>JAWWEO010000001.1:12497408-12529725 GCA_035582975.1 Ormyrus labotus | reverse complement strand
ATTTTAATGTTTATAAAATCATTAAACGAAAAAAAATACATGTACGCGCGCGAAGCGCGCACAGACATCACTAGTATTATAAAAAGAGAAAAGACATCCCAATGACATAATTCTATTACCCAAACATCCATTGAACTCGGACTAAAACTCGCTAAAAATCTCGTAAACCAGGACCAAAATAATTCTCACTGCATTAATCTAATCGGCGGCCGATAACATTGCATCTACGAAACCGTAAGATACAGGGGATGAGAGCGAACCAGGGAGAGAGAGAGAGAGAGCACGGCATCGATAGCTCGGGAGAGAGATGAGCGCGGACTAAGTCATCATCCCCTGATTAAACAGGCGCACCGTCGATGTTTGGCTTCGCGTGACCAGCTATATCCCCCTACCGGCGGTGCGCTGCAGCCGTGACTACGATCGGGCAATACCATTACGTGAGAATTAATCGTCTCTTCGAGATCCTCTGAAAGCCCCCGGCCTCCCCCGGTACGAGAGCCCGAGACGATGCGTACCTCCCCCCGCGCTCGATGCAATTTACTTGAAATACAGCGGCCGCACTGCATACTTCTCGTTCCCGCTTATCCGCTCTTAGGCCGCAGCTCTCGCTATTTTTACCTGATAAGTGCGTGATTGAGCTAATGGGGCTTTTGAGTGTGGGCTTCGATCGAGTTCAGAATTTTTGCAATTTTATGGGAATTTATAGGAGGGAATCGAGGTCGGTTATTGAATATTTTAAGTAATGATTAATGTTTGTTTTTATAGTAAATATAATAATTTCTTTTTCAGTATACATAGCCGCAAAATTCGCTTTTGCGTCCTGGTTTTGTGGACGCAAAACGCCATTTTGCGGATACATATCCGAAATTGCATTTTCTCGGACTGTCGGCCGAAAAATTGCAATTTCCGGACATGTATACGCAAAAATGGCATTCTGCGCGCGTCCCCAATACCAGGACACAAAACCGAATTACGCGGCTAATTATACTGAAAAATAATGTTCATAACACGTCCGCAAGAGATTCTTCAAAATCGCATTTTGCTGATTTGTGATGAAAAATACTATTATGTAATTACAGTGCGTGGAAAAAAACAAGATTTTGGAAGCTGAATTTAAAATTTGAAAGATTCTTCATAATGCGCACAAAGATAAAAAATGTATATAAAGTAAGTGCAATTAATTATTATTAAATAGATTTTATACTTTTTAAGTAATTTAAAGTTTTTCAGTCAAAGAATTTAAAAAATTTTAATTTCACGTAAACCAAAATATTGTTTTCTATATACTTTTATAACGTCACGCCACCCCAACAACTATCTTTAACCACCGCAACACCAAAACAAGCACCTATTCGTTAGGCTTACCGGTGCGCTTATCCGAAAGGGAAAAAGCTAGACAAGTCCAACTCGGGCCGCTCGTTCAAAATTCTGATGAAACTTTATAATACTCGCGCAATAAAGCAGAGTCGAGCGCGTGTTAATGACTCTTCGTCTCCCGCTAATCTCGGGGGCGAAGCTCTGCGGAGAGAGGAGGGACGGTAATGTACGGCGCGCGGCTAATTTGCTTACGAGGCCCGCGGCCGGAGCTGCACGTTTTCGACCTTATACTCGCGCGCCTTCCATCCCGCCGCCGCTGACGGAATCCTCGCCCGGTTTATGCCCGCGCGGTAAGTCCGATGGCGGGAAGCTCGAAAGTGTAGGAATGGACGGTTTACGAGGGCAGGGGGATTTGGAGGGGTTGGGCTAAGTGGGAAACGAGAGCAAGTAGCCTGCCGTTTTTTTTTTTATTGAGATGATTCAACTTTTGTGCTTGTGAAATCGTGATTGTTTAAATTCGCTGACAGATTAAGAATAGAGTTTTAAAAAACATTCTATACGGATTCTAGACACTTTTATAATTTTAAATTATAACTTAAATTATAACACTCATTATTCAGGACGTTCAATACACCCCTAACAAGTAGTTAATCAACTATCTCATATAATAATTAGGTTAATCAACGAAACATCAAACTCATAGATACGAAGCAGATCAATCTAAAGATCAACATTATCCACAAAAATGATGCAGATGCAAATGACATGAAATTCTCAGTGGCAGATTCTTGCAGTAGTCGCATAAAGCGATCGCACGTATATAAGTCTATATCAAAAAGAGACAGCGACTACGAAGATACGCGGATGTGCAAACCCAGACTGTCGGCTTTTAGTTGATTAACGCACGAGGCACGATAGAGAAATGGAAACGCGGTCTCTATTAAATCCACTTCCTTTGCATCTCTCTCTCTCTCTCTCTCTCTCTCTGAATTTCATCGGCAGTATGAAAATAGCTCTCTCATCAAGCACACCGTCCGCACGTAAATATGAATTACTCGAGATTATTGACTTTTGACATGCTTTATCTCGATAGCTTTGCCTTCTCTCCTTCTCGTCTATCTGTTTCTGCGCGGGGATTAAGAAACGGGACGAAGATACGGGTAAAAGAAAGACGGAGAAAGGGAACTCGTGTCTTTGAGTCTATATGGATAACGGAAAAGTTTACCTGCGATGGAGGACGTCGGCGATCTTTTGCTTGACTTTGCCTACTTTCTCTTTTCTTTCCTCCGGCATTTCTAGATTCTTCATGAGTTTATTTTTGATAATGCAAATTACATTGTTGAAAACTAATTTTGGTGAAAACAATTTTATGTTATTTCAATTTTTAGCTTTCAAATGATTTTTTTTTTAACATTTTCAACTGGCTTAAGGAGGTATTTCGAATGTTTTATTATTAACAATAAATGAAATAATTTACAAATAAATTATAAAAAATAATAAAATCTTCATAGCAATTTAAAAATTCATCAATAATTGTTGTCTGACTAAAATTGGTTCTATCTACTGAGATGAAAAATTAATTTTTTTTACGAACTAACTATATTCATACGCGCTATGCGCTATCTATTTTTATGTTATTATGCATTTTAGAAATTTATTATTATTTAAGAAAAAAATTTTCCCATGTAGGTATTATATTCCACCTTATTTGTAGCAAAAAAAAATTACTTATGAAGATGTGACTTGGCAACTACAAAAGAAAAGTTAGGTTACGATTTCATACGTGAGAGAGAGACAACTGCCTGGCGAACGGTATGCGCATAATGTTGCAACTTCACTGCCATCTACTTCCGCTTTTGCAATTTTTACATTCTCTTTTATGTAAAACGAAGTAATACGTAACGTTTTTTCAACATCAATAAATCAAAATAAATCAATAAAATGTCTCTTCTATCTTTTATTTTAAGCAAAAAAATAATAAACATATTATACATATTTAATTAATACGCAAGATAAATATTTGAGATGCAAAAAATTCCTAAAAAACATTTTAATACAAAAACCAACTAAACACCCTCTGTTGAACCTTATCAACATATACAAAACCTGCCTCTAAACAGAAATTTAAACGAGCCAAAACACAAGCAGCGAAGAGAGAGGGGGAGAGACGGGAGCGTAGGAAAATGTTGCTCGCGCTGCCCTGTAACTTGGCGTCACGGACGGCGAGCTTCATCGATCACCGAGCAACTCAATTTGTCTCCATTGATGGCAATCTGCTGAGCAAGCGGCGCTCGCTCTCCGTTCTCCGTTCCCTCCCGGCTTCCTCGCTTCTTCCCGAGCACGAAAAAGCACCAGGGGAGGGATGTACGCTCGCAGGTACAACACTCGGGCTTCCCGAATTTTTATAATATATTTCCGATTTTTGGCAGCCTTTTTCGGGGCGGAGTGGAGGAGCTGTTGCGGAAAATGGAAAAATACCGATTAGTTCTGTGATTGACGGTTCGTGTTTTGGCTGCCTGCGAAATCTGAAAATAAAACCGTTTGGTATAGGATTTTTAACCATTTGTAGTTAAAGTACTACAAAGAAAATTTTTGACAAAGTTATTTAAATCTACTTTTTAAAATGTCGCTATGAGCATTAGTAGTCTTTATAAATACTTGTCAATAAAGTAGTCTTGATCAATGAAGGTGATTAATGTTTGATTAGAAATTATTAGAAGTGATAGATATTTTTGAATAGAATTTCACCTTCGAATCAAAACCCACAAAGATAAACAACATCTAAAATTTATTCCAAGAAAAATAACAAAAATATAGAATAATTACCTTTATACCTACAAAACTATGCCCTCCAAACCCCAAAATTTCCTAAATAAAAAATTGAAAACAAAAAAAAACATTCTGCCGCGCAGTATTCCCCGAAATCTCACGGGAGCAGCAGCGAAATTAGAAAGCACACATGCGCACTCCCGAATCGGCAGTTTCGCGCCGAAACGTATACGCGAGGCGAGACTTTGCCGGGGCGGCGGCAAATTGTGCACCGGCTTAACTATGCGCGCGCGCGCGAAAGCCGAACGCCGAGCAAACATCGCGATATATAATCAGCGCGCAGAAATTAAACTATCCGGCCCGCCAACTGGCTCGTTTGCTCTCGGCTTCTGCTTTCTTTGCTCGCGCGACAGGCCTGACAATCGTTCGCCTAGAAGGGTTAATTATGAGCCTTGAGTTTCGCTGCGGATTAATGAGTTTCTTACCTGATTTTGGATGATTGTTGGAGAGTAAGGAATTGGCTTGGCAGATTGACGATTTGTTTTAGTCAGTTGCGAAAGTTTGTTAAGAAAATTGATATTATTCAATACAGTTTTAGGGAAATTTCTCTTTGACGGAGATTTAATTTCCTTGAGCTGCCTTGTTTTTCAAAGCGAAGCTCGGCGTTCACCTTAAAGTAAAAAACCAACTGTTACATAATTTTTTATTTTTTTATAATCTGAATTTAATAACTGACAATAAAATAACGTTTACACTTCTCTTCAACAAGTAGTAACTAACTTTTAAAACAATAAAACCTCGTTAAAAAAAAACAAGACAAAAGTTACAACCCAAATTACAACTTCATCCAGTACGAGCAGAAAAAGGCGAGAAAACGGCGGGACAAGCGAAAGTTTACGGGGGTTAACTGTCGGGTGGCGCGGGAGTATCCATGTGTTAACTAGTTTTCGCGGCCAAGGGAGCAGAAGACTTGCTCGCGTGCAATCGTGTGCGCGTCCGCGTGTGCTACGTCGCTCCTCCGAGCTTTCTATCAAATTATAAGTTGTCACGCGGATGACGTCGCGCGGGGCAAAGCAGCGCGCGACTCCCCGGCTTAGCTTTCCTAGTTAACGCCTGCCACCAATCAGCCGCTGCTCCCGCGCGCGCAAACCAGCCCCCGGAGCGCCTCGCGGCGGCTGCGAAAATGGCAGTAACGCGAGCGCGCTCGTCGCGTGTGCTCAGTTTTCGGATGGATGGTCAAGCTACTTTTCCCCCTCCCTCCCCCCCTTTACCTGCAGCCGCTACGAATTTTCGCTCAAGTTTCCGGGGGCCCGGTTCTCGTCAAATTTGCTTCGGGTAATCAACTTTTTGGGGTTGGGTTACACCTGTAACGATTTTAATTATCATAGGAAGTTAAGGGTCACCGTGTTGTATCTAGATACTTATGAACGCAGTGGCGTGTAAAATGTTTTCGAGTAGAAAGTTGCGCTACCTCGGGAAAGTAATTCTATTTAAATACTTGTAAAATACAAATATAACCCAAAAACAAAGTAAGATATAATTAATAATTAAATGAAACAATTACAGTTTCATTATAAAGAATCTCAATTATCAAAATACAGGGGCTGCATTTGCAACATCGAACAAACTACCCAGAGCTGTTTCCAATAAGTGACTGAAAGTAACTTCACAAGAGAGCATCGATTAAGAGATTCTTTTCTTCGCTTTGCTCCTCGCGCCCGAGAGACATACGTCCGCCGGCGTCGCGTCGCAATAAAAGCGCGCGTCGGAAATTCGTCAATCGATTGCTTCTCTCGCTCGCGGAATAAGTCCGACCTGATCTGGTATTCCGCGTTTGTCTACGACAGCTAGTGAATGCAGCCGTGTATCTCTCCGCGCGGAGAGCTCGAGGCAGAAAGAGAGAAAGAGAGAGGAGTTGCAAGTCGCAAGCTAATGTTTGCAATTTAAGACTTAACGCAGTCGGCTTTGGAAGCGGCCAACTCGATGCGGCGAGCTTACGAAATCGCAAACTCTGCGTCCTCGTCGTAAAACCGACGCCCTTTGACCCACTATTCTAATTTTTAACGCAGTGGAATATCGTTACTTTCCGAGATCGTTCAAGGAATGACCTGTTACTTTTGCAACATTTGTAGACCCGAATACACGGATAACATTTTATTTCGTCATCTGGTGAGAGCTATTTTTTCTCATTTCATACATTCACCTTTTACCGAGGCTTTTACTGACGCTCATACGTTGACGAATTGATGAATAAAATCGCGGTCCCGGACGATTCTTGAGATCGTCGTGCATGCTTACGAAACACCGCATCCGTAGGTTAAAATTTAATATATTAGTATTAAACAACTGCTTATTCAAACGAACATCACTTAACTTTACTCACATTTATATACATAGGAAAAATATTTCAAAAACGATTTTGCCCTCATCTTCATCTTCCTCTCATCAGTCCAATTCTTCCTTATCAAACTCGATCCTTCAGAAGCATCGCGGCGAGATCGCCACGATTACCATTAATTAAAAAGAATCCGCTATTCCACCCTAATCTCCAAAAGAAGCCGAGAAACTGGAGAAAAGAAGAACTTCCAGCTGAAGAACGACGAAAGTGCGGCGAGGCAGCCGGAGAGTCGCGTGCGCATCAAGTATCACTCTATTTACCCGTCAAATATTTGTGCTTTTACCGTTGAGCCGTACTCGCTCCCTCTCTTTCTGGCCGAGCGTCTAGAATCAAGGGAAAGAGAGACAGAGAGAGAGGAGAAATCTCCAGAGCCACTTTGTATACGGCGGCGAACACAGCGCTGAATTTCCCTAACGAAAACTCGCCCCGAAAATTTGCAATTCGTAAAGTACGAGCGAGAGAGAGAGAGAGAGAAAAGGGAACCAAGTGGTCTCGGCCTCCGAGGGAAACCTTAACGAGAGAACGGAACTTCCGATTTTCTTCGCTCGCCTTGCGCGAGAGGGAAACCCTTTCCCAGTCCTGGCTGTCTGTCTCTTTGCCGAGCGATCGTTCGCCTTCTCCGGTATAATGCTAATTTGGAAGGAGATAAAAACGTTGCCTGTGTTTTAACGGCCGCGACTGAGATTTTCATTTGCGCAGAAGTTCACCATACAGTTGCGAAGAATTATGGTACGACGAAAATATATATATAATGTACTATGGTTCTAAGCAGTAGAGATTGATTTTAAAATAATCAATGTTTATAACATTAAATTTGTTTTTAAATTTGCAAGAGAATCATGAGAAATATAATAATAATAATAATATTTTCAATATCCTTCAAAAATATATATGTATATACGTTTGACGCGCCCTCTAATCATATTAACCGAATAGCTACGCCTCTGATAACCCAAAGCCTCTGCAAATATCTGCATATGCGGCATATCGAAGGGAAGAGAATTTCGCACTTTGAACCTTTTACGCGCGCGCAAACAGTTAACGCGAACTACACGTCAGTGCGCCACCGTTGCCCGTGTTTAGTTTATCACTTATGCTCGCGTGTATGTACAAAGTGGGTTTCGCTCCCTTCCCCGAGCGAGGCGGAATTCGCTTTTTACGCGCCAGACTCCCGGGTGGAACAGTTTTTCGCTCGTCGCTATTTTTTCTGCTTTTTCGGCGTATAGAGTATTTTTGGATAAGAATCTTACTGAGATTTAGGTATATTTTTAATGCACGTTTTGAGAGAAAATGTTCAATGCTTTTATAAATATTTATATTTAGTTTCACGATTCGGCGAATTCTGAATGTAAATGGTTGATAATTATTTTCTGACTTTTAATTTTTTATCAGATCTCGATTTATGACGGATTACCCCGATGATAATCGTGATGTTTGTTTTAATAGTAAATATTATACTTCGCATTTGGATGCAGAAAATTTTTGGAAACAACTAACTTTATTCTCCGTAAATATGACAACTGCTTAAAAATCAAGATGCATTTTCAACATATTTTAAAAACTCGATTGAGTCAATCGCAACGATACATTCGCCATCTCTAATTTTCCACCAGACCGATCATCAACCGCTTAAAAACAGCTTTTTAAGCCCAAGACTCACCGCTGCCATTGACATTCGTTCTCCAAATTCCCATCTTTCTCGCACATTCCATTACGGCGAACAGCCGCCGAAAGTCCCCAGCGCCTCTTCAGCAGTACCACCGACAGCAAAGATTTTTCGAAGTTCGCTCTTGCAGCAGACGGCGGACCGGCGGAGCAAAAAAAAAAGGAGGAAGCTCAGCCAAAAAAGAGAGACGACCGGAAGAAAATTAGAAGAGCGCGGCGACATGTGCCGATGATGAAGAGAGCGAGAGCGAGAAAGAGAGACAGAGAGAGAGAGAGAGAGAGGAGCACAGGCAAGGGACGAGTCGTGCGTGAATAAAGGAAGGAGAGGCGCGTATAGGGTAGGCCGATCACGACCTGGTAGCTGCACGAGCGCAGCCACTCGGCCGGCCAACCCAACGGGAATCCTAATATTCGCGTTTGACGTCATGCCAAATACTTACGGCCGCCTGGACTCGCTCGGAATAGAGGATACGATTGGGCCACGAAATCGCCCAAGACTCGGACCTTCTTCTTCTTCTTCTCTCCTCCTTTTTTCGTCTTATTCGGGCACAGCCTCGATCGTTACATCCTGTCACAGTCAGCTAGAGGCACCTCTGCTATACGTAGCCGGTGGAAAAGCCACTTTTTCTCTATCTCTCTCTCTACGGCTGGGTGAGAGAGGGTATGACGGGAATCGAAATATGCTACGGAGCGCCGGCCGATTGAAATTGAAAGAGATGGTCTGCAGGCTGTATTATGAGTGCCCGGATTTTCGAATATTCGACAATGCCGGAGCTGTATTGCGTTTGATTTTCTGAATACACTCGGTGTTACGTGAGTTTTGAGGATCCCCAGAGATTTTTGACGATGCGATTCTAAGAATCGGTACAGTCTCGCGCTACTTCGGAGAAATTGTATTTAAATGCTTGTGTAACTTACAATACCCATTAAATAATACAAAAAAAATATATAAATAGTAGAAAATACATTGACCTCCATTCCACTGTAATAAGAGTAACGTCCCCACTTCTCCACCTATCGTCAGTCCTCCATGAACCCTTGCATTTTTCAAAAATGAGCCTCGCGAAAAAGGTGTTCCGGTGTTACTGTCGCTTCGCAAAATAATTAACACCTGGGCTGTTTGATGAATTTTGCCCCGATCGAGACCGACAGATGGTATAGCCGCTACGCTCTCAGGCAGACGATTGGCAAACATCGCGCTTACGCGGCCATGAATTTTATCGAATAAGAGCCGACGAAATCAAGTTGACACGGAAATACGCGGCGCGCGGCGCTAATTAATACGTCAAACCTTCGGTCGCGTCAAACAGAGAGGGGGAGAGGGGGAGGGACAGCAGCGACGTCGCGCCGCCGCCTCCGCGGATTAAAATGCGCATAATCGCGCTGCAATTACCTTCGGTTTACTCGGATTGCGGTGCGCGCAATCGTACTAATGATTGGCGATTAAACATTTCGATTTCGCGGGATATTTTGGAGGAACTTTTGGGACGGTGAGAATATACTCGAAAGTGAATAATTAATTTAGATGGCGATTTCAAGTTGATTACTGTATGTGTATATCGGATATTGTTTTATTTGTAGCTATTTATATATGTATTTGACTTTAATTTGCATTTCCGAGTAAAGTAGTTGTAAGAAAGCTGAAGAACAAATTTTTACAGCGAGAATATTTTGTAAATTGAATTTCTACTTTATAAGTTAAAGTATAAACATCAAAAAGCGTTTAATGCTCGTGATAAATATTAATTTGATTTTCAGCACTGAAACAGAAACGTCAATTAATTTTTCTCCATTTCTTGTAGTCAATCCAGTTTAAAACCGTTTTTGATAAATTGAAATCGTAAACTTGCTGCCTGCAGTCAACCCGTACAGTAACAACAGCCTCCGACATTTGAATTTCCAAATCCCAGCTCACATTCAACAATTCCTGCCAGAATCGAGGCATTCCCGATCTTGGCTGTTTCTTGCCTCGCCAAACGGACGCGGACTACACATGATTGGCCCTCTCCGCCCCCTCTTGTGTATTGTTGCCATTGTTCAGCCCGGCGCTGATTGGAATTTAAATTTTATTCATAGGTTCGTTTTATCCGGCCAGTTATATATTCAAATCGGTGTCGATTTTCGCGGCCGCCTCCTCGTTACGGCGTGCAATATCTGCATCGCAGCCGGGGTCCGACTCTTTCGGAATCGAATGCCGCGGATTTTCGCCGCTATTTTCGAGTGATTTCGGATTAACGCTTACGAGCTCGGAGCGCATAAACCGGCCCCGGCGAGGGGACAAAATTATCCTCCGCATAAATTTATGCCCGACGACGCGGATTCTATTAATATTTAAATGAATTAATCTCCGCGTCAGGTCTAAGGGTGGCCGAATGCGGGGAGTCCCTCTGCGATATTGATACTTTCTACGGGATATTGCAAATTAACTTTTACGGGGGCATTCAGCCTGGTGATTTCAATTTATCGCGTAAAATTCACGGGGGATGAGTGAATGGGAGTTAATGAAAGCATAATTTTTAAACTTAGATATTGAACTTGATCAAAAGATTATTTACCCTTTTGATACTATGATTTAGGTATGTATAAAGAGACTTTTTTGCTTTAAAATATGACATTAAATATTGAATTTGTATAAAAACTGTAAATATTTAACAAAAAATCATAAAGTTGTGCACAAAAACGTATTATTGCCTCGAGCAACGCATAAATTCTTTACATCAATATATCTTTTACACCCAAAACACCAAGTGAAAACGTTAAATAACTCGCTCACCCAAAACCCAAGTTCCTAATCTCACCTTGCGTCAAACGAACGAGCTCCTAATGATCCCGTAACGGGGCGCATCAATCCCAAAGAAGACGATCGCGCAGGTATAAACGAGGCGGCTCGTTATCGTCCGGGGCCGAAACGCGTAACAAGTCGTGGCTTACCTCGGGGCCATGCGTCAGCGTCGCGTCGGAGACTTTCGCGCGTCGCTTTGGCGAGCCGCGCCGCGTCCCGGAGCCGGTGACGCTTCGTTCATCACCGAGTCCGTCGGCCTCTGACAAAGCGGCGCCCGCCTCGCGAACCACCGAATATCGATAGGCAGCTGCCTTGGCGCGCAGTGGTGGGCTGAATTATCGGCGGGCTCGAACTTTCTGACGTCGCCGATCTGCGCCGCGTGGAATTTTCGATTTGGAAAGTTGGATTTGTAATACTGTTTTGACCGAGGACCCGAGTTTCAAAATCTTTCGGTTTGGTGTTTAGCTGGTTCAAAATATATGTTATTTTTTAAATAAAAAAACTCAATAATTACGTAAAAATTTATATCCTGCTATTTGTGCAGCTCTCTGGCAAGGTTTGAGGAACTTTAATTATAAAAAAACTTTTAATTTAAATTTAAAAGTACGTAAAAATGAATTACTGTTCCTTTATTGCGAATGAAAAAGCAGACGAAAAAGAAAGAATGTTTCTTCGAGTAAACTATATAGTGGTTAGAATGACAGATACTGAAAAAAGCTGATTAACTTTTCTGGCGAAGAAAGGGACGGGATATTTAGCTAGCAAATCTCGTTGAAATCCTAGACTCAGGGCTTAAAAAAGAGTTGACTTATCGCTTTTGTCTAATCCGGATCAACTGCTTTCGACGCTCCTCTTTGTTACATATTCATTGCGAATCCGTTCTTGTATAAATCAGAGTCGCTTCTTTTCAGGCTAGTCAAAAACAGTTAGGAGCTTATTTACATTTTGATAACTTGCTCCTTTCATTACCTGTACAAAAATGGCATTTAACAGATTAAAATAAATTAAATATTTTTGCAAGTATATAGCTAAAAAAATGTATTTGAATATAACTTTAGTTTATTCGTTTATATAAAAAGAGCCAACGCTTTTTGAGAAAAATAAGAAAATTAGTAAATGTCAGTCCGTCAGAAGACGCAAGAAAAACTCCGCGGAGGAGCTGAAATTTTTTTTCGCCCTCGATTCCTTTCCGACGGATCTTCGGGCGGCAATAAATGGTTTCATTTTCGGCTTGCGCCGCGCCCGATAAAAGATGGAGATAGTGGGAGAAAAAAAAGGAGCCGAGAAGGAATAAAATCGGCCCTTTGCTCGCTCCTTTCTTCGTCCTCGTCGCGAGTCGTCTTCAGAGAAAAATTGAGGAATAAACGGAAAGCGGAGTACGAATGAAGGGAATCGGAAAAATGACGGCATCTCCTGGGAAATTAACGTAATGAGGTTGTTCCATTCCACGGAGAAGAAGACGCGACCCGGAATATTATACCTTTCTTTCAGATATCTCCCGACTTTTTCGCGGTACGACGAACGCTATCGATTGCTCATTTATTGAAAAAAAGGGAAAGAGAAGAAATCGCCAGCTGAGAGGGATTTAGTATAATTAAATTAATTTTATTCCTCGAGTCGAGTAAATAAAAGGAAGTAAATAGAAACTTAATGGACTTCTAATTAAGAATTTTTTAAAACACCTGTCTTTCCGGTGGTTATATAAATATTAAATTCATATTCTTTCTGTAATTGATATTAATTCTTATTTCAATTTCTACTTAGTAGTGTTTATACTTATATCTAAATTTATTTAAATTTAAACAATTAAAAGTTAAATATATTTATTAATATTTATACAATAAATAATAATTTTTTAGGAAAAATTATATCTTTTTCTTCTTGTTTCGCGTTTAAAACAATACACGTTCAAAGAAGAAATTGTAATAATGCATTGAATAATTCTAATTTTAAATAATTCACAATCGTTTTATGCAGCAAATCCAACTGCTGAAATAATAAAAGGTTTTGTTTCAAACTAAAAAGAAACAAAAGAAACTGCGGATTGTACCTCTTACTTATTTTCATAAAAAAAAAAAAAAAAAAATGAATAAATGCAAAACCAACAGAGAAAGTCCCGATAATCGGTTAATTATTAAGATTTCATTATTCCACTTCATCCGCGCCTCTCACTGTCACTCGCCTCTCTTAATCAACAGTCTCGCAAGTCTCAATTTAAAGGCGCTCGCCTTTTTAAAAGGCACCGGCGAACTTATCCCGCGTGAATTAATGAGAGCCTCTCGCTTCGCTCGACAGGAAGAAAACGTTGCAACGAAACGACGGGAGGCAAAGAAGGGGCAGAGGAACGGAAAGCCGGGGGATCTCCTTAAAAACAGCAAATTATTTTTCCAATTTATGACGCACGAGTGCATTAAAACTCAAAAGTCCGTCGCCGTCAACTTTTAATAGAATCTCCCGACAATCGAGCCCCGGCCGGCGAGCCTCGAAACACAAAGCGGAGAAGAAGTGTATCCGCGCACAATGCCGACAGCATTCACCGAGCGTTCCTTTAGAATATTTACTTCGCCGTCTCCCGCGCCGCGGCTATTAAGGAAAAAACATTCGCGCTCTCTCCGGAACGCGGCAGCTTTGAGCGGATAAAAATCCATTCAGCGCGGGAGCTTCATTCATCATCGGCTGCATTCGATCATTATCGGGAGAAGTGCCGAGCGCGCCGTGCTTTCTCTTTCGCCTCGCGTTTATTTTCCCGGGTTCAATGGATGAGGAGCTTCTTATTAATGGTTTTCGCCTCTGATCGGGATAATTTTTCCGCCCCCGCGAAATTATATCTGTTTGAAAAAGGGAGTAGAGGAGAAAATATAGCGTGAGCCTTTTATTGGCTTCGGCCTTTGCTCAGTTCGAGCGGATACTAATTTATCAAACGATGATTTTCTTTCGAGACATTTGTTAAAAACGAATGCTTTATCATTGTTGTTTAAACTTCGTTAAATTTTTGTGCATATATTACTCAATGAAATTCAAAGATTGAAACTCTTCGTTCTCGCCTGCGAAGCTCCGAAAATCAAATGGAACGTTTTCGAAAGTAGAGTCGGCGAACCGTCCGAGTTGATTAAAAATTAACTCCTCTTTCGGTAAACCTCGCACCTCCGAAACCTTGGCTCTCCCCCCGGTCGAAAGAGTTAATAAAGATGTGGCCCGCGGGGCGCGGAATGAAACGGACGAAAACTCGAGAGCGCGCGCAGCTAGGCGGCATGGAAAATTTGGCCGCGGGGAAAAATCGCTGAACGAGGTGAGAAGGGAGGGAGAAATAGGCAGGCAATCTCGCACTTCTCCCTCATTGTGTACGTATACATATACTGGCAGCCGGCGGGGGAACTTTAATAATACAATCTTAGTATCATTAGCCGCCGGTAATGGCGCGAACTTTTAATTAGTTGGGCAATTTCATTCGAGCGCCGGCAACACTCGACTCGCCCCCTCCGCCCCCCCCATTGTTGCCTTCTTTTTATTCACGGACGAAAACTAGGCAGGCCTTATCGAGGCCTACGCGAGTGTGGAGTCGGCGGAGGAGAAGGCTCCGGGGCTCGGAGGAGGCCGAAACTCGCGCGCAACTTCGCTCGCTTTTTCTTTTTTTTTGCCGGGTGTGCTCGCTTTTTCGCGGCGAGGAGGAGCGCGATTTTTCTCGCTCTCGAGTTTGATTATCTTTCGCGCCCGCTGCTCTCTTTACTCTCGCTCAGATAAGGAACATAACGAGTTTATCGGGTTGAACTTGTTCCAGAATTTTTAAGGTGATATCGTTCTTTTCGGGAATAAACGGAAGATTAATGCTTTCTTTTTTTTACCTTTATTTATTAAAAAGAGAAAGAAAGGCTTAAAAATCCTCGATTTTTTGAGGAGTTTCGTTAAACTTTACAAATTAAATACGCGATCACCTGCAATCTTTACCCCCAACTTTTTGCTCGTTAAACGTCAGTTCAAACACGCCAAACGGCTCATCATGAAAGTGCAAATCCGATTGATTAAAACTCGTCCGCTCCCCTAAAAGGATTTACAAAATTAACTGTATCTTCAAACATACATACATCCAGCTTCCATCCCCCTGCTTCGACGATCCGATCCGCCGTTAAAATATCTTTCTTTCCCGTTTCGACCATGAAATAGGCGGCAAATAGAGATGCCCACTATCGAGGGCCCCGTTGAATCTACGGGGGAGAATTATAAAATGACTGACCGGCGCGGCGGGATCGCTTTAATTGCTCAGCACTCAGATGCCGATGTAAATGGCCGCCATTGAATTGAGCGGGGGAAATCGATGTAGCGCTGGAAAACCGCGCGGCCAAGTAAGTGCACTTGTTCCTCGATGCTTGATTCCGCGCGGCGCATTTTAGCGACGACTGACGTATGCGCGGAATCGGCTTAATTTTATTTGCAAGCCCCGGTACTTCTAACGAAGGCCACCGGTCAAATGTGCCCTAATGAATTTTCGCTGCATTTTCAGATAAGAGACTAATTGCGACTAAAATGTTTGACTTTCAGCAAGAAGGCTCGTTTGCGTTTGCCGGGGGGGCTTTATTGAATACGGCAAATCAGCTGATAAAACGAATTCGGATTGTTACCTTTTACTAGCGATTTTCGTTTTATAATTAGTTTTAGAGATTTAAAGTTATTCAAATTTTTATTAAAAGTTACTGAATATATTTACCCTGTTGAAAAAATCTTATAAAACTCACTTTACAGGATTTAATGTGTGGAATCAGGATGGAATAAGGTTTTCTAGGATATTCTACGACATTTTCATGAGAATATTGTAAAATATGTATATATGCGCTAACATTTATCAAATGTCATAAGATTTTATAAGATTTTTTCAACAGAGTATTTCAAAACTATATGGACAGGAAAAAATCAATTTTCGTAATATTTTTTGCTTTTATTTAAAAATATTTCGTTTAGCTCTTATATATTTTAAATGTTACGCTATATCGACCACGCTACTACCATTTACGTTTACTTCAATTCGTAATTTATTTTAAAAATTGAATAATGAAGTATTTGACTACTATTCATTCAAAGTATCAATATCGAAAATTGGCGATAAAACGTAAAGGAATAAGCTAAACAAGAAAAAAAAGAAAAAAAAGACATTTTTTGCCGCCATCACAAACATGAAACAAAAAAAATGAGCCGTGAAGGATGCAAATCCGTTCAGTAGAAGCTGAGATCCAGGCGAATACATACATGCATCCGTACAGACACTTTTCAAAAACCATTTATTCTTGTTCCACTTTAAAATACAATTATAACATGTTTTTCGAACAACTCTAAAAATTATTATCACAAAACTTCCTCTAGAAAGAAGTAAAAATTCGAAATTCTCCCTTTAAACCCAAAACAATTCATCAGAATTCCAAGTACAAGCGCACAGCCCGTGCGTAGCAAAAAGCGACCGAATAGAAAAGCGAAATAGCCCACTGCGCAAAAGGATTAAAAGTTGCACATCCGTATCAACGATAACCGCGCGGCAACGCCGAAGCGTTTTAACGGGACATTCCGGCAGCCGCGGCGGAGAAACTGATGCAAATTCCGCGGCCGCGGAGCTTTGCCGATTTGCATGTTTATAAGCAAACGGGACACGCGCGTTGCCGGGGCGCGTCGATGCCGCGAAAAATATCCGCGCGCGCCATCAGAAATACGACAAATTGCCAATTTGGCAGCCGCGGCGCCGCGCCGCTTTAATCAACCGGTGCGCAGCGACAATTGCCGCAGAGTCCTATTCAGCGAGCATTTCGACGGATAATTTCGCGGGCAGAAAAGCGCGCAGTTCGATACGCGGAGCAGCCCTTCGATGGTGCGCCTGAAGCCGCGATTCGTTTCGACCGGTTGGGAACGGTAAGCTGGAGGTATCGGTTTGTTTATTTGTCGCAATGATCATTAGGAAATAATTGTATGTAATATCGTGGGCTTCATTTCGTATATAGATGATGCTATCACGAGCTGAGGAGATTAATTTTGACCGAGCGAAATTTTAATAATTTTAATTTATTTACATTCTATTAAACGTGGTAGCTCATCCTACAATTGCAAGTATAGACTCACGTCCAACCCACAATTTACAATACTCTTAAATTTCAAATTGAAGCTAAAATACAATAAAACTTTCAGAGAAGCCTCGGAATCCGAAATTCCTTAAAAGTTGCTCAATCGCGAGAATAAAATGCAAACGCCCCGGGGGGAACCCGTAACGGCTTCGGCATTTCCTCGCGAATCCTCAGCCAGGGACGCGTCTTCCATCCTCGCCCGGGATCGACTACCTTCCAATCTGATTAATATTGCAGCAACAACATACGCATTATTCAGGGGATGATCCCTTTCGCTTTCGCCGTTGCACTCGGTGCGCGCGCGCGCGCCGCTGCATCGTCGTCGTCTCTCGCCGCGCCGCTCTCCCGGCGTAATCCTCGCATGAAATTGTTATCAGGAGCGAGTGAAAGGGGGGGAGGGGAAGGGAGGTGGCCCGTGTAAGACTGATATATTGGGCTCGGCATGCATGATATGGGCCGCGCTTACCAGGGGCTCTACATCCTTCTGTCTCCGTCTCTCGGAAGCCGGATTTCGCTCTTTCGCCGATGATGATGGTTATGCGCGCCGCGAAAATTGGAAGCGCTTTACGCGGCCGCTTTGCGAAATTATCTGACCTTATGATTTCGCGGTGGCTCGCGGGATTGTGCGTACGAGCACTCTTGCGATTTGGCTAAGGGATCAGGGCGGCCCTGTTTTCAAGGGTTTTCGAGCTCCGCGGGTAATGCAGTGATGAATTCACTGGATATATATGATCTGGAATTGTGGGACTGATATTATGGTTGATGTTCGGGTATTGTTAGATTAGTGCAGTGAAAATTAATGCTATTATCGCATACGGTGGCACAAAGGGCGTCTAATTATTACTCGATGGATTATTGTGAGAAATAAAAGAACCATTCGAAAAAAAGATTGACGCAGGTGTCGGTATACCAAATTACTGAAAATATATATGTTTCAAAATAAAAATATGTAACAAAATGTACAGTTATTTCGAATTCAAAAAAAATTTTTCCAACTTAAGTTGGTCACAACAGAAACGAAAGTTACCTGCATCAGCGGCAAATTTTCTTTTCAGTTTCAGTTTACCAAAATTCCATTCCGCTCCAAAGTTGGCACAACTACCAAGACTCGCTTAGCCGAGAAAACCTTTAATTATCTCCGTAAATTATGCAGGAAAATTCCTCCAAAAAGAGCTGCAGAGAAGAATCGCGCCTCGCGCGCACAGGCCAGTTCTTAGGCCAGAAAAAGTCGGCGAGAGAAAAAAGCGCCAAGTAGTTAACAATATTTCGCGTCTCCGGCCGGGACAAAGCGACTTTATTCCTCCGCGTGTGGCACTTTCAAGAAGAGGCATTCGTTAGCGCGAATTATATTACACGTGTTGGGCGGGATATAAATGGCCCTCGCGAACTTCTTCTTTATGCGTTTAAGCCGCTTTCTCTCTGTTTTCTTTATGAGGAGAGGCGCACGTGCGTGACTTTACCTCTAAAAGAGCGGGAAGCGTCTTTTAACTTTGTGCACCTTGCACTTTTCCGCCAGTTGCGCCGGTCTAAAGAGCTGGCTGGCGTTAAAAAGAGCGCTTAGTTTTGTTCTTTTTTTTGCCTTGGCTTACATTTGGGTGAACGTTAGTTTGCACCTGACACAGTTGAATGTGAATCTTTAGGAGGTGCGTTTTTGAAATTTAAGTTTTTGCTTTTATGAAGTCGTTATAGCAACTGAAGTAGGTTCGACCTTCATTAATTTTGGCACTGTTTAAATTTTTTAAACATTCAAATAAACCATTTCACTATATTTCTTTCTTTCAATTTTTATTTCTCCCATAAAAGTCAAATAACTAATTGATTCCGATCGATATATTACTGATTTTAATGTTGTTAAATAAATATTTATAAAGCAGAGAGAGAGAGAGAGAGAAAGAGAGAGAGTTAATTTTTAATAAAAATAGCGTTTCGCAGATGATGCCACTGCGATAAGATCGTTAGCATCTCGCAAGTTAGGCATCACTGTGTTGGTCGCGCCACGACGATTATTTAAGAATTGAGGGAGCGTATAGGCTCAATCATGGATCTCAGAAACGCTAGAAGCTATTTTGTCTAGAGACTGTTATTTATTATTCACGTTGGTAACATCTAAATTATTTAAAAAAAAAAAAAAAAGAAGAAAATTCGCTTTCTCTCGCCATAAAAGCGAGGTAAATTTGCAATTTTGCGTTTTTTGTAATTGATAATCGAGGAGTAAAAGAAGTTCTTTACAAATAAATCTTGTGTTTTATTCGCGCGTGTAACACTAATCTTAATAACGCTCAACTATTCTCACTCCCAATTTATAATTGACATGAGCACCGATCCGAGCCTGCGAAGCCGCCTTCCAGCTTAAAGCTCAAAAAGAATAGCGAACGAGACTTGCGCTCGCGGTGCAGCCTCGCGGTGAAACTCATTTTATTTCAATTCGGGGAATCGAAGCGAGACGAGCGGCTTTGGCCCAGGTATTACTACTTCAGCGTCCAGCGCCCCGTGTCGAACGCCGCGCGCGCGCGCGGCAAGGGCCGGAAAACAGGTAGGCGCGCGTCGAGCAGACGGCGCGGCGGCGGCGGCGGCGACGAGCCGGCTGAACGTGAAATTGGTACTTTGAAATTTCATTAGTGAAGTCAGGTGGCGTCACAGATTCAATTAGCTTTTTATTGGATTCCGAACTGCGCGCGAACTGTCAAAGCGGTAACCGCGCTACCTGCTACGATTACCTCCCCCCCTTACCGCCCACCCCACATGCCGTCCCTCTTCCCCGTGCATATACGTATACGCGAGCTGCCGTTGGCTGGGGGCTCTGCCATCGATTTCGCTGAATCTGAAAACGAGGAGCCGAAGAAGCGAAAGTCGTCCGTGCGCTTCTGGGCAGAGTCAAAAAGTGGGGGGTAGAAAAGTTCGTTGGGTTTATAGTTCGGGTAAGTATCTGGTGAGCGAGCTTTTCAGTGTAATTATTGGGAGAGTTCATGTAATATAATTTGAGTTTAGTTCTCGATAGATGTGCTAAGTTTTATAAACGAACGGTTACTTTAACTTTTTGATTAAGCTTCTAAATTGGATATTTAAAATTATACTTCATTGATTAATGCAATTAGTACTAATAACATCTACGTGTGTTTGCAATCATTTTTTGATACAATCGTACATTTGAACGTTCAAAATTACTTAACTCGATAATTCTTTCACTAAATTAATATCTACACAAAAGTTGCAAAGATTCTGTTATGCAGAAAATTTAAAAATGCAGAAGCGATTTTAGGTTTGAAAATTGAGAAGTACCAATAAATATTACGATAAGAGAAATTCTTTGATTTTGTGAACCCCCACAAACATTTCATCGTTAATTATACGAAGCTAATTACTTCAAAATGGGCCGTATTACATTTTAAATTAATCAATAGTAAAATCAATATTACCTCATTACTTTCAGACCCGTATTCAAACATTTTACAATAACTTACTTAAAACGGATGGAACAGACAGAGAAGGGTTAGCCAAAGGCTAAAACAATAGAAAAAGGGGAATACAAAGCCATCGGCGGCGCAGGAAGTAGTAGCGAGCCGTACAGTAGCTCATTTGTCGTCGAGTGTTTTGCTCCAATCCTTTCGGCGCCTACAAATCCAAGGGCAGTTTGTCTAGACAGGAACAGAGAAAGGCCCTTACCCCAAATCCAGAAGCCCGTAGCATTGATAAGCAGCGGAACCTCCTAATTACCCTCTTCCCTGCCTGCGATCATTCATTGCGCGCAGGAGAGTTTTTCTGGGGAAAAATATTCGCGCACGAATTGGGGGAGCGCGTTTCGCGTCGAGCGTCAGGTTCTCTTTATTTTTATTTTTCAGACCGGGGATCGCCGATCTCTCCCCCCGGGCTGTTTTTATTCATTTCCCATTCAAGGAAAAGCGCTACACGAGGCCGGGAAAGCGGGCCGAGGGGAGGACGGTCTCGAGTTGAATGGCAAAAACGGCGACCCTCGCGGAAAGGGAGAACGAAACTTTCGCCAATTGCGCCGACCATTCAATTGCTATTCAGGTTTATTTTCGTTGATACATACTCGGAGTGCCTTCTGTGCTCGCATGTGTATCCGTTTCGTGCGCGGCTCTCTCTCGCTGCTAACGGTGACTATTTACAATTTTCGTTTAATGCCGAAGAAAATTTCATTTCTTTTATGAGGGAACCGCGCATTTTTATCTCGGAGCTCAAATGGATTGTAAAGTGTACAATGAATTTAATTTTTAAGGTTGAAATATTTTTTTAAATTATTAATTAAATTTGGAATGATTATTTAATAAAATAAATAATTTAATACGCGTATTAAAATAAGCCGTGCGAGGTTTTTTTGTAGAGGAAAAGGTAAATTATTTTAAGAAATAGTTCTACTAAATTAACTATTCATTAACTTCCTTGTAATCATGGTAGACGTTTATTATTACTTCGCATACTTTACTTTATTCCAGTTAATAAATTATTCAAATCTCACATACCGAACCTTCTCCTTCCAACAAGAACCATCCCCCAACTTCAAAAGCAAATAAAAGCTCATCCAGCACATATCGTTTAAAAATTCTGCCGTTATCGTCTTAAATCTCGGCGCGCTGATTTATAATATATATCCACGTATCAGAACCTCCGCAAGCGTCCGCCCGAACGCAACGGAAGACAATGCCGTATCCCCAAAGTAAATTATCCGAGCTCGCGATCAATCTCGACGCTAATGACGCCTTAGCTCCCCCCGAGACGCGGCGGCCCCGCCGCGCTGACAATAGTCCGGGCGCCCCCTTCGAGCGAGAGCGAGAGAAAGTTCGCCTCGGCCGTCTCGGTCCGCCGCGCGCCCCGCGGACGCGAAGGGCCGCGGAGTGAACCTTATAAATGTCATCGCGGCCCATAAAAGCCGTGATGCACGAGCCCGCGGTGACTTCTCGCCCCGTACGAGAGAGCCCGCGCTTCTGGCGTTGCGGCTGGAAATCGAGCGACGCTTTTACGCGGGCCGCGGGGACGGTTTGCGGGGGATAAAGTTAAAAGAAGCTTGCGGATTTTGGGATGGTTCGTGTGAAGTAGCGCTCTGTTTTTCTTCAGATTACGGTTTATGCATAAAGTTACAGAAATGAATACATCGTAAATTTAACAGTCTTGATTATGTTTAGAAGTTAAACGTCAGATGTTGTTGGAAATGTGTCGGATTCGATAAAAAGCGTATTAATTCATAATCAATTAAAGGAAACTTTTATTTGACTGACAAGCACGTCATACATGAAACATAATACAAACTCATTCGTCTCGTAATTTCATTTATAATGAATACAAGAATTCAAAGTTTCTTGCAATAAGACATTTAAAGCCAAAATAAAACGCCGAAAATTCAATGCGAAAACCTGATTTTCCGCTTGTAATTTCTCTCCACGATTCGCTCCTATCGGCTCAAAGGAAAGCCAACCCTCGGCACTCCCAACAATGCCCTAACAAGCACACTTCTTACCCCTTCACTCTTCGTGATCCGTCGCAATAAACTCTTCAGTTATCTATTTACACAGGGTTGGTACGCGTGCGCGACACAGAGAGGGAGAGAGAAAGAGAGAGAGAGCGGAAGGTCTCCGGGGGGACAGCTGCAAGCAGCGGGCTCGACCCCCATTGTCACCGCAATCACTTTTGAATTGCCTCGGCGACGACGACGCGAAACTCCTCCCTCGGGGACCGGAAGACGAACTCGACCGGTCGTTAATGTACGCGAGCGACACACGACTGGCCCCGTTTCGACTGCTGCGCTCGCCCCGAGTTGCTGCTTCACTTCCGTGCATTTATAAGTTGGAGGAGACGTCCGGGCAGGGATGGATTGACTTTGGCTTTTTCGGGCGACTCTTTAGCTGTTTTAGACTTTTGTTTTTTATTTGTAAAGCAAACGAATGCGATGTGTTGTAAGAGATAAACTGAAAATATTTCAAAAATCTATCTTGGACAAAAGAAGTTAATCCCCTCCAAAAAAAAAATGTAAACGCTTAAAACGCGATATTATGCAACAGTCTCAACTGAATTTCGCACGCAGTTCATTACCTTTTTTTCCCAGTGACTCCGGTCTTTTACATACGTTCCCCACGTGCGCGCTTTCCACCTCGTTTTTCCCTCGGCAGTTTACACGACTTTATCCTCGACTGGCTTTGCCCTCCCGCGCTCCTTTTATTTTCTTACTTTTTATACCTTTTTTCTCTCTCGTTCGCCGCTCTCCCACGGCTTTTGCTTCCGCTCTTCTTTAACAAACGTTCGTCCATAAATTAGAGGAAAAGCATGGATTCCGCGCGTTTGTCGCTTTTGCCTTTTAGGCTAAAGATTCTTAGCTTTTAATTTCTCGTTCCGCTTCTCGGCCGTCAAGCCGTACTATCTTCATTTAGTTATTGACGTAATAAACAGGAAAAATGTAGTAAAATTTAATTTAGCTAATTTAATAAAATTAAACACGTGTCGGAAAAATATATCTTTATTCAACTGCGAAACCAAAGAGGGAAATGTAAGCATAATGCATTTGTATACATCATTCATTATATTTAAGTACATTTTATCCAAATATTAAAATTCATTAATTTTAATTATCGCTAAGAACAAAATGTAGAAACACTAATTAATTATAAAAGTACACAATGCAGAACAATTTTGTAGTTTTTATTACATTTCAATCTGTATTTTCATCTTAAAAATAAACATCTTCAGAAATTAAATGAATTACATGATAAAACAGACGAAAACATTGACTACCCGCAAAATTCGAACCCTCGGCGAAACTTGCCCAGCGCCCAAACAGGCTACCAGACCCGTTCAATCAAACCCAATTCGAAATAACGCGCGATCCGCCAATACTGTCAGGTCATGCGCGAAATCGCTTTAGACCGACACGCCGGCCGACATGCAGAAACTTCTTCGGAAGTCCCATTACGGCGCGGCGGGCCGGCTCGAACAATTGAACGCACATCGGCATAACTCGCGACGAGGACGCGCTGTCAAAGGGCGCGGCGAAATGAAATTACGCGGGGGGACAAGCCCGGACTGTCGGGGAATTTGTTTGCATTTCGGATTACAAGGTGTGCGAGGCGCGCACTTGCGTATATACCCTCTTTACCTACCGCGGCGCGGCGACGGGCCGCCGACCCTTGGCAGTTTGACAGACTGCCGTTTAATCTTGCCGGATGAGGCGCCGGACCGAGAGGAGGAGCTGATTGGACCCGGCCGCGGTGCGCCGCCTCCAGCCTTATGAGCCTTTTCCGAGGAGTTGCGAGGATCGCCGAGGAGATGTGTCACGGGATTCCGGCGATGGGCTGAGGCTTAAGTGCATGAAAGGCTGCGGCTGACTGAGGGAGATCTCGTGGGCCGATTTCGCATTTTTGTTTGCTTTGGAAACGTTTTTATTTATTATTGTACGATTAGACAATTAATAATCTTTTATGAAGGTTTTCTTTGTAGTCTGCAATAATTAAGAATTGATTCAACTTTTTTTTTAATTAACTTTTATTTTTATGGGAATTACTTGTGACATTATTAAATTTAACTGCTAAACTCTAATAAGTATTGTTATTTTATAGAAGTACGTCCAAGCACCAATCTTTATTTAAATCGACCGTTCCCATTATTCTCCTATTTTGATTTCGCGAAACACAATATTGAGACTTCGTTAATACTTCAATTCTTTAGTCGCTCAAGTTTTGCTTATACTTCGTAGGATAATGCAGAAATCTGTAAGCAAATGATATCATTAAAATACTCGCCATAATGAGATTCGCTCTTAACAATTTTCTACGTAAATAATTGAAGTTGAAACGCTGAATTTTCGTAATCATTTTCGTAACAATGACAACGACAGCGAAAAATTTATCACGAGCCCAAGATCCGATAAAAATTGGCTGAATTTCAAGCGGAGAAGAAAATATATTCGCGCTTCGAAATTAACTAACGCGCTCCTAAAAAAGACTGCGCATTAAGTAAACTCTCCCGCGTCGTATAGATGAAAAAAAAAAAGAAAACACTATTTCAATGGAATCAAATTATCCAGCGCCATAAAGCACTCGACAATTGCTCGGTAAGGCTAATAAGAAATTCGCGATGGGTAATTCGAGACTCCTTAGAAATTTAAAGCTCCTTTTATATACGGCGACGGGTTGGTGCGGGAAAGGGGAGGGGGGGAGCGGGGGCGGCGGGAGAAGGAGAAAAAAATTCAAATGCGGCCGCGCGCAGCGCGAAGTAATACGAAATGCGCAATGTAATCGTCGTGGCTGTCAGGACGAACCGACGAAGCTTGCGAGGCGAGCGCGTTTCAATAATACAGGACTTCCACTATCTTAATTTCTTTCGTGCCAAGCCCGTTGCTGCATTATCATAACCGACCGCGGAATAATCTTTTATTATTTCCCTTACCCCCGTCGCCTTCCGCCGCTGCCTTTTTTTTTTTTTTTTTTCTTCCTGGCTCTCGCCTTTTTCCGCCGTCTTACCTCGCCGCCTCGCTTTTTTCGTTAAATCTTTTCTCCTCCCCTTCGTTTTCTCTTTGTTTCTCATTACGCGTAGGTAAATAATTGTTCGGCGTATTCGTATAACTAAGTAATTGGATTTAATTACTTGCTTATTAATGCGAGAACTTGGAATAGAATTTTAATTTCTGGACTTTTGAAGAAAAAGACAAAGACTATACTTATTTTAAGTGTACGTCGTTTTCTAATATGACAATAATTTTTACATTAGTAACAATCTTTAAAAGATAATTTGTTTGGTAAGGAATTTATTTATTAATTTAATATTCCTTTATTTTCAAGCAAAAATTTCCTTTAACCAATTGGTCTATACCACAGTCAGCAGTGACATTAAAAACTAATTGCAATAGATTCTTAACAATTTCTGAAATGTATAAATTTTTCAGTACCCTCGAGTAACATAAAAAATGTCGCAATGAGCTCATGCGGGTATCAAGCCAAATAAACCCGAAAATAAGAAGCGCGCACCGCGAGCCTCCTTTAAACAAGCTTCCCAGTCAGAAGCGCTAAAGCTCCAACCCAATTTCGTCGTTCTCCCGTAGCTCATTCGCCCAGACTCCTCTCTCTCTCTCTCTCTCCCTCCGTCTGGCCACTTAAATAAATCATAAATACGACTGCGTTTACCATTTCTCGGTTATCTCGAGCTACACCTTCCCGCTCCTTCTTCTGCTACTTTGTCTACTTTCGCGGCGCGCCGCCGCTTCGGCGAAGCCTCTTCTTTTTCTTTACTCTACCCCCTCCCCCTCGACCAAGGGTGGGGTTTATGCATGCCCGTTTTAATCTAATCTGCGGGTGCATGTAAGAATATATTAAAGAAAAACTTTGCGCGTCGCCGCTCGACGACGTGCTCGCGAAATTATACAGCCTCTCCCTCTCTCTCTCTCGGCCTCCTGCTTTCTTCGCGGCCGCGGGAGCAAAGTTTTATCTGCTCGATCCAACCCACCGACGCGTATAATGTATACACGCGTATATAGGTGTGTACATCAGCGCTGTCCTCGGTGACAGTTGAGGAGGAACTTGTGCTCTCTCCTCGTTTTCTTCCGCGAGCTTTTTGCTCTTATTGGGCTCGTTTTGGCTTTGAGGATGGATACTATCGCACGCGGTGGCTGTGGATACATTTCAGCCGAGGCGGAGTTGATTGCGCCTGCGGATAAGGGCTGCATTATTTGTCCGGAAAATTATTATCCCTCATGATACTATCATTACTATATATTCTTTTGAACTAAAATGACAAAGTATGTTTTTTTAATTATGTTACACATTTTCTGCATCAATAGTGCATCAAAATCTCATAATTTTTTTTATACTTCCCGCGAAAAATTATATCCGCCGTTTATTAATATTAATAAAGGGTATCACAGGCGGCTCCGCAAATTGAACATAAATTTTGCCGACACCTCGGCCGAATATCTCTCGAAAACGTGTGTATACCCTCGGCCCCAAAATTTCCAACCTCGAATTTGTACACAATTACACAAAAGGTTGCGCGCACAGGAGCGTCCGCTCGCGTCATTTGCGGTTTTGAAGGCCTCTCCTTCCGGGAGACGGTATATATATACCGCCGGCCAT
Organism: Ormyrus labotus; assembly: GCA_035582975.1. Classification (NCBI taxonomy): domain Eukaryota; kingdom Metazoa; phylum Arthropoda; class Insecta; order Hymenoptera; family Ormyridae; genus Ormyrus; species Ormyrus labotus. Next base: position 12,502,626 of record JAWWEO010000001.1, on the reverse strand, counting down.
TATTACCGACGTCGCGCGCTGCACTCCGTTTCTCCCTCTTATTCGTAACTCCGGTTGCCTCCCCCCGCCTCCCCCGTCTGCACCGCCGACACTATCCAGACCCATACATTTATTTACATGTGATTACAAGCGCCGACGCCGCCGAGTTAGCGAACTAATAAACATGTATGATAGGCAGATGCGAGAAAAGGCACGCGTGACTCGAACTTGTTATTAGGGGTGACTTTATTTTCGACTCATTCGATAGTTCGAGCTTTCCTGCATTATGCTAAAACATTTCGTATCTTCTGCTGAATATTTTACGTTGAATTGAATTAATGATCGGAACAAGTTTTTATTATTTCGATATTTTTTTTTTAATGCTAGTTTTTACCACATTTTTCTTGCACTGCATGAATGCATTTTTATTGAAATTTTTACATAGAACTATATTATTTACTTCAATAAATAATATAGAAATCTTCACGGATAATGATCCAATTACGTTTTATTCAACTTCTCAATAGCAAATTATTATGAAAAAAGTAATAGTCATAATTGATTTAAAAGCAAATGTGCAATTTAATAGAATTCAACCCAGCGCACTTGATATTTAAAAACGCGAACTTTAATCGCTGATTTCACATTTTAAATTAAATTTATATGAAATCCCTTATATTCACACGTTTATCGTTGAAACGTCATTTATTTATCTAAAATGAAAAAAAACTAGAATATCTATAATTATTTTGAATTTTTATATCATATAAAATATTTTATTAAATACAAATATTTAAATCGCAAATAATTACGTAGTTAAATATTCAAAAGGCTGCGCAATCGCATCTTCAAAGTCGCGTGAGACAATCGAATTTATCGAAAATTCAAGAGCCCCGAAAAAAGCGACCCTTCACTTCTCGCCAGTCAGCGGCAACCAGACACACGAGCTCGTACGCGGGACTACATCCTTACAGGCAGGAACTTCCTTCGCCGGCGAAGAAGGAAGTATGTATAGCGCTCTCCCTCGCTCGAGAGAGAAGTAAGAATGCGGGTGGCGGAACGGCGGCAGCGCGGCGTCGCCTTATCTCCACGCGGCGAGATTGACTTCCTTTCTATCCATTCAGCCGCTCAAATGAGTTCCTTTGATAACTGTTGTGTGATCGAGTGTGCTGAATGCCGAAGGGCTTAGAGCGGCACGCGTGCAAGAGAGAGAGAAGGAGAGAAAGAGAGAGAGAGAGAGAGACGCAGAAACGCTGAGCTCACGGCGGGCGCCGGCGTTTTCGTCGGCGAAATTTTTTTTCAATGGCGCGGAAATATTCGCACGAACCAAGCTGCTACTGCTGCCGCTGCTGCTGCTTCGACTTCGATGGTTATTACGCGCATATAGAAGGAGTTTATTATTATTTTTTTTTTCCCGTCTGGATGGAAACGTAAGCTTGAATTAGTTCGCGAATGAAGGGTCCCGTTTCTCAATGACTCTTGACTGTTGCCTGCATTGCCCGATTGATTTTCTGATCAATTTGTAAATATATTGAGTTTTCTTATGAAAGAATCTTGGCGCGCCGTGACATTTGAGATTACGTACTTTTTTCTTAGATCGAATTCTTTTAATTTTAAAGCCAAGCTAAATATTTTCACTGAACGCACATATTTTAGTTTTGCCTAATAACAAAAATATTATAAAAATAAGCAACTCGACTCGAACGAACTTTAACACCCAACAATATCACCTCGCAGTGATTATAAAGCAAACAAGAAAACTCTCGAAAATCCATAAATCCCAGCAGCCCGGAGAAACTCGCGATTCAATAGCCTCCGAACCCTAACGATTTTACATTCCGAGCGGTACAGCCAAGGTCCCCAGACACTTGGCAGGCTCGTAAAAGCGGCGAAAAGGGTGACGGAGTCTCTTTCCCCCCGGGCGGGGTATGCGCCGATGCACCGGTAGCCCAGAAGATTGCAGCCTTTCCCCGGGCCCTTAGAAGCTCTTAATTAATGGCGTCGGGACGCCGAGGCCGCCGCTGCGCGGAAGCCGTGGAGGGAGGAGGGGGGGGGGCGAGGGACTAAGGTGGGTTTATGCCGAGCCCCGGACTTGTAATCTCGTGATGCCGTAAGTTATTCTAAATGCACTGGCGGCACTCGCTCGGCGCGATATCCCCCCGCCGGCCGACCGTACTCGGCCCTACTCTACTACCGCGCTCGTTTTACTTTAGTTATTTGTATTGCTCTGCGGCTTTTCCTCCGTAAACTGCCTGAATTATCGTGCCCGGGCGAAAGCTCTATTTCGGGGCTGTCCTTTGATTTTAGATTTTAAACTTCGCCGAGGGGACGAGGAGGCTGATAATACTGTTGACTTCGAGTGCGAGTTTTAAGCGGATTTTTTATTAGTTTCTGGTAGAAGCGTTGAAGGTTATGCGTTATATTTGCCGTGTATTGATTTATTGAATATTAAACAGGTTGTATATTTAATAGATTTGAAATATTGTTGAAAGAATTTTCGACCGCGTTTGAAGGCTTGAAAAGAATAAGGAAGATTCTCTTTTAAACGACGCTTGGTGACTTTCAAGTTTAGTTAGTAATTATATTAGTAATGTAAATTTTATTTAAGAAAAAGACTTTGAATATAAGCTTTAAAGGGTTAAAAAATTGTGTGGTATTCTTAGATCTTTCCACACTTAAGCCCTCAGGATCGAAAGTTGTATCAAACTTTCTCCACACTTATAAATTAAATTTTTTCTAAAAAGTCATTCTAACAGTTTTTGAAAATAATTTGGGAACGTATCTATTGACTATTAGTTCTGCAGTTTAAAATGGTAGTATGGGCATTCTTCTTCATCCTATCTTTTATAATACAATACCGAATAAAACTAAAAACTTAAGTAAAATATGTTTGCATTCGAAGTGCAATTTTTGCTCAAAGAATAAGTATAGCTTCTTTAAGAAATTGTAATGTTTCGATAAAAAGATTGGATAGAAATAAATATATAGGTATGTGTTAGGTTTACCATTTAGCAGATAATAGCATTAGGTAACCGATCAATTTAGTAAGCTTAAGTGTTAAATCGTTAGTTGGTTTACCTTAATGCAGACAAATACTGAGGTGTAAGGTTAATGTAGTATAGCCAAACTAAGCATTCCATATAGCTAAACTACTAACATTACAGCATATAACAAGTAATAAAATATCCTGCTGTCCTTTTATTATTTTCTATTATTTCCTTAATATCATAAAGCTACGTTCGAAATATTTATAAGATTTTAAAAAAACTTTATTTCCACTATTTCAACGTAAAAAAGCAGTATAATTTAATTGCTTCACATCACTTTTCAATTTACCATAGCACATCGAAAATCGAATCAAAATTCCAGCTCAGCCGAGCGGCGACAGCCGCAATAAAATCGAGCCGCTCGAAAAGATGAATCCTCCGACCATTAATATTTCCTGGGAGAGACACTTTGTCCGCGGGGGGGAGAGTCGGGCATTTCGCGGCAAATAAAATTCTCGCCTCCAGGACACTCGGGCAGCTTCGTCGTCGCGCCATGAATCACTCCCGAGGGTCCGCCGCGGCACGGAGAGGCTCGGATTCCGCCGAGGGAAGACAATAACCGTTGGTAAGTGAGAAAGCAGGGGGGAGGGGCGATAATTGTGCCGGGTTATAACCTCCGGCCAGATCTCCACCCGTAACCCTGAGCTGGAACTTGCCGCTCCTTTCGCCTCTTTGGTCCGCCTCGGTGACGTCGTTTTCGGGGTATATTGAAGAACAGGGTTAACTGCGTGAGAGGGTTAGTTGATGGTGGGTAGTATTGTTTTTCGGGTGGAAGGATTTCATTGGGTAGTTAAATAATTAGCAGGCTGGGGTTGCTTTCCCGTGAATAACGTGAAATTTTGAACAATTTATGAGTAGCCTTAACATTTCTACTTTGTTAAATATCGTATCTCTTAAAGTTGATAAGCTCTCATATTAACTCGAAAACATTTTAGATAAAACGTATAGTTTTGATAACTCTTGGTATAATCACAAGAAATTCTACTAATCAATCTCAAAAGAAAAAAAAAAGCCGGAGACTAAAAGTTACATTGAACTCATCAGGCAACTACTATTCAGACCCACCGACGGCTTTTTCCATGCTGGTCGCTTGGAAATCATTTAACCTCGGTATCGCGGAGTTCACGCCCCGGGAATCCAGCGGAAATTTCTGCTCTTTTACCGCTGCCGCAGCCGCCGTCGTAGTCGTCGTCGTCGTCGTCGTCCAATCGTCGGGCGAAATTATTTCCTCCTCCTCGGCGACGGTGACGAAGACGGCGACGATGGAGGCGGCATTAATGCCACCAGCAGAGCCGGAAATCAAACTTGTCAGTCAAAGAACGAGGAGAGCGCCAGTCGAGTGCTTTCCGCGCAAATACTTTGTTGCAATTTCGCCGCGGAAGAATTTCGGCTTCGTTTTCGTTTTTCGGCTGCAGCTTCTAATGGCGCGATGCTTAGGGTACTGTTCTTTTACGAGCCTTTGACTTGTCTTTTTTTTCTCTTCTAATACGATGCTGAACGATGAAGTCAGATATTTAGCTTTTAAATGGTTGAATAAATCGTTTTATTTAAACATTAATTTATGAATTTATGTAATATTGTAATAGTAAGCATTGTCTGTGTCTTTTTGAAACTGTATCATGATGAGGTAAAATCACAATTAATCAACTTCTTTTAACTGTTTTTTTTGTGAATATGCATATATTATCTCCACAAATAAAAACATTTTATTTACATACGGTATAACAATGTACTAGTTTTTTAATGCTAATAAAATAATTTGTTAAAATTATTGACAATTCATTAATAATGAAAAAGTCCATTTTATTTATCCTTCCCTGCCAGTACGTCCAATACATTAATTAAAGAGTAAAAAAAAAACACAAACTACCATCCAACGCGCTAAAGTAGCGTCCTCAGTATCAGTCTAGCATAGCTGATGCTCACGCCCGAGCGACTAAGTGGCGCGGTATAATCGTAGCCGGGCGACCAAACAAACGCCGCGAATTAGCAGTCATTACTAACTCTCACGGAAGTGCACTCGAGCCTCGCTCCCGAGCTCTCGAGAAAAGGCCGAACGAGCCGAAGCGCGCGACGAGTCGTTCTCCCTCTCGGTTTCCGGCAGATGTACGTGTGAAATTTGTCGCCATTGTCGGGGGGGGGGGGGGGGCGGGCGGCCCCGGCACCCCCAAAAAACCCCGTTTTAAAAAACC
>JAWWEO010000001.1:12486405-12497308 GCA_035582975.1 Ormyrus labotus | reverse complement strand
CCCCCCCCCCCCCCCCCCCCCCCCCCCCCCCCCCCCCCCCCCCCCCCCCCCCCCCCCCCCCCCCCCCCCCCGGCCCGGGCAGCGCCTAACTAGCCCTTGTTAGAAATCGCTGACAACAACTCCAGCCGCCGGAGATGCAAACTGCGACGAAACTCCGCTGCTGCTTTGCCGGCGTTCCGGGGCGATGCGTCGATGCGCCGCCTCCCTCCCTAAGTCCCTCTAATTAGCTGCTTTATTTCGGGCGAAACGGCTTTGCGAGAAATTAATAATTCGCGAAATTCGAGCGGAATATCGAAAGTGCCGGACGCCGACGAGTCGCGGTTAATGCGACGCGCGCGAATCATGTTGGGTAACTTTTTTGATTCCGCTTCGCTTCCCGGTTAAGCTGATACAAATTTTAATTTGTATGCGCTAATTATGTTCTTAAGCAATTGCTGCTAATGAGGTGAAACATCAAATGGGAAAAGTGAAATATTATTTGTTAAATATTACAAGCTGTTGTTCACTCATAGTCATGAAAAAATTACACTATATTTTAACAAATATCTTACAATATTTTATTCATGCTTGTATATGCTTAGCATGAATAGAATACATTTCCGATATGCCTCAGTAATTTTGTTTGCTTAGTTATACACATTTTTTTGGATTTTTCAACTGGTCATTTTAAAATTTTTCGAGTATTTCCTTGATTAATTCATGCATTTGATCAAGGCGGTAATATCGCCTTAATAAATTTCAAACAAATTACTCAATCTTAGCCTCCCCGCGTCTGGGACGAGATTAAAGAAATCCCTTGATCGCGTTCCGCTCGAATCGTTGTCCAAAAGGGTCTCTTTCTCCTCTCCCCAACTTATTGAAAAAAAGAGGAGCCGAGGAAAGCTCGAGTTCGTCGGGCTCCGCATAGTACCGTATAGTTTAGTATATACAACGAGAGGGACGAAACTTTCCGAGCTATATGTACGAAAATAAGGGAGAGAACAAGCGTGGCAACATCTGTGGAAACACAGGGAATGACAGGTCTCTCAGCCATTTAAAATAAAATTTAATACTCCGGCTTCCAGTCCGGCTGCCTTTCGGAGATGCGGCCCGAGACTCTGGCTCCGCGATGAAAGCGTATAATAAGAGGGTGCGTGCATATTGGACGCATTTTGTAGGAAGGCGTCTGAAAGCAACTAAGCACGTTCAACGCGAGACGGCAGAGTTGTTTGTTTTACCATTTGCCGCGAGATTTTTGTTCCGATTTTTGGGCGCATGATAATTTTAAACTGATGCGCGTGTAACTTAGAATGTGATTCGATGAAGAAAAAGGGTATTGAAAGTCGTCGCATTTATCTTGAAAATATTGATTACTTCATGTGCATTGAAAAAATCAAGTCTGCAAATAAAAAGTTATTGATCGGTATAACCTTTATTCACCTTTTAAATCATCTTATTTCTAATTAACCAATTGATGTAACAAAAATGAATTAATTAGCGTAATGCATGACTGTGACTTCATCGAATAATCGTGTGCAGATTGAATGCAGCTATTTTTTAGTCATCAGAAGAACCTCAATTAAGCAAGTATATTAAAAACTGTTTTACGGGTGAGAAACATACAATCACTCGAGAAAGAAGATTATGAAGTAGAAGAAAATAATTAATTAATATAAAAATAAAAAGAATTTCCATTATAAAATCGATGGCGAATATTTCCATTCGCAAACAGCAACGTTTAACAGCAACAAAATGATCGACCTCAAAAACTTCCGCAGCGGCTTACCTTAAATCCCTCGAAAACCGTCATCCCATCAGCATCCGTCCAATTTCCCTAAGAAAATTCCACACGATAAGTTAGCTTGGCCCCCGACGACGGCTTAACGAGAGCCGAACCGCGGTCCCGAGGCTGCGCTCGTCGGCTCGTTAACGCCCTTGTTTTATAACTAGCTATGAATTATAACGAGGTTTGCGCGCCGCTCGCGGCTCCTGCATTATTTACAGTGCGCCCAGGAACGGGCTCGCACAGGAGCCTAAACGGCCTCGCGAATTGCCAAGTTCGGTCGCTTAAATATGGATGCCTTTTGATCGGCAAGTTTTTACCGCGAGAAGAAGGGCTGTTGCGCGGCTGGTCTTGCGGAGTGTTTAGAAGGTTATTTTTAATGAGGAATTATGGGGTTGTTTAACATTTTATTGCGAGCGGTGCTGGTAGGTTTATTGAGCTTCAAAAGAATTCTCCACGAGTGTTTAAAAAAGTAGATTGTATTATAATTAAAAAGATTGTTTCTTACGATTTATTTTTTAAGTATTACCATTTAAAGTCACTTTTTATTCAAGAATAATAGACTCGTGTTATTATTTTGACAACGAATGAAAATCAAAATTACAAAACTTAGTTTGCAAATTAAACATTTTGTTTAAAATAATAATACATTTAATAGTACATCATTGCAAACTAAATTAGAAATCAATTTAAAATTACGACACTTACATTGTACCTTTATTAAACTGGCATCCAGGCGCAAAAAGGTTCAAGAACAAAAATTCGCCTAGCCAAACGTCAACAGCAAAAAATAAAGCGCCCACTCGAAGCCGTCGATAATTTCGCGTCCAATTCAACGATCAATCTCTCGCAGATATACATAATCCGGGCGACGCGCGAGCAATCGTAGATTATAAGGGCGCAACAGCGCCGTATTAAACGACACAAAGAAACGGCGCGGATGATTTATGCGCGCAAATTGTCCTGTCATCTCGTTGTATACGGCAGCCTGCGCGCCTCTACTACTCTCGCGGGGCTCTTTGTGCTTTCTTTCTTCCCTCCCGCCTTCATCTAGCAATAGAGCGCCGTCCTCTTATTGTCCCTGCGAGTGTTTCTGCATTAAATTTCGTTTTATCGCGACGTGCTTTGCAATAACTCGCACTTCTCGCACGTGCCGACGCTCGCCTTTTTCTGATAATTTTTCTTGGCGCACGTTTTTTGCCGTCGCGAGTACACAGATTCAATATCGCAAATAAGAGCGGAGGACGCGACCCGGTTGGACGAAGCTTGGAGTAAATGCGAGTATAATATGAGGAGATTTCTAAAATACAATGGATTTTTAGTTGAATTTGAATCTTCTTAATTGAAGTAAGAGAATGTCATTCTAATGCAAAACTCATAAACTCGACACAATCAAAAATTACTAACAATAAGATTATATAACCGTATTGACTCGTAGCTTTTATCTAACTATATGAATACTTAAAGGGATCTGAGAGCATATATGATTTACACATAGTTACCGACATTGCAGTCTCTCAAGTTCGGGATTACTAATGAAAATCACTAGAGATCCAAAATTATACATTCATGTATTTTCGTACTTCCTTACAAAATCAAGAACTTTAGAAAATTGGCATATTTAAAAATAAATTTAAATATAGAATGCATTTTACTAAAATTATATTTTTTAACATTCCCTGCGTACAAAACGACTTGTTGGACAAAACATCTGCTTTACACACTATATAGTTTCACAACGTACTATTAAACGCATATTTCAAATTATCTCTTTTAAAAATATGTATATTTTCAATTTTTTTGATGAAGTTTCACTTCAAGAAGATTCATTCGCAGCTTTAGTTGTCGCATATTAATGTCTGAGTCATCGAAATTAAAAGAAATTTTTAGCCTTTGTTAAAGATCAGATTAACAGCTTCCAATTAAATGCTTATATGTTTATGCAAGAGAAAAAAACACATTTAATAAAATTCGTAAACAAAATATCTTACAGAATATCTCTCTCCGGGTTCGTCAACAAGTTTATGCTTTCTTTGATTAGTTGTTGCTGCGGGCCTTAATGATTTGCATTTTTTTTATCGCTAAATCCGTGGCTTTGTTATCAATCGATTTAGCTTCAAAATACGAATGTTTTAATTGTACAAATGTGCTAAAATATTAAGTGGTAGTTTCATTAAAGTCATTGAATAAAAAAATCTTTGTAAAAATGAATTCAGATTTAATGTGATTTATTTAAATTAATAAAATTGATTATTTTTGAATTTAAAAAAAAAATTTACAGATTTAATATGTAAAAATTAGAATTTTTTGACTTTTTTAAGCCACCACTTCAATGATCTTATTAAAGGCAGGTCTTTTCATTGAGCTCTTTTGAACAATTCTCTTCCTCTTTTTAGTACCGCACTAAAATATTCCAAAGCATGAGTGGCTCCGAATTGAAACCACTCCTGATTTACATACTTACTCCCCCCGGCAGTTTTATTTCCAACAAATTCAGCTCCCCTCGCGTTTAACGCCAAACGAAGAAAAGAAAGAAGCATTATATTACCGAAACGTACAAAATTAAGTAGACGCTTAGACACTTAACGGAGGGACGTAGAATTTTTTGCGCACACTTAAGATACAAAGAGAGCCACGACGTGCGAAGGTAGCTCGATAAATTCGCGCCGAGTTTAATTTCATTTTAGAGTCGCGATACTTTAACGGGGAGCTTTGCTCTAACGACTCGATGTCGCGGAGGGGCAAAAAGGAATGCAGCCAAGAGGTGTGCCAAAATTATGTCGGTTTCCATTCCGGCACGAGCCTCATAATGGAACTGCCTGAGTTCACGACTAAGCGAGAAAGCTCAATGACTATTACAATGATCGAGGTTGGAGAAACATTTTTGCGACGCGAAAATAGAGGAAAACATTGCTTTTTAATTAATTATTTTGATATTAGTTAATTGATGAATGCTGGTTGGAATAATAAATTTTATTAAAAATAATGTAGTCTTCGTGTTATCATTATTTTTTCTAGATTAAAAGATCATTTTTTTTTTTTGCTAAATTTGAAGTTAAGGAAAACATGCCATTTAACACACGTTACCTAAGTTTATTCTTCATAACAAGATAATGATATAAAAGCGTATAAAAAAAATTTTAAATGCTAAAATCGCCATACCAAACTTTTGTCAATGTTGAATTCCTGAATAATATTTAGTTTGCAAAAAATATTTTAAACATTGTAAAATAATTACGATACGATAAGGATAATGTTGCTAGTATAACAATTCGAATAATAAAATATCAATCTTAATGGCTATTTTAAAGACTGTTTCAAAAATATTCATAAATGTGCAAGATACCGCACATTAGTCTATCAAAGCCAGTGACCCGAAAGATCTGCACTCTTCTTGTCAGTTCGAACTTATGACCGCCTATCGTGCAGCCAAATTACATGGATTATGTAATGGGTAAAAATCTCGGTGTATCAATATTCATAATACCTCCGCTAATTTGGTGTTTCATATGGATTGCAAATTATTGAAACTACAAACAAGTTAACATATGTTTATTTTTCAGAATATTGTATTTATTGTGAATATAACATGCACAATATTTAAGAAGAAGAATATTTCAAGCAACATCGAACAAGTGTGCTACCAATATCTATATCAATATCACCGATGTTAATTAAATACCATAGAAACGAAAATTACTTAGAGCGAGCGTTACTAATTCCCTAAAAATGTTCAGCTTTCAGTAAAATACTCGCGCTAAACACCGACTAACGAACCCTCGTTATAACCAGACAATCAATTTAATTTTCCAGCAGCGCTTACCTCCTAGACGAAACTAGCGGCAGTTTCCCTCGCATTGCTATAAACAGGACAATCCCTCTCGCGCATCTTTCCGCCTGAGAGAGCCGAGGCGATGCGGCACGCGCTCGCTCGAGTATAGTGTACAAGCGCCCTTCTCTCTGCCTTTCTCTCTCCTTGCCGCGGGAATGTCGGGCCCAAATCCGTCGCCTAATTAAGCGCTAATTAAACGGAAAATTAATAAGATCGCGGCCGTCGCGTGAAATCCCATAAGCCAGTCTCTCCGGGGGAGCTTTGCTTCCTGAATCCCAGCCTCTTACTCCAGGCGGCGGGATTTTACAGTGACTTCCGCTCAAAGGGAAGCGCGAAGCAACAACTAAAACGCGCCGTTCTTATTACCCCCCTATTCGTTTCATTAGTGCAGAGACCCCGTGAATCTCGCGCCGTCGCTAGTTCGAGCGGACGGACTCGCCGGCATAATGAGGCTCTGATTTTCCGGGCTCGACTTCCTGATTGTAGCGCTCGGCTGCTGCTGCTGAATTATTTTTATGCCCAAGTCGGAGAATCCGTTATTTTTTTTTCGCGCCGGGCCGAGGCTCAATGCCGAGGATGCGCTCCTCTCTTTTTGCGGCAATTATTCATTACCTGCTATGATCTGTAGCCTGGAGAAGGATCGCGAGACGAGCCGAATATTATATGTATATATACAATGTGCGTTTTAATTAGTGAACGCAGAAAATTTCTTATGAGCGAAGATTTAGCGTGAAAATTTATCACCAGACGCAAAGTTTTAATGAGGTATCTTTTTCAATAAACATGGTTAATGTAGTTTGATGCGAGAAGTAAGAGGAAATAATTATTTTTAGACGTCTTATCCGCACTGTCAATTCAAGTCGAACGACTTATTTTTTTATTGATATCAATAATGAGGCGGAATCAATAACTATTTGTTCTGTGTTATAATGCCAGTATTGCATTGTTATCTACGTTATTACGAATCTCATTAGTACTATCATTAGCAATATCTTCCCTGACTCCCAGAGTTGTCTTAAACATTGTTAAATATTAACGCATTTAAAAAAGCATTTTAGATTATAAAGAATGTTAATTTTACTGAACAGATAAAAGAAGGAAGAATTTAATTTAACAATATAATTATAAAATTTAACTATAGTATTTTTCAGTATACATAGCCGCAAAATTCGCTTTTGCGTCCTAGTTTTGCGGACGCAAAACTCTATTTTGCGGATACATATCCAATTCGGCCTGTCGGCCGAAAAATTGCAATTTCCAGAAATGTATACGCAAAAATGGCATTCTGCGTCCCCAATGCCAGGACACAAAACCGAATTACGCGGTTAATTATACTGAAAAATAATGTTCATAACACGTCCGCAAGAGATTTTTCGGCCTCGCACAATCTCCGGGATACTCGGACCGGATTCGCCGGTCCTCGTACCCGGTGATTGTACTCGGCCGCAAAATCGCATTTTGCGGACTTGTGATGAAAAATACTATTGCGGCTATGTATACTGAAAAATAAGTATTCTTAAACATATATAATTTTAACATTTAAATTTTCAATCTTCCTTTAAATCAAAAACCTGAAACTATTCCTTTCAATTAGAGATTCACAACTGCAGACTTCGCAGTGTCGAAACTCCAAAGAAGGCAGACTCTAAAAAGCCATTTTAGGCGAATTTAATCAGGCCAGATTCTCCGCTCAAAACCAAACCCAAGAAAGACGCGCATCTGCTTCTAAGAAGGGGGAGCCCTCGAGTAATCCACCGCGACCCTTTGTTTTATGCGCCACTAGTGGCGTCGAACGGGTATAAGGAGTTGGGGCAGAAACTTTCAGCGACTCCGAACGAACGTTTTCAAAAAAAAAAAGAAAAAAAAAAGAAAAAAAAAGGGGAACGGAAGACAAGCGGGCAAGGAGCAAGAAGAAGTCGAATGGAAATCTCACGTCCACCTTATCCAATCAAGCGAGCAGCCATCGCGTGTCTGCCTCGTCGATGGCCCATTCGAAAGTTTCTTTAATCAAGTATTTAATCAGAAGTCGCTCGTAGTTCTTTCTGTCGAGCTCTCTCCCTCTGCATCTTCTCCTGGCCGCTCGCCTCTACTTTAAAGCAATCCTGGCAGCCATTATTATTCGACGCCTATCTTCAACTTTATGTACTGCGCTTGTAGTTGCTGAAGAGGAAAGAAACAGAGATCGAACTAACTTGTTTTTTAATCGGTGAACAATTTCTCGCACTTTTGATTTTTGAGTGACGGTGTAAAAGAATTAAAACGTAATTTTTTTCCTGAAGTTGCGTAACGATTTAAAAAACAATTTGTACGAATTCTTACAAAATTTTTGTTTATTACATGAATAATTTACAGTTTATTTCTTTTTTTCTAAAAACGATTGATTCTAATTATAATTAATACGACCATCGATTTTCAATTTGAGTTAGCTTTTAAAAAGTGCGATTAGTTTCTCTCTACTGCAACGAACATATTTTCAAACTAATGCAGAAAACAACATAAAAACAGGCAACTTGCAAACAATAGCTAAGAAACAGACCCAAGCGTTCAATCTTCTCGCAACATTTAATATCGACCATATAAACATCAATCCAATATCGTAATGGGTCGCGATCTCATATCGTCATCTATATCCTCACAAAAGTCTACGACTCCATGGCCACGTTGCCAAGCCAGAGTCAGCGGAACCTCTGTTCGCTCGCTTACGTCCTGAAAAGAGAGCGTCCCTTTGCTCTCTCGCCTGCCTTTGAACTTTTAAGAAATTAAACTTATACAAGATCCGTATCGTCGATGTACTTAATCGCTATGGATTTCCCGCTGTGCCTTTCAGAAAATGATTCCCTCCCACAAAAGGTCGCGGCAGAAAAGGATTTAATGAAGTGCACTTGTTTCAGGATTTCGCTCGTCTTTTGCAGGAAAAGTCAGCGCGGTATTTGAGGTGATTTTAGAGGATTGGGCCTTGGAATGTGAAATTATTTTATGCGATGAATCTGCGATAGTTTAATTTGCTTGAAATTGATTAAAAAATCTTAATTGCTGCTTACTCAACAAAAATTTATCTGAAAGCGGAGATTGGAAATTTTAAAATACTCTTATTTCGTTATTAAGCAACTTTGATAAAGATGTACGTGCAAAATGTGGGACACCGTTTAAATTCGTAATTCAGCTTTCGTTTATTACACTCAAGTATATAAATAGAATGAATTATTACCGCGTATGAGAAGAAAATAAAAATTTTAATACGAATGCATTTGAAATCTTACATTACAGCATATAAGAATATCATTAACTTTATACATTTCCCTGCAAATTATTAACAAAAAGAAACGTAAACATATTAAAGGTATATATGTATAAAGATAAATTTGCGTAGCTTTAAGATTACTTTCTGAAAAAGGAGAGAAAAGGCAGACAAAAATTAGTAAAAAAATAAAGGCCAATTACTGGTAACAAAGACAATTTCAAATGAATAAAATGCAAATCAGCGACAATAAAGGTAACGTCACAGAAAATCAAATACCATTTGAATAACGTGAACGGTAATAGAATTATCAGCAGACGGCCACTGATCGATTAAAGAAATAATGTTCTACAGTCGGACGTTGCACGCAGCTGCTGCGAGATAAAACGGATCGCGAGAAACATTTTCTTCCCGATTTTCTCCCCGAAGCGAAATCAAATTTAGCGATGAATGAATAATATATAGTTTCGCTGCAGTTCGTACGAGAGGGTCGCGAAAAGAAATTACCGCCACTGAATCTGACGTTTAATGTTGAAGTTTAGGAAATGCAATTTTGTACCTGAAAAATTTCCTCGATAAATACAAATTTTCCTGAATCAAATATTCTTGTGCGGATAATAATGGAGTGATTTTGAGTGTTAAGATTTTTTTAGACATTTGTACAAGCGGTTTAACCTTTAGATGATTGGGAAATATAAATATATATGAATTATGCTTAACATCGGTATTTAGATTTTTCCGGCAGTACAAAGTTTTAAGAAATTCAATATTGCAAATGTTATGCAAAAGTATTTTATTGATTTTTGCTAAACTGTCTTTGTTTGTAACGTAAAATGTTTATTCATAAGCTTAATAACGATACAGAAGATATGCACTTCTTTAATGAGTTGTAATTCAGCTTAACTGCTGTTCAAAAAAACGTTGCAAAAACTTTATATGCACTTTCAGTGATGAAATGTTTATTAATACTCTAATCAATTTTTTCATTGGTGCTTTATCTTACCTCTGTGCGTGAGACTGAAATATCTGCTATGCTTGAGTGCATAGCTAAATCATTAAAAAAAGCAAACCGAATATTCTAAGCGGTGTGCTGTAATGATCTTCACTTATTTTGTTTTTTATTTTTAATTTGCTGGGTTATCAAAATGCCAGACAGTTTAGTCTGGCAAATATTTTGACACTTTGAAAAATAAGAAATAACGTTATCATCAAAATTAGGACTAAAACATTGATGCTTTTTTTAAATTGTCATTGTAAAAGAATACTGAGAGGATTTATTTTTAATATTTTTTTCGATTGCCAAAAAATTGCAATCTATTATACAGAATTTATTAAAATAAATTAATGATTTAATATTATTAATTATATTGAATAGCATAATTAATGACAAAATTTGTAAATTAAATATTTTATATTAAATAAAATACTTATCGATACATTTAAAAATGTTAAATAGTGAACTTCAAGAAATATTGTAATATTGTAATTAATAAAACTAATTCATACACGATATATAAATGAAATTTTTTGTATACCCATACGTAAAATATAAATGCAAATTTTGTTCAGAATACTCACATTCACTTTACATTGGTTCAATAGATTAAAACATAGATCGTGAATGCTAATGTTTTGTATTCCAATAACTGATTCAATGTTATACCTACAAAAAGTCAAAAACTAAATCATACCAATACCAATAAAAACTTCTAAGATATCCAAAAATTATAATGAAATTTTAAACACCTAAAAACGATATTCCAATAAGCTACATCGTATTCAAAACGAAGTTATTCACTTATGAATTGATGCGATAGGTACGTGATAATTATCGTCCGGTAATCAACAAAATGTAGCACGGAGACCTACCGAGAATTATCAGGTCAAAAGGTTATGCAAACGTTTCGATAATGAGACGAATTAAGTATAAAAAGACCGAGAACACTGTCAGAAAGTAAGCACGATTCACAATGCGCTTCAGCATCGTGTTCCTGGCTTTGCTGGCCCTCGCGGCAGCCATTCCCACAACCCCTAAACTCCATGCTGGTAAGTTCCGAAAACTATATCTACT
>JAWWEO010000001.1:12451266-12485285 GCA_035582975.1 Ormyrus labotus | reverse complement strand
CGCCCGCAACATCTACGTCAAGGACGTCGTCGTCTACCACCAGGACGAGCTCATTACTGAATACTAATAGCATAGGAGTCTATTGTCTCATTGTATTTATATTAATTATTTAATTTTTTAAATTAAAAAAAAACGTACTAAGTCAAATTCTTTGATTTAAGATGCGTTTCTGACTGAATATTATGTCAATGTTTTTCTAGTCAGCTGTTCGCTGATTATGTAAAAACGCACCAATAAAGTACCTTTTCAGTGAATCAATACTTGTAAATCAATTTATTTTCTACCTCCTTAAATATATTAAGGAATTCTTCGTTACACAAAATTTATAAAATGTTCAAATTATTAAAATAGATTTGAAAAATTTAACTTAAAATTTTCAATTTTTTAATTGTAAATTAAAGATACTGTCCATAAGCTTTGATCATTCTTTTTCGAAAAAATTAAAGTTTAAGATTTATAATTTTTATTTATTACATCAATCAAAATTTTTGCTGAAATGAAACGTGAGATTTTCTACAAGATAGAGTGCAATTTATATTCATATCGGCGCATGGAAAAAGTTTGCATGCTTTTTTCTCTTCTCTTTACTTATTTCGTTCAATCTCAAGTTCTCTTGAATTATTGTCTGATATTTTGCTTCATTGCTTAATATTTTGTTTATTTTATAGTTTTGATAAATAATTTTAATTGAAAAATCAATTTTCGAAAAAACATTCAAAGTTAATTGAATTATTTGAAAATTTGAATTTACTTGTAATGTTTTTTTGTGTCTACTAACAGTCAGTAATATAATTATACTCGAATTTAATAGATCTTTAAATCGTTAAAATAATTATAGATTTCTAAAAATTATTTTACATGTGAAACAAATAAAGTAGACATTTTAGTTTGTGTTATCGGCTGGTTTACTCAGCGGCATCGCAACCGCGACCATAAATACAATGAAGACAGAGAGAAAAAAAAACAGAAGAAAGAAGGTAGGAGAAGTGCCGGTGACCGGCCACCCCGACGATTTATTGCATATGAGTTTGCCGGATTTGTCAATCGAGAATTTTCTTTCGCGCGGCTGGAAAAGCTCACGCCGCCGGGAAGAATGAAACCATAAATTTTCGAATCGAATCCACTGTGGAAATTTCGAGACAAGGATTTCTTTCGCATCCAAGCTTCTCGGCCTCTCGCCCGCCCCTTAAAACAAATCTGAACCCTCCGATAGCAAAAGCAAAGCCCAGCTTTGATAGAACTAAACGATCTCGAGAAAAATTATTCCCTACGCAAATTCAATAGATTTTTTCGTAGATTCGGACAGCCGTTTATTTCGACTCGCGAGCGCATAAGTTTTACGAGGCGAATCCGGGGAAAATTTGCGCTCTCGCAAATACATCAGCGGAGATTCCAAGGGGAGGGTTATCGAGTTTCCGGCTGATATAACCTTGGAGACTGGCTCCTCAAGCCGGCGCGCCATGGACCGTTTGACTTTTTAATTACGTGTCATAAATTGGCCCGATACGCTTGGCCCGTTTCGGCGACGTTCCATTTTCTGGATGGCCGCTGGTTCGATCTATCGCTTACTCCCCTTTTCCGTCCCCCCGGATCCTCTTTCGCTCTCTATTTATCTACATCCCGGATTTTTTGCTCGTTTTTTTTTTGCGCTCGTAGCTCCGTTCTTCAGGCTGCTCTTTGTAAAACGCGGCACGCATTATGGACTGTGCGAGGGGTCAAGTGTCTTGGTTGATAAATTGATGGGAGAAAGGTAAGGTGTGTTAAACAAGTTTTGTACTCTCGTTTTCGCTTTATTGCAGAAAAGCATGAAAATACTCTGACTTTTCATTTTCAATAATATTACTTATAAACTTTAATCGATTAAAAAATCAATGAAGCATATACCCTTACAGCCTCGAAAATCTAAGCTCTTGAGCACTTTGAGCTGTACTCTTTCTCGTCCAGCCGGGACTCTTTCATTCCCCGCGAGGACTCGCAACTTGCACTTTGCGTCGCCATCAAGTTTCGCCAAGTGAATAACAGAAACAGAGAAAAAGCGAGAGAGGAGAGGGCTCCCCCGCCTCTCGCTCTCTCATTATATTTGGAACGAGGCATTGGGCACAAAAGCCCGAGCACGAACTTTCCGCGGAACGCGAATATCCCAGACCGCTCGGGCAAACTTTTTTAAATTTCATTTACTCTAATTTGTAAGGTAAATTTCCAATAGCGATTCGCGAACTGCGCCGCTCTGACGAGCTGTGCGGCGAGCTTTTTATTCTGTAGTGGTACGTCGGTCGAGGCTACTTGCGTGTGTGTGTGTGCGCTCGCAATATTGTCAGCTTTGATTCGTTGCAACTTTTAGTCGAGTAGACGCTTGTACGCGTATGTCGCTCGTTAAGTTGCTTTTACATTAAAATGCTTTGAAAAGAAGTTGTTTTTACGAACTTTTTAAAAAGATTGAGCATTGAACGTGTAGCAAAATTTCGTCAAGCAATTTTTAGGCACGTTTTTAATTTTGTTTTCACTTTTATTGCCTATATTTATTTAACTTTTTCATTAGGTTAATTGTTAGTTAATTCTAATAGCAACTTCAAGAGCACACTTTTTACGTAATATTTAACAAAAAAACGTATTGCCCTAATTATTTTTACCTAATAATCTTAATACTAAAAGTCATTAAGTAATTCAATAGCGTACAAATCGTACGTCAATGATTCATAAATTAAAAACTAATAAAAAGCATTATACAAATCATTAAAACAAAAGGACGCGAATAATAGTCGAGAAGGCGACGAACGCGGCAAATCAAAGTGTTGGCACAATATTGGCTCGCATTGTCCCAGTCCGGGTTGGATATTAATTAATCTTTCCCGCCAAACAACGCCGCTCATTCCAGGCGAGAAGGAAAAATTCCTTTTTCAAGAAGTCCGCGACGCCGGCGATATCGGTCGGTATTTAATTAATGGAGAGAATAATCTGCAGTTTCTTTCTCGGTCCTGCTTATTGAAGTAATCTTAGCTCCATCTTTATCTTACCAACTATTCTCCCGGGCTCCATTTTATTCTAGCCGCGAATCTGTAGCGGAGCCTCCTCGGCTTCTTATTGTTGGCGATTCCGCTCCCGTTGTTTCATAATCGTGAAATTTAGCCCCCTCGCACCTTCTACTTCTGTTCTTCTTCCAATTTTCACTCGTAATTACAATATCGACAAGTTCGCCTGCCCTTCTGATCTCTCGAATAATGAAAATGAGAGGGTAGTAGGGAATCGATTAGTATTTATGCCGATTAATTAATTTTAATGAGTAATTAGTTTTAATTAAAACTTCTAAATGTTTAATTCGGTTTACTTTTCTATAAATGTAATTAAAGAAAAGATCTAATTTATAATACACAAACAGATTCTTTTTGCTAGTCGGAATAAACAGTATTAAAACTAACATAAATTAATCAAATCACGTAAAATAAAATGAAGTACATTCTTAGTTTGAAGTAAAATTTTGAAGTTTTCCCCGCGCAATCTTCAAATTCGAACAAACTTATTTCGAATTCGAATACATTCCAAGCGCGCCTAAAATTTCACCTCGAAGCATGTTTACGCAAAAACTTTAGCGAATCGGTATACGGAGCCGCTTGCGCTGTCTCTCCGCCGACGAGCGAACGTTTTCTCGAAAAACAGGGAAAAAAAGTAAATCGGCAGCAAGCAGGAGCCGGGCGGCTGAAAATGCGCCGAGTTCAGCGTTTTCCCCTCAGCTACTTCGGCGCTGCTGTTATTTTAAGTAATGGCGTATGTTTATGCACGCAAAGTAACTGAACTTACTTAGCCTACTAGCGAAATCTTGGCGCAGCCGCACGGGGCGAGCTGTTCGTTCGTTCGCTCACTCTGAATGATAATATGATTTGACTCATTAGAAGTTTCATTAGAGCTTTGTTTACCGGGACTTCTTCGTCTCGGAGATGTGCCGGGAGAGCCAAAGTAGACGAATGAAAAGCAGCCTGGAGAAGAGAGGAACAGCTGAGGCGGAAACTCGAGAGCAGGACTTGAAAACGTACAGCTCTCTGTGTTAGAGACTGAGAGAGAGTGAGAGAGAGAGAGACCGGAACAGTTGTGACTATGCTAATCTGCGCGCTTCCGCAGTCGACGGAGTCCTTCTACTACTTCGGAGCTCGTGACGATTTGACGCGCATTCGAGATTAGAGAGGATAGAATACACTTCGCGATTTTGTGCGCTTTGCTCTTGACGAATAATGAAAGTGCAGTCTGCGGAGGTCAAGAAAATATTGCCAGAGGGGGAGTTCTTAGTTTCGTTTTTCGAATTTTCACATTTTAAAATTAATAAAAAAATGTGAAATACTCTGGTAGAAAAAAATACACGACAAAAAGTGTTGTAAAGTGTTGTCGAGAAAAGAAAAGTGGAACATCTTATATAAGAATTTCAAAAATACTTTTGTTCATCTTTAAATAAACTTTCAAAATTAAAAAGAATTTTTTAAATTGATCTACTAGTTTTTGTTTTATAACGATTTCAAATTATATATGGTATCGCGATTATATACATTACATAGTATAGTTATATTTTTATTGTTATTATTATTATTATTATTATTATTGTTTACATTAGTTTCAGCAATATAGTTTAAATCAAATATAAAAAATTACTTTTCTTTGGCTTTTGATTACTAGAGAAAACTCAATTTACTTGAAATTTTTATTTAATTTTCTTCTCAAGGAAGATAGTGTGAAAAGGTAACACCATATTAAAATCACCTTTTTACTCTTGTATTGAACATTATATTTTGATACGACTTGTAGAAAGCTTGATTTATCACATGTATTTTTATTTAAGTTTGCGCAAAATCGGGCTTTGCGCATGGAGTTTCAAGAATTCTGTATTTAAAACTTTAAATATTTCAATAACAAATTTTTTACATAAATTTTGTTTGCTGCTTATTAAATTTTAAAATGGAGATAGAAAAAATAAAATAATAATACAAAAATAAATAATTAATTAAATAAAGAATAGTTTTAAATTATGTTTTTGAAACCGATTGTTTTTAATGAATCTCAGAGATAATATTGGAACCATAAATTAGTTAGGAGGAAGCTAAGTGCCAATAAATAGGAAACGGTTTTTTTAATTAAATAGAATATTGCGCATTTTTTGACGGGTGGTTAAATAAAAGGCATGTTTGCGTAGGTTGAAACTATTTCGTTAAACAGGAAAGAACTAGTTGGAATTTAGCTATTATTTAGCTAAAATCCGATCCCCATTTCCAACAGAGTTTGAATGTTAACTGCCTAAATCTCTTGAAAAGGAAGGAGACGATATGAATGAGAGAAACGGATAGAAGCACTAAAAGAGAATGAACCCTTTAGGCGGTATAGATTCACAACAATACAACCGGAAAATTAAATTCCGAACCTACAGAACAATGAATTCAAACGACGGATTTTTCTTTCGTTCATATTTAGGTATATTTTCGAAGAATTGGAATTCAAATAAATATTAGTATTTAAATCGAGGGTGAATATTAGATTTTAGTATAGCCGCGCCTGCAATAAGAAATGGACGTACTTGCAAATAGTGTTTCATTTATCCTTTAATTTGAATTGCAAAATAGTTGACGTGTAAAGAAACGTAAAAAACGTAAGAATCATACATTTTTCGTAAAAGTGCACGCAACAAACAAACACACATAATAGATAACCTTCCGTTCGTCCCCAGCCGAACTCCAACCACCCAAGCACTAAAGAGATTTCCGTCTTAAACCTCAGCGGGCCTCGAAACGGCGCGTCAACCGTCGTCCGGGCGAATAAGTGCATTTTTCACCGGCGGCTCCGAGGCATACATCTCCCATCGACAATGCCGCGGGCGTTATTAATCGATCGGGGCGTTGTGCGCGCGGCTCCGCGACGAGAGGGTAAAAGCGCGGGCGCACTTATTCATTTCTCCTCCTTTATCCGGGATGGCGGCGGCGGCGGCGGCCGCGGGAGAAATTTAAAAGGACCGACGCGGCGCGGCCGAAATCGGCGCTGGCGTGAAAAACTAAATGCATTTTTCATGGCCCCCGGGAATATCGCTCTCGGGGTCTCTCGGTGGCGCGCGAGCCTACCGGGGATTATTTTAATAATAAAGGACCACTGAGTAGTTCTCGCAGTCGTGCGAGAGAAATATAATTTTTCTGCCTGAGGCGCGCCTTTTTCTTATTCGGCGTTAATGCTCTGATTGTTCGACGTGGCATTGCGCTTGGCTTTTTTGCACGGCCGAAGCTTTCTGTCGAGGAAGGCGATGCGGATTCGCGGAGGTGTTTATTATTAATCCGATGAATCGGAAGTAGGACTTTTATGATAGTTTTGTACAATAAAGATTAAAGGGTACACAAGTGTACGTTCGTTTGCTACAAGAAGACGACAATGTTCGTTTCGATGTTCGTATCAATTGTATTTAGATAACTCTTTTGAGTAAGAAATATAACACTTTTTTAAAATTATTATCTCTTTTTAGCAAATGATCAATTTCGAATCAATTATAAAAATGAACTTTCTAAATTTATAATTACCCATTCAAAAATTCGTTTCCTCTCCTACAATGTTTAACATTACAAAACTGAATTTTGTCGGCCAAATATTTACTAATTATTTTTCCCTGTTACTGAAATATCGATCGCAAATCCAATTTCGCGTTCAATCATCCAGCCCCCTGCAGACTCAAGCTTTTAAC
The DNA here is from genome assembly GCA_035582975.1 of Ormyrus labotus. Classification (NCBI taxonomy): domain Eukaryota; kingdom Metazoa; phylum Arthropoda; class Insecta; order Hymenoptera; family Ormyridae; genus Ormyrus; species Ormyrus labotus. Next base: position 12,478,588 of record JAWWEO010000001.1, on the reverse strand, counting down.
TCTTCTTATCTAGTCCAGCCCGTCGCGAAAAAAATAACCCCCCTCGCCGCGGCAGCGGCAGCAGCAGCAGCAGCAGCCCGAAAATTTAATAAAACCGGACACAACGAAAGGCGCAAAAATGGAGCCTGAAATAATGGTCGGTCGCGGTGGCGGTGCGCCCTCAAAATTGAAAACGTTTTGACGCAGCCTGCCGTGCATAAAGGGCGCGAGCGAGCGAGAGACAGAGAGAGAGAGAGAGAGGAGGAGCCGAGCGAACCGGAAACGCGGCGGCGCGCTCACGGTCCAGTGCCTTCGCGGTTTTGCTGGCTCGCAGAATACTCGGCCAATTATACAACGTTTGCGGTGCATCTTCGTGCCGCGCGCCGAGCTGCCCCGACCCGTCTTTTATATCCCCGGGCCAAAGGCCAGAAAAAATAATTAATTCGCGCGAGCTCCTGGCGACGGGGTGTGCGTCGGTCGCTGCGGCTCCGAGATATGACCTTTTGTGCGATTCATTCGGGTGGGATGGATTTTAAAATTCGATGGTGATTCATAGTTTGCTAATATAGTAATTATTAATAACATTATGTTATTGGAAATTATTGGAGACGAGAGATTTTTATATATCTTGATGAGCACATACGTAACATAAAATAAGTAATTGTATTCAATGTTAATATTAAACGCTTTTCTCGACCCAAAGGCTTTCCATGAAATTACCGTATAAATGTAATGGTGTTATTAAATTTCCTTAACAAAAGAAGCTTTAAAGATATAGCAAAATTAAAAAGACATTCAACAGTTCGGATAGACGGATAGTCGCGGGAATAGCGAAAGTATATAGGGATAGTCCGACGGCAGCCGACACGTCCCGTTCCTCCTCATAATAATATTTAATCCGATCCATTGCACGGTACAACGCTTCGCTCTTAACCCAACCTCCGAAATCCTTTAAGGGCTGCTTCATCTCCTGCAGGAGCCGAGAAAAAGCGAGAGAGAGAGAGAGAAAGCGATACGGTCCTCCTCCTCCTCTTTTCGCCAGCCGTCACGAATCTTTTCCCCGACTCGGTACGGTTTTAGTGCATAAGTAGCGAAATTCCAGCCGCGCCAAACTCGAGCCGCGAATTTATTATACAATTGGCTCTGACGCGGGGGAGACAGAGTCATTGTCAGTCGCGAATTTCGTAGTAAATGCAGATTTGAGGAATAATCAAACATTCGAGTGTATCTGTATATGTGTTTTTGATATAAAAAATGAAAAATCAGCTATATTGATTAATTTGTAATTTATAAAACAATAACTTCGTTCGGTACACAAAAGCTTTTTATGATTCAATAATCTAAAAGTCAACGAACCTTAGGCAAATGCAAACCTTAAATTGGGTCGTTGTACTGAAGGATTAATCTTTTACCTGAAACCAATCCATAATTTTATTTAATTAGTAAAACCTCAATCCCTTTCATTATCCGCTCGACGATCAGCCTATTCAGCCTCTCCCGCTCGAAATAAAAAAACAAGAAAATAGTACATTTAATTCCGAGCAGCTCTCATCCACCGTCATCCGATCGAACGGCCTCGGCTCCGAGCGAATATCTCCGCCCCTACTTGCATAAGATTAGCAGCGTCGGCGACGGCGACAGGTGTATATATATAACGCCGTGCGCCGCTCGGAAAAGCGCTCGGATAAGGACGTCTGGCTTGGTCATCTTTCGTAGAGCGGCTCTCTCTCTCTCTCTCTCTCTCTCGGCGGGAAAGCGAGAAAGGTAATCCCGCGCGCCGCAAGTCGGAATATTTTAATCGCGCGACCGAGACTGCGAATCTTCCCTTTCCCCCCCGCCCCGACGAGTTTCCGGATATATTTACATATCAAAACGATCGCGACCGAGAGAGAGAGAGGCATTATCTCGAGGGATTGCCGCGGGAGGATCCGCCGCGAGCCGCGTCTTCTCTCCGGGGGCACGGCACGTCTAAACGGGCAATAAAACGCAAAGCCCGATTCCTTTATTTCGAGCTGTTTGCTGCCGAGAGCTGCTTCGATGTGGGATTATTGTAATATCGGCGGCGAGCTGCGAGTCCGCCGGAATTAACGTTCGATATTTCTCTTAATCTGAAGGAATTAATGAAATGCCGTTTTAATTAATGCTCTGGCTGTTTATCAGTGTGCAAATTACATGTCTTTATCATTAGAGAAGATTACAAGTTACTTTTCGCAAGGTTTATGTTCGATTTTAACCTTTCTTCATTGTAGTTTGTAATATTATATCAATTTTATTTATTAAAAACTGCATTCTAAACTTTCATACAAATTAATATATCTTCTGAATTGAATTTCAGCCGCGTTCCAAAGACTCTCGAAAGTAATCCGCAACTTCTGAGAAAATACAAACTTAATTAGACAGGTAAGTGTGGCTCCTATCGATTTTCGAAAGTCATCATAATTCACGCAATCATTTCCCGTCGCCTTGGAGAGACTCGCTCTCTCTCTCTCTCCACTTCTCGCTTTTCTTTCCCCGATCTCCGCGCAGTTCCAGTTACGCGATCTTTCTCCTGCTCTCCTGGGCCTTTATCTGCCCGGCTCTCGTCTGTGTCTTCTTCCCGGGCGCGGAGCGCGAGGGAAACTTTTAATGTAATTGCCGCAGGACGTGCAAACCGCTGATATCGTCAATCGCGAACTCGGAGAGAGAGAGAGAGAAAGATCCTGCCCTCCTTCCGCCCCCAGCTTTATCTTTTTTTTTTTTTTTTTTTTTGCAAGTTTCATATCAGGCTGACTGCTTTATTACAATCTTTTTCTCGCTTTTGTAATGTTTAGTACGAGAGGAAGCTTATTAAAAAAGTTTTCGTGTTTACTCGGCTGCCGCCTCTGTTGCGACGACTCGAATATCCCCGGCATTCAGATTTCAAATTATTTCCCGCGATTGCAGGCGGCGAGGCTGCTTTTTAATTAGCCGCCCTTTTGAGGCCGCCGCGGTGAGCTTGAATTGCACAATGAATTTAAATATAATTTTGTAAGTTTCGGTTATTCTTGGCATTTACGTTCCGATTAAAAACTGAATTTTCGGGGAAACAGAAATGCATCCACTGAAAATAATTACTTTTTGCTTTGAACAAAGGACCGACTCGCGAGCTGTACTTATCACCGTTAAAAAGTATTGAATAAATGAAGTTTTCCATTACGCGAATTTAATTAAACGAATTGCTTTATCGCGAGGCGGAAGAAAAATCTCTGCAATACCCTCCCATTATCCATCTTCTTCTCTCTCTCTCTCTCAAAAAAAAAAGCTACAGCACTCCGCCTAACTCCTACACGAGGAAAAATAGCCTCGCGAACCAGGAAGTTTCGAATTTCAGGCAGATTAATCGAAAGGAATGGGATAGGCATATAGGCCTCGGCAGCTCTCGCATAAAAGAAGCGGCGGCGGCGGCGGCAGCAGCCAGCCGGGGCGTATATCCACTTGGCGGTTAATAACGACGCCGAGGCTGAGAGCGAAAGCGAAGCTCTAACGATATTAGCGAGCGGTTCATTTAAGTTAAATAACAGCCAGCCGACGGTCTGGAGGAGAGATACCCGGCTCCTCGCCCATTGGACCTCTCGAAATTCACGGCGCCGGATAGCGGCGGCGGCGTTACAATATCTGCAGTGCCGCCGCCCCGTCTCTCCTCTGTGTGCGCTGCCCGAGGACGAAGCCGCAAGCTCTGCTATCTCAAAGCAATCTGAGGTAACGCTCTTGACCGCTGCTGCTGGGATGGATAAACAGCGAGATTTACAAGGAGATATATGGGCTGGAACGATGGGTATTCAATTACGTCGATTAAAACTTTTGACGGACGGTGAATTTTGCGTCGGTTTAAGCAGATAATTAACAAATTATTTGTATATTATTCCGGATATATTTTTAACCTTTAGAGGGCTGGTGTCTGTGCTAAATGTAGGACAACGGGTAATTTGAAAGCTCTACCGATCTTGTTGGGTGTTTAGATACACGATATACTTTCAAAAAATACTTAGAGAAATAAGACTCCCTCGGGGTAAACAAAACATTTTTGAAAATTCGAAACACCGAAAAGGATTAACATTTCATAACACATTAAAGCATTCAACAAATGTTTCAAATTATTACAACTTTTGAAAAATACTATAGCAAACTTTTCGCAGCGCTCTTTAAAATCCCTGAAAAAAAAAATGGTTATGATAAGGCTGCTTAAACAACCAACAGCTGTCCGGTGCTTCACTTTTTCATACCGCCAGCGAAAGAAAAGCTTGCCCCGAGTAGCAAGTGAAAAAAATGAACACGAATCAAATGGTCCGTAAAAAGACGAAAAGGAAGGGCGACAGAAAGTAAAGAGCGAACAGTGGTTCTATCGCGCAAACGATAGTCTCTCCCCCCTCCCCCTCCCCCGCGCCCTGCTCCTCTTTCACTCATTTTATTTCTCATACTCGAGTTTAATTAGACCTCCGATAATTCCGGCGCTATCTCACCCCGGCCAACCGGCTGAAAGAGCCTCGCTCGCTTCCTATCTATCTCGCTTTCTCTATTTTCCCGTAGCTGCACGGAGAAAAGCCTTCGGGGGATCGCCTCCCGCCTCTCGCCCTCCGCCTCCTTCTGTACGGAGCTTTCCTTTTCGGTCGAGGGCTTTTTTTGCTCATTTTTTTTTTCTTTTTTTCTTGCTTTTTCGAGCCTTCATGCCGAGAGCTTGTTTACCTGCTTATTCATTGTAAATTTTTTTTTGGGGGACGATTGAGCTTTATTTCTTCGTTATTTCTATCGGGGTTTATTAAAGGTGTATTTTTAAAAAGAGAAAAGGGGTTTTGAATTAAATTTATTTTTTAGAATACAAAGGGCTTTTCAGTGAAGAAATGAAATAAATGGATATAACAATTATACGGTAGAAAAATTCTTTTATTAATAAACATATTTACTGTTGTTTAATAATTTTTGCATTCCATTTTCTTATTTTATTTTTAATGAAATTTCTTTATATTTTTAACTTATTTAAAACTAAAATTTCGATGTAAAATTCCACATGATTTTACAATAATTAGAATTATAATTAGAGTTAAAATTCTAAAATTAGAATTTCATAATATTAACTAACATGACGTCCGTTTCGTATGACCAAAGCATCCAATCATCTGCTTACACTCTCAAACGTACTAATCAAACAGGCTAATTCCGCTGAAAAAGCTTGTGTCAAAACAGTGAGAACGAACGCGCATTCAAGCCCGACTCGTCTATTAGCGAGAAATTCCGGCTAAACCGATTAATATCGCTGCGCATCGGAAAATTTCGCTTAAAAAAAGAGGCTCGAGAGAAAGAGAGAGAGAGAGAGAGAGAGAAGGTCTCCGCTGCAGCAGCCGATTCTAATTTCCCTGCAGGCGCACAACGAACGCGTATTTACCGTGTTCGGCACCGAAGGGAGGGCTGGTTCGTTTCATTTTTCCTCGCTCGCCTCCTCCTTTTTCTCTTTCTCTCGTCCCGGCGAACGTCTCTGCTTTTGCGCGCGGCCAATCCGATTTGGATCATTTGATTTTGCATTCTCGCCATTCAGCCTGACGCGGCGTTACGTGCAGACAGATCGAATCGGGAGCTGGAAGGGAGAGAGAGAGAGAGAGAGCGGCCTCATCATATTTCCTCTTATCCGCGGTGTGCGTCGAGCTCCCGCCAGATTTCTCTGCCTTTTTTCGCTCGTTCGCGAACCTGCAGGAGCGCGGAGGCTTCTTTCTTTTCGCCTGATTTCGGGATGCAGCTTGTAACGCAACCCTTTATTTGCGGAAGGTGGAAGTGGGATGATAAAAATTATTGTTAGCTTTTTTAATGTTTGGTTTGTGATATGATAAAAATGATTTAACGTGGGTTAAAATATTATTACACAAACGATTTTTGCGTCAACAGCAATGCAGATTTTAGAGTAATTTATTTATTAGAGAACTATTTAATAAGATTGACCGTATAAATGCAATTACAACACCACTCAAAATTAACTATTTAGTTTCACCTTTGTATAACGATTAAATTTCAGCGTCAATCTCGTAAACGGCCTTTTTCCTTTTAAGTGCAAAAGAAAAGAATTATTTCTTCGGGGTAGCTTTAATCACATTTCGCGCCGAGCGCTTTTACCGGCGCTGTTGCAGTTGCATGGGAAGTTATCGGAGGCAACGAAGTACGAAATTGGTTTGTGCGCCATTTTCAGACTCGGGATCGCTTACCTCATGTTTGCCTATCGGAATTTTCAGACGAGCTCTATTAGTTACCTTAACTTGTTAGCGTGTTTTAATATTTACGGTTTACTTAATACTTAAGCAATTTCGGAAAACTTTAAACTAACATAGTTAATGGATCATATTAAAATTATTTTATTATTTGTGCAATAATTATGTAGACTTTAAACATTTCGACCAAAATAGAACTTGTCTCATAACCCAGCAATAATTGTACCTTCATTGTATAATAGACCATTCTTAATCTACGGCTGTTTGGAAAATCTGCATTGCAGAATAGCTTTGATCAGCAAATATATAAAATATAATTTCCTAAGGCTATTTTTTCCGCCATCAGCTCTTTCAATTCGTTCGAATAGCATTGAATATAATTCGCACGGTCGAGTACATCCGATATTCAATGGGTCTGCGCCGAGCGCATTTACAAAAAATGAAAACCGCCGGCATCTGCCCTCGCGTTACTGCCATTACCTCTCCCCCCCCCCCATCCTCTGTTGACTTCTGGTTGACTGGGCCTTCGAAATTCCGAGATCCGCGGGCGCAACGTGTACGCGTTGATTAATGACCGAGGGGAATCGGTTAATGGAAAATTTATTACTCGATATTAACAGTCATACGCGGAAATATTGCAATAATTTGATGGGTGAGCGGCTTTTAAATTAATTTGCGGCACTTTTGCCGGCGTCGCTCGACCGTGAAATTGTTGGGCGATATGACGCTCGGAGGGGGGCTCCGGTTATTATTTATTTGAGTTAAACTGTCAATTGACAGACAATTTTGCACTGGCAAGCAAATAACGCTTGATCTTTGTCGCGGAGGAATTTCGGATTCGGTTGGCCTGATTCTGGAATTTCATCAAAATATTCGATATCATAATATAATGTACCCTTTATTTTTCAATTAATTAACAAGGAGAGTCTCTCGCGCGTTTGGATCGCGGATGTCGTTGCAAATTGATGAAAATTATAGATGATAAACGTTTTAATAAAGTTTTGATAAAAGTTGCTAATTGTTATATACAAAACTTTTAAAAAAATCTAAAACTTTCTAAAAAAAGGAAAACAATATCAAATTTGTAAAGACTTAAAAGTTGCGTAATACCGTCGGGCACTTCGGCGGGCGAAAATTCTCCTCTGGAAAAAAATTAAGAATTCCCGACTTTGGAAGCGCCTCTCGTCCCCGAAACAAGTGCAGAGAGTCGAACGCGCTCAGCCGCCGCTGCAGAGCCAAGTGTTTTCCTGCCTTTCAGTAGCTTAGGAGCAAAGAGCTTGGAAGCGAGATAAAGTGAGCTCCCCGTGAGCCGAGTTGCCAAGCCGTACATTCCCACGAAGGATTGGACGAGAAACTTATATAACACCACCTTACTCCCCCCCGTTATAAGGCCGTCTACTGCCTCTAATCGCTGCTTTTCTGACGGCTGCGTCGCATTAATAATTGACTGGGGAGGGACGCGCGAGACCACTTATTGGGATGAAATAAACATTGGCCGATGAGAAAGGAATGATTAAGAGGGCACCCGAGATTGTTTGTTGAGTTGAATGATTGTAAGTGAAAGATAGAGAATGTTTAAAAAGACAAAGTAAGTAAGCGTTATGTTAAATGACTTTCAGAAATTGAAAGTCAAATATTAAAATATTTTTTGCGATTCACTGTATTGCTTAAAAGTCAGCGAAGAAAATGATAATCTACAAGTTTAAATTTAAAGCGTCGTAAAGAGGTTGACGCGTACGCTTACCTTCCTAAAATTTCTCTCCCACTCTTATCCGCTCTCTTAGACCGACACTATTTAAAGCGAGAGATCCTTCGATTATAGCGATATGCATTATAGCAGGTTTGATGATGTCCAATGGACATCATCGTCCTTCCATGATCGGATTAAAAAGAAGAATAAGAGGCAACGGGCAGCAGTTATTATCCGTATGAATTTCGTAAATAATGAAAATCGTATAATGTATACATCTTAATCCATATAATCTATCCGTAAACGTTCTGACTGCCGTCAAGGAAGAAACGCAATAGAAGTTGAAAAACGCAGCCACTCTATAAAGCAGCCATTCATCCAGGCGCCTATGTGCCGCAATCTCCACCGGCAGGAAAGCCCTCTCTCTCCGCTGCCGCATGAATACCCAAGTATGCAAATGTGGAACTCTCTTTGTATCTCCCGCTGCTTCCGTGCCTGCCTCGCGGCGGCGCCTTACCGTTGTTAGGCACGTTATATACACGTTTAATGGCATTCGCTACTCTGGAAAATCAGCCCTGTTCCGATTTGTCTGACGCTCCTCGAGGCGCGGCGGCGTCGGCGGCGGCGCGTCGACCCGTTTAAATCTACTTACGCACGAAGGAGTCGAGGAGTCTGTGTCTCCTCGGCGTCCTCCGTTGCGAATTGATAAATGTCATTAGGCGCGAGCGCGCGCGGGCCACGCTTCGGTTCCCCGGGAATCAAGGAGAAGATTGCGAGGCTGCCTGCGCAGCTACTGACGAATTCTCTCCCGGCCCGCGTTAAGTGGCCCCCTCGAACCCACTGCGCGCGCGAACCAGTTTCCGCGTTAATTGGCTTTTGATGAAATTCCCCCGCGGGGCTGTTTGACGATTCGGATTTTTTTAATCTGGCATCGGTCTCGTTGTCTTTGGTGGGGAGCTTTCAGGCTTTTGGAAAAATTTAACTGTCGATTAGATGCGGTATTCAATGATCGTATTGCTGCTAATTTTAGGCTGAATTTTGAAATTATTTATTTTAAATTCTTATGTAAATGAGAAAATAAGAGAAGGTTAAATCATATTGCACATCTAAATATTCAAATTCATAAAAAAAAAGACTTCAAATGTAAAGTTTGTTCTGAAAACTAATAATTATTAAATTACAGCAATAGCATATCGACATCCAGAAAGCAAACAAGAATGAATTTCTCCCCGAAACTGCCAAAATTTCATTACAGAAGCCGCGCGCAGTCGCGCAGTGTGCACAGCGAAAGTTAACTTCGCCTCCAGGAGAAAAATTAAAGGGCAAACAGAGCGCGCGGAAAGAAGGAAGGAACACTCGGGGGTGCAAATGTTGCACAACAAGAAACTCGATGTGCGGCCGAGGCGCCTGTTTATTTTGGCAGAGGCGTCGAAGGCGACGACGCTCCTGCGCCTCGAGCCTCTGTTTCGCGGCGTGTCGCGAGGCGCATTCCGAAATCGCGAAAAATCGCAAGCGCTCCGATTCTTCTTCTCTCCTTGCTCGTCGCGTAAGCTCTGCACGTACCTGCAGATGGCTGTATGTGGGGAAAGAAAGGAAGGTTCAAGGGGGGGGGGGGGGAAATCGGGTATTGAGTGAAATAATGAGAATTACAAATAATTAAACGATTCGATTGTACTATGACTGGAATAACTTTACTTTAGAAAATAGATAAGTATTTTCAGGGATCTGCTGTTCAAGGTTAGTAGAAATCAATATTCGAATATTTTGTCGACGTTTCAGAAATTTAATCTTTCATTAAATTAAAAGAGATTAAAAATATATATTTTTTATCCTACAGTCGTTTTTATAATTTTGACACAGATATTTTAAGGAACAATGTAAAAATAAGCCACGACTCATTTACGTCACCTTATTGAACTAAACGTCAAATTGAACATAAAACTTTCTTCGCCGGAGAGAAATTATCAAGAAACTGCAAAACATTGCCCGCCGCGCGTAAAATGCAAATTCATTCCGTATTTATCGAGCGTGCCGTTATTTTCCACTCGAGAAATCAGTTCTAAATCAACAGCCCCCAAAAGGATGCTACGGGCCAGAACAATATATATCTATAAAACATCAGCGGCGTCACAAAGCCCGGCGGCCGAAAATCAGCGCGCCCAAGAAACGACGCCTGCATCCGGCGTTATGTTCGCGGGCGCGCTAGATTCGATAGGCGGTGCACGTGACGCGGTGTGTACACGTAAGAAGACGTGCGCGTTAGCGTGCGAGACGGGGATGCGCGCGGAGGAGCGACACGGGAAGAAGCAGAATAAGCGGCCTCGCTAACGAGAAGATACGGGCGAGCGGCTGTGGATGTGCAGTCGCGTCGAGCGTGACGATGCGGAACGGTAATTCGCCGCTCTCCTGAAATTTGATTGATCTGTTTTGCAGGCTGAGATTTTTGCGCGGCTTGCTTGTTGTGGTCTGAGAAATAGTTCGTTAAATCGGAAGTGTAAATATCAAATTGTGCACGTCAAGATCGCATTTTTTAGAAATCATTATGCAAAATAAGATAGTAAACTATAGTGAATAATGGCATACAATAATTTATTGGTAAACATTGAAAAATTTACCTTTCAACTTTCTACTTATAGGGTTGAAAAAACGGTATAGCAAAAGCATTCAAATATAGAATTAAGCAGAAAAGGGCAAAAATGGACAATAGAAAAGGGGAAGGCCGGCAAATCGGGAAAGCTGGGCCGATTCGACGGCTCGATAAAATAAATAGAAACGTACGACACGTCGGATGTACGTGCGATGCAATAACAGCCGCTATTCTTATTCCTGGTCTCGTTTCTTTACATCTAGGCGTAGCTACTTTACTTAGCTTTTTCTCCATATATATATCAATAGCCACATGTTCCTTTTTGCATCTCTATCAAACCTCCCTTCTAACTGAAATAAAAGAAGTAGGGCTGCGAAATTAATAATGTAAATAATTTAAATTATCATTTACTAATATTAGAAATTAAAAATTAAAATAATAATATAATTTTATTTACCATAACTTACTACCTTATTATCACTTTACCTCAAAAGGCAGTGCCCCTGCAAAACGTAGTCCCGGCGTATTAGCATGTCATAAATTTGCCTGCATGCAAGATTGTCTCGTGATCTTTATTTATTATTTTGTATCCTATATTTACACAAATTCCAAGGAAAAATAAAAGTAAATTTTTTAATTAACCTGTGAGTATAAATAATCTGTAACTAACGTCTTTATTTGTTTAAAATTTTCCATAAACACTTCTTACTTAAAAGCACCAGTCGTCTTTTTTTCCTCTAATGCTTATCTGAAATAAAAAGTTATAACGTAAGAAGTTATTAAATTGAAGATTAAACTAAAATTAAAACTCTCGCCCTTGCCGCAACCTAAATAACTCTATAAATCTGCACATTAGAGTACTTAGCTATAAAGAGCGCGTAATTCCGCTGAATTATTCTGTCCTAAGAAACTCGTAATGCTAATGGGACGTTTTAAGGCAAAAGTAGCAACAAGCAGTAAAAGTTGCAAGTAATCAAGTACTTGCGCGCGAACGCGCAACCCTAACATTTCGTCTTCTTATTTTGGACCGTTAAGGGGTATTTTTAAATTATTTTCACTAGCGGTATTAAAGGGTTTTCTTTATTGTTAATTATCAATTTTTTTAAAACTAATTGTAAGTTTTTGACTTGCCGTCAGCTGCATTTAAATAATAATCGAAGTAATCGATTTGAATAATTAATCGAAGTAATCGATTTATCATTCCGACAATTAAATGTTAAAATAAACGACATTGAAAATAGCACAACAATTCGAAGTAAAGAATTATGACACGATGAAGGCCTCAATCAAATGATGCTATTTAAAAATGTTGGTTAAATATTTCTAAATATTGAAATTTAAATCAGGAAAACGTCGGTCGATTAATAAGGAAAAGGGAGTACACTATAATGTTTTTGATTTTGCATACGCTATAATTATATCATATTAAAATTCAATTAAATTACTAATCGATTTTTAGAAACTGCTTTTCTCTGAGAAGTTAGTATTAAAGTTAGTCAATATTTCATAAACAAATTTTTGTAAAAATGAAGGAATGTACAAAACAATGTATATATAGTTCTGATTTCTAATTGAAAAATGATTTTTTCAATAAAAAGTTTTTTTAACGAAGAATTTTACAAAACCAATATAGTTTTTTCATTATTTGCCTTCCACAAAAAGTGAATATCTCGTTCTCATAATATTGATTGACTGCTTAATATCAAATATGAATTTTTTACTAAAATTTTTTACTAAAAGATATCGAGAATTTTCTAGACGACAAAGAATATTTTTAAAAATTGGACAAGTAAAAAAAAGTTTTAAAATCATGCACCTTATTATTTTCATTACAAATTTTTGATAATAGATAAATCAATAATTTTTATGAAGATAATAAAATTGAAATGATACATCTCTTTAAAATGAATGAGTATTCGTTTAATCATCAATTAGCATTACAATAGAACTTTAAATACAATAATCGATCATATCGAAAAAAACGTCGTACAATCCTTCCTAACGTGCATATTATTTCAATCGTTTAAAATCAAACACTTCGCATCTTTCAAAGTCGGCGCAAGAGTAATAAAAGCACGATAATACAGCTAACAATCTGGAGTCGAGGCAACTAATAAAGTTCGCTGCCAAAATTAAAGGCACCATTCTCGGAATCGGCAAATAAAGGCTCGCGTCCGCTCCGTCGACGGGGTCATTAATTTGGCCTGACTCGCGAATTCTCAATTGGCGATCGATTGCACGAAGCGGGATTGGTAATTAGCATTAACGAAGGATTTTGACCGTGCGACTCAAGAGACTTCAGACGCGGCGAGTAAATTCGACTGTATTTTAATGAGTCTCGGCAGTCGAGTTCCTTCTCCGCCTCATCCCCGGCGACTAAATCGTCGTCGCATAATTGTCGGGAGTCGAAATCTCGGGCGAAGCGGATTTTCGCCCGGCGTCTCATTCTTTTCCCGACGCGCCTCCTTCTCCTCTTCTTCAGGCTCCGCCGCTCGGCTGCTTACAGTCGCTGCATAATGCAGCCTCGGTAAACAATATCGCCGCCCCTCTCTCCCTGTTACGTCGCTTTTCAGGATCCGCTTTTAAGAGCTGGAGACGAAATCGCGCGAGGTGTACACAATATGATCAAAGCAAATAGTCCTCTCGGAAGAGAGTCAGCTGCGCTTTGTGTTTCGCACAAAGGTAAAGAGCGTAATTGGAACTTTGCCGAGGTTTCTGAGCAAGTATATATTCTGTTCGAATGCGTTTAAAGAATTCTGTATTTTGAGCGGTAGTGTGAATATCTTTTACTGACTTTGACAAAAAAACATTATTGTAGTCGAGTCTTTTCTAGCTAATGAAAATAGTTCATTTTAATGGCTTTTTTTTTAGTATTTTGAGAAAAATTGCGCATAAGACTACAATTTATAAACTACGTTTTTTATTACGAATCATTATAACTTTTTTACATTTTACTATCGTTTCAAACAATTCTGTTGATCACTCAGTAGAATAACAGTCTTCATTTTCCTTAAGTTTATTTTGCAGCATGACAATTTTTATTTGAATTGCATGCCTAATGATACAAAACGCTTACAAGCATTGAAAATCGTACGCATTAATCATAAACAAGTCCATTTGTTTAAACAAAACAAGTTTTCTTCTAATGACTGAACTTTCACAAGGCAGTATTACCGAAAGTGAAATATGACTATTGCGAATAAATGATTGATGCAGTGTTCAAAGACCTTAGAGTTTTTTCTTCTATTATGCATTGACAAATAACAATTCGTAAAATCCAACCTCCGAAACCCCGAAACACCGACAAAAATCGAACGCCTGCAGTTGAAAAAATTCGGCAGAACCAGTTTCTCGTACTTAGGCATTAGTCCAAAAGCAAGTTCAGCCGAATAACGTGCAGCTCCGCGTCCGCCCGTTGCTTTCGCCCGTTACCTCTCACTCTCGTTCGTTCGCTAGAAACGGACTGTCTCTCTCTCTCTCTCTCTCCTCGCATGCGTGAGTGCGTGCAGCAACTTAGACCTCGATCTCAATTGCGTTCACTCGCGGCGCAATCGATTAAAAATCCCGCGGGTAAAACGTGCCTGCCGCCTATTAAATCGCGCGATAGCTAATGACGCCGACGGCGAAGGAAGCGGATATTTTAATAAAAAATAGCAATCATTTACTCGATAGATATCGGAAATTTGAACTTTTTATACCGATCAGTTCCATTTTTTTAACTTCAATTTTAGAAAATTTTGTTAAATACTATATTGAAAAGCAAATAATTGCAGAAATAAATTTTTATTCCTTAAATAAGGAAGTAGGTACGTTGTAATAAGTCAAGATGAACTATGTATTGTAATCAAGATTCACATTTAATATCATCGGTAGAATGTTAATATTTTCATAAACAGTATTTTGAATAAGCAATTAAAATTTTATTGCATGTTTTCATTTTCTTTGCCATTTAGAAAAATATGCATAGTTATCAACGTCTGATTCTCCATTTCATCAATGAAAATATTACAAAATGAAATCATTTATCACGCTCTATTTAAATTTTGAAGTTTACGCATTTAAAAAAATTAAAAAATTCACGGCAATGTACCCACAAACGATATAAAATTAGACACAAAACAGGACAGCCCTCCAAAAAAAAAAAAAAAAAAAAAAACGTGGAGCAACGAAAAGGACTCTTTCTCCAGGACGGTTGTTCCCCGCATCGCCGCCGTCGTCGACGCGACCGCCGCTGCGTAACCGACGCACAGTCCTCAATTATTCATGAGCGGAGGCAGAGAGCGTTAGTTCGCTCAATAAAGTTGTCGCGCACTTCGATGCCGGCATTCCAACGAGGAGAGGGCACATATATCGCGAGCAGCGCCGCGCGTCTCATCGCGCCGAGGATTATCAATCGCTTCCTGCTCGCTCCTGGCCGCTTTCGGGCCGCCGCCGCCGCGATTTCACTTGCGCTCTCCTCGGCCGGCCGAATCTCTTGGCGGGAACGGCGGAAAGAGCTGGGAGAGCCAAATGACGCGATGTGTATGCCTTCAAGGTTCGCGCGCTTTTTTTTTTTTTGTTTTCGCGGGCTGCGATTAGAGCGCGCGGAGACGTAAGATTTTTGCGATTAGCATTTTGTTTTGATGTTTTCTCGGTACTGTGCGTGCAGGAGGTGCTTTTATTGGATCACTATGTTAATTGATGCGGTCTTTTAAGAGATAAACGTTGGGGAATGAATTTATTTTACGCGATTATTGTAATGAATACAGTAATTTAAGGAGTTGCAAAACAGTCTTGGAACCGTTCCGGGTGCTTTTTGACAATTTCATTTACATTTCGAACGTATCGCGCCGCTGGAGTTCTTTCGGAAGTCAGAAGGCAATATTTGTAAATTCGAGTGATTCACCGTTACGATGCTATATATATAAATTTATTTCGGTGCCTGGAATTCGAATGAAAAAGAAATTTGGCGATTTCTTACGGAGTAGCAAAGCATTCGGTTCGTATTTAAATTACTATTTCGCAATGTTTTTATAGCGACTGTCATCGGACGATTCCAGTTGTGTAACGGCATTTCACTTTCACTATATAAACTATATTAGCACGTAATTATTTATTTAATTAATGAAAGTAAAATGAAGAAACTACATTTACGAAACAAACGCATAAAGTTTAAACAGTCGTATAAATAAAAAAATTTTTTCTAATGAAAATAAATTGATTATCCAGAAATTATATTAAATCTGAGAAAAAGAAGAAGCAAAAAATGCAGGATTAAGTATTTTTCCAAAAGGTTTATAAACTCCCGTCTGATAATAGATCCGCGCTTTTAATAGCTCAGTCTTTGCATAAAATTATGTTTGATTTGCGTCAATTCTCGGAAACTTTTCCACTTAACAAAAAAGATCCCTGGGTAAAACCATCCAAGAAACCCATAACATCTGGACCCAAACCAGTCGGGTCTTTTAGTAACGCCTTTGTCTCATCAAAGATTCGCTACAGAAAACAAGAAAACTTTCCGGTTTATCAGAGCGAGTTTTGATTTCAAGCGGAAATGTTGAGATCGATGTCTTGCATACGTCACCTTGAAAACAAAAAGCAGTATATATATGTACATCGAGTCTACCATTTGCGGATAGTACGGAAGATGTTGGTCGCAATCATCCTATGACTGCGTAATTTGTGACCTTATCGCAGGAGTGATCGGAAAAGCCTGACCAGTAATTATAGAAGATGTAATATATTAATAATTTTTGCACGTAGCTATGGGACAATTAGTGCTTCAAATGTGAAATTTCAAAAAACGGATAAGTCATTAATAACGAGTTTGATTTTTTTATGAATTTGTTTATGATGTTCTCTTCTTCTTGTTCGTGAATGGGTGAATAATATTTTTTATTTCACGGGTCGATTAAGGTAATTAAAAGTTGTAAAGTCTTTTTACGCTGCAATGCTTGATTTATTCTCGATGCTATTTGTAAAATTGACAGTGTATGAAATAAAAACAAAATGCAAATATCCGGTAATTGACAATGTCTGCGCATGCATTATTCATTTTTTATTGCAGCTTTTCAAACTGATGAATTTTTTTCGGTACAGATCAAAGGTGTTTTCGTTTACATAAGATGACTCGTTTAAAAATTTCGACTCTATTTTAATGTAAAAATTTTCTGCGATTTAAAAATTATGCAATTAATGAGTTGAGCCTTTTTATTTTTGTGAAAACTTGTGTTATTTGCCTTGCAATCCAATATAATTTGTCTCTGCCTACAATAATATATCTTATTACATGCGCAATTGTCTTTAGTAACACGACGTAACATTACTCAATCTTGTACATTATATAATATTTGTAATATTATATATAATAATTTTTCAAGCTAGCATACTTGACGTTATTATTTTAATGACTTCTTTCACCCAATGAACGCAATAATCAATCATTTTACAACATTGACATAATGGTCAAACTGTCGACTGCAATAAAAAAGTTTCAACCAATCTCGCACTTCAATATTCCTATTAATTTCCAGGGTCCTTAAATTAATCCTTACAATCAATTGCTATCATCCAAAAATCGAATCCACTCCCCTCCCACTCGTAAACAACAAAAGCCCGTCAACTCGCTCACCTCTTCCTTACCTCGCTGTGTACATCCGCATTACTCCCGCCAGAGCGAGTGACGCAGAAAATAATAACAAAACCGGCGGTCGTGCGCGCGAAAAGTGGAATTCTACTTGCGCTCTCGATCGCGAAGCCAAGGCGGTGGAGTTTCAGTCCGCACGCCTTTCCCTTCCACGCAGGTACGAGAGAGCACTGCAGGCACACTCGGCGGCACCTGCTGACAAGCCAAAATAGTCGCTCGCCGGTCAGTAGCAGGTCACCCGCTGCCGATCGCGCTCCAGTTCTTCTTTTTTTTTTTCCAAGCGTCGGCGATTTTTCGTACCGATTCAGGACTGACGAGGAGAGCGGCAATTACAACGGCGGATCGTGAATTTCTGTGCGGGTTAGAATTATGTGAAGTGTCAGATCGCGGTCGTTTTTTTTGGAAATTAGGGAGTGCAGTTTTTTTTTTTTGTTAACAAATCTTGCGTTGTAAAGCATCCGATGTTCAGAAATTTATAAAATATTTTTGTAAACAGTGGACTGTTACACAGTGGTACTGCGCATTCCGCTTTCAAAGAAATAATAATCGCCTGTCTTAATTTCTCAACGCAATAATAAACTGTGGGACAAACCCACGAAATCGACTGAAAGACTAGATGCAACCGAACTTCCCGGTATAATTATAAAACCATCGTTAATGTTACCTCACTGAAACCTCAAAGATGAATCTCCGATACCTCATCCCGCTGCTGGGCCTCTTCCTGACCGCGGCAGCCGGCAGCAAGGAGAAGAAGATCGTGTTCGCGGAGCCGCCGGCCCTGCAATTAGCCTCCGAGAGATCGGCGGACGCCCAGCCGATTTCCTACGTAACGGATTACGAGGGTTACGCGCTGCCTTTCATCGCTCGCGATCTAGACTTTTTGTCGAGCATAATCGACAGGATTGAGAATGCCGCGTGCAGGGAGCAGTGCCAGTTCGTCATCGCGGGATTGAAGAATCTTACGACCTGGGCCGTGGAGTTTTACGACGCGTCCGGCAAGGTTCCCGAGGGCGTGCTTAGGTAAATAAATTGGGCGAAAAAAAATGCGAGAAGAATGGTATTTTAACGAGGAAAAAGTAAAAAAGGCGGATGGTAAGGGAAAGTAATTAGATAGTTCAATTTAAGAAATAACTGATTTATTTTGCGGATGGTTTAAACGTATTTTTCAAAGAATTCAAAGAAAATGTGCTCTGCATCATAAAGTATATAAAAATGACCCAAATGATCTCTGAAGCAAATTGCAACATGTATTACTTATGCTAATACATTTGACCTATTCCTGTTGACGCATTATCAAGTTTATTAAAAAGTTAGTATCAAGTAAATGAAGTTAAATTTAAAATTAGTCGCAACACTTTTGGATCAGTTAGTTGACGTCTAAATCAAAAAGAGCCTGTTTAAGTAAAGTCAGAAGTTATTTCTCTTTAAGAAGGCAAGAATCATATTCAATACAATTTCAAATAATGCTATATAGAATTCTAGAAAAATTAATAATATTAATGCACATACTTAATAATTTTTTCAAGTGAATGAGATGGGAAAATATGCAGTTGATTAGCCAACTCCATAAAAATGTAATTCACTTATAAATTTAATAGGCTGCATTAATCTTCAGATGCCAGAGATTTGTTTTAGAAAGAAATTCGCGCTAATTACACTTATTTATAGCCTACATGCATTCATTCATAAAAATCTTTAAAAATTAATAAGCTCACTAATTATGAAATAATAAAAACTCTGTTAAACGATCCGCAATTTTTTCTCATTCAGCGGCTCTACCTATCATCTAGGTAATTTTGACGAGTGCCTAGGGATTGGAAAAAACCCTGACGACGAAATTCCCGGGAACCTCAGGGGTCAGTATTGTCTAGCCAACGTAAAAATTAATATTCCCGACGACAGCGACCTGAAGAATGTGTTATCCCCGATGTGGAAGAAATTCGCGAAGCTCAAGCAGCGCTACGACGAGAAAATTGAAGAGCTGCACTGGGGAATGTGCGTTCCGGATGCTTGCAGCAACAGGGACGTGGAAGAGGTCATTGAGGTGATCGTGGCTAACACCTTGGCCAGGATGAATTTCGATGTCAACGCGAAAATTCCGGATGGATCTTGTTATAAAGATGAGCGGAATCCGATTACGTCTTATGAAATTATTTATTTGTAAGTAAAACACAATTAAGACTGTTTTGTTTTAACAGTGGTGACGGTATAAGCTTTATTTATATGTTTCATAGTGAAAAATTTCTGATAACACTGAGCTGAGAATGAATTGGAAAGATAATTTTATTTTCCCAGACTTTGGATTTTGATAAATATTACTGACATTTAAGTAAAGTCCTAATAATTTAAAAAACAAACTACGTAGTAAGTTCCTTAAAAAAAAATGTTAATACAGTAATTTTTTTTATACTCGCTTTATGTACTATGCAAATTATAATTTATTATACCTAGAATTACGGACATGTAAATTTTTTCTATTTAATTATGAAATCAGTTATACCGTTGTTCTCGAGTAAAGTATCTTTGCGTCATCAATTTTGCCGACGCCGTACAAATTTTAAAAAGTCAGCAAAATATGACTGACGTACTTTATACTGTCTTAAAGAGGAAGTGTTTTTTTTTATCGTGAATTTATTTACAAACGTTCAAAATGCATCTCGTACAACGCAGATAAGCAAAATTTCAATCACTTCTTTATTTTTATATTAATTAAAAATATTTTTGCTTTATAATAAATATTAAATATTTTTAAACAAAAATACATAATATTTATTACTGGCATCAACTATAGTAAAAATTTAATAGCAAATATATATAATCCTTTTGCAGAGCTGTGATATTAGTAGTGGTAGTAATTATTATCATCGGTACTCTGTTCGACCTATTTTTCGTGAGAAACACCAGCGACCCTCCCAGAGGTATTTTACCCGAAGTCCTTCTTGCGTTTTCTTTCCCAACCAATTTAAAGAAACTGTGTGGACCAGCCCACGAGGACCTGAAGTTCGAATGCATATCGGGCATCAAATTCTTGACGATGGTCTTCATCATTGCTGGTCATACGTTAATTTTCGTCGTCAGCGGACCTGTTCTCAACCAAAAATTCTGGCACGAGGTATGTTAACATTTAAAACAGAAACGATGATTTGGGGATGTATAAAAAGAGATAAGATACGATTCTGCTTATTTTGTATAAAATCTTGCCACTCTTTTTATCAGAAAATTTAACGTAAACAAATTTTTGATGTGATTATCGATAATTATTTGACATCGGGAAACTCAAAATCTGTTTTTTTGCGCGGAAAAAGTTATTAATGCTAATTTTTAGTAAAAACTTTTGAACAATTTTAAGTTGCCGTATTAGTAAATAATGTTAGAATAATTTTTTCAAATGGTAAATAGAACAGAAAGGGGATTAATTTGAAATAAACTATCGATCCCATTCAACTGGGCAACACGAAACATTGATCACGAATGAAATTATTCTCATTGCAGGCAATCGGAAAGGTGGAAAACTCGATTTTCTTGAACAATCCTCTCCTCGTCGACACGTTCCTCCTGCTGAGTGGCTTCCTCTTCTCGCGGATTCTCCTTCAGGAGCTCGACAAAAGGAAATCCGTGAACTTCGCCTTTCTTTACATCTATCGCTACCTCAGGTACACAACAAGCATTGCAGCGGAAAACTAGTTTTTCGTAAATTCATCCATCACGATCTTTTGCTCGTTTCCTACCTCCTGAGAAATTGTTTCGGCTTTCAAAATAGGTAGATTCTGCTGCTATTCTTTGGAATAACAATGCCCTTTATTATTGATCTGTCAAAAAATTTTTAAAGCAGAAAAATAATGGACTCGCGTTGTATTTTGTTGATTCGGAATTTTACAAGTTCATAAATCTTACTGTGTATTAAGGTTATTTTAATTTATTTTGTGAAATAACTTTCTTACATGCATGTGCATTGAAACGAAAAAATCATAAATTAATAATAAATTCAAATAATACAAATATTTGTTTTAAAATTAAAACGAATTATCTATTAAAAATTATTTAAAATATTTTCAAGACATTTTAGCTACTCATTTAAAGATTTTTTAAAGAATTTTTTTCTGTATTTGTTTGTGAATGAAGAAATTAATTCAAGACTACAAAGCCTTAACTTCTTTATGTCAAATTAAAACCGCACATTATAAAATTACAAGAATTCTCAGCCATTAAATAAATTAAATTAACAAATCTTCCAAAAATATTAATTCGCCTTCTCTTTTTCCTTGTTATTTAATTAATTTCTCTAATCTTCATTGCTTAAAACCGTACCCAACAGCGCGTTAAGCGACACGTGACCGGTGTTCCAGTTCGCGTCTCCTATCAATTTTCATCGACGCAAAGAAAGAAAGAGCCCGTATTTCAAAACAATAATAAAAGTCGCGAGAGACGCGACTTCCTTGCTTTTCACCTTCACTCTCGCGCGTGTTAATCGTCAATTTTAAAAGCGTTCGATGCATCCACGATTTCGCAGACTGTCGCCGGCGTACATGGTGATGGTCGGCCTGTACGTGACCTGGCTGCCAAGGCTCGACTCCGGACCGCTATGGTCGCGAGTCAAATTGGAGAACGAGAGATGTCAGGCCTCGTGGTGGGCGAACATTCTCTACGTTAACAACTATGTCAACACCGATCAACTCGTAAGGATGTTCTTTCTTACTTTCTTGTTGTGTGAACAAATGTAATACTTTGTATTTTTTTGTTCAAATTTTTTATGAAAAGAAAATCTTAGATATTTCAATATGGCAGTAATCTCTATTTAGATTGCCTTATTAAACCGTATTTTTAATGCGAACATTAATTTATAAATTTTTACAGTTACGACAAAAATGAAAAACCAATGTATCTGACAAAAGCACTAATTTGAATAAAAATTTTCTAATTTTAGTGCATGTTCCAATCTTGGTACTTGTCAGTAGACACTCAATTGTTTGTACTAGCGCCAGCAGTTGTTTATCCACTGTGGAGGTGGCGAAAAATCGGTCACTACATCCTAGGATCCGTGACGATAGTTGCCACAATGTTGCCTCTTATATTTACTTTCGCTCAAGATTTAGACCCTACTTTGCTAATTTATACGCCGTGAGTCACTTTCTTTTCCTATATCTTATTATAATTTCATTCTGTCGCAAGACGAGAATTTAATTATAAAAAAAACGTTGCCCAATGTGTTTTACAACTTTCCTTCGATGGGAAAGAGCTGCTATAAACTTTTTTAACAACTTTTGCGAATAATTTTCAATAAAAACGCTTCTGTATACCGGTTTTCAGGGAAGTCAAGGACATTTCTACGAACCAGTACTTCAGAGATAGTTATATCAAAACGCACATGAGAGCAGGAGCTTATTGTTTCGGCTTGGTGTACGGCTACATTGTCTATCGCATACAAAATTCCGACACAAAGATCCCCAAGGTAGAAATTAAGTTTTCATACACGGTTACGAGGAATTTTAATAAATTATGTATAACGAGATACTAGTTAAATTTTTAGCAGGAATAATAACATCCGCAAACGTATATTTCAGTCCACAATTTTCAATAAATTTAACTTAAATTATTCAAAACTATATAATTTAAATTCGAAAGACCGCCTTCGAATCTTTGAACCTGAACAAAGAAAAAAGTACTCATCGCCCCGTTCGACTTTTTTTTGCGACAGAGAACGGTAAAGATCGGCTGGTTGCTGGCGAGCTGTGCACTGCTGGTGGCGATGTGTTCGATTAGCGTCTTTTACGGGCCGAGGAAGAATTTCACCACCGTCGAGGCCGCCTTCTACTCGTCGCTGCATCGAGCCTTGTGGAGCGCCGGTACTGGCTGGGTTCTCCTCGCCTGCATCACTGATAATTCTGGTGAGATCTTTTTTTTCCGTGGGACTTATTTCTTAGATCTTTCAAATAAATAATTTAATTAACTTTATTGAGGATGAAGGCATGAAGATTCAAATATCAGTACTTGAAAATGATGAATTTTACAGGGCCCTTGAGGACGATTTTGAAGTGGAGAGTTTTTGTACCTCTTAGTCGATTAACTTACTCAGCGTACCTGATTAATGGCCTCGTCGAGCTGCACAGCGCTGCGACTATTCGAACGCCTCAGCATCTCGACAATTTTAGTTTGGTAAGTTTCAATAACTTTTTATCTGGAGAAAATTTCTAAATGAGTAACAAGTAAATCTGTCTAGTTAGTAACCTTAAATTGGAAGGTTTAATTCAAGTTCTTAATTTGTCCAAATTTTTATCGAAAACGTTAAACTTGTATTCATGCAGCATTGTGTAGTAATAACTATTCGACTAAACTGATATTAATCTAAAACAAGCTGAATGCAATCAATAAAATTATTCATTGCTTGATGCCAATAAAGATACTTTTAGAAGCAAGTAAAAAGCAATTAAACGTTTATTTATACGTTATGACTGGAACGCACGCAAGAAAGCTGAATCATCGAGTATATCATAAAACAGGAATAAATAATCGGATTGAAAGACAAGACCTCTTATAACTTAAATATATCATATATTTATTTCAATACATTAACAACAAATATTTCTAAACTTCGCAGTTCGGCAAAATATTGTCTCACTTAATGTTAACGTTCGGCGGTGCGGTTCTGCTCTCGACAATGTTCGAGTCGCCGATTCTCGGGATCGAGAGAATTTTCCTGCGCCGCGGTGAGTACAACTTTATATCCTAACAGTACCTCGCGTGTACCACAATTATCAATAATTCTTTAACGAGTTCCTTTTCATTGCAACACAGAGAGAAAGTCATCGAGCACGCTGACGAGGAAAACCGACAGCGAGGAAACGACCAGTACTCAAGCCTGAATTCGCTTGCCCTCAAGCGCCTTCCGTTTTTCATGGGGTTTCTTCTTCTTGCGGTCTCCTCCGCTCTCTCTCTTCCGATTAAGGAAGAGCGGAGCGAACGCGAGCGTTTGATGACTCGATTGCAAGGACGCGCTGACCGCCGATAAAAAACGTGTTCGCGAATGCCTTGGCGATCGTTATCGTGTAATTATTTACTCTGATTTGTACTTGACAAATTTATTGTAATTTATATTTTTTATTATTAAAAATGTTATTAGTGATATGATGATTTCGATATTTTTTTACTCAACTACTTAGAAAGTAATTTTTGTAGGCGTGGTCGTTGTTAAGGCACTTTTTGGTAATAAAATTGCTGACTATACAACTCAAATTTTTTCAATGTTGTGGTAAAATTTTAAAAATTTACTTAACAACTTTTCAATTCTTTTTCTATATATCTTTAACATCATCTAATATCTATAAAATCAAGTATGCGCAAATTATAAATGAACAAAATGCAAAATATTAAAAACTTTTCTAGAGCTTGATAGATTTTTGTAAAAACAAGTAACTTAAAATATAAATGAAAGTAAAACAAAAAAATTCTCACTTATAAAATAAAACAGCAAAATAACGTTACGCAAGCAAAAAAAAATAAAAAAAATCATAAAATTCTGATCTGCAGTACTCTGGGTACTACTATGTAGATAATTTTTTAATTTCCAAAATCAAGTTCCTTATTTCTTAAGTAGAAAAAATTTACAGTCCTCGGAAGGACGGAAGAATTGTATATCGTTAAGAAAATAACCTTAAATCATTTCTGATCTTAAAGCATTCTCCTTCCTAAAAGACGAGGTTATTTAACAAGTATAACATTTGAAAGTCTCTCTCTCCTGTTCAGAATCATCAATTTTTTGGTCAAGTATCTCTTTCCGTCCACGTCCAATATTCCTCCTGAGATTTTCGCCTATTCCTAGTCTCGAGCTGTTCTTCTTCATCTGGCCAATCAAATCCTGCAGATGAAGAATCTCCCTCAGACTTGCTAGTACTTCTATTATCCTCGGTTTCATTGCTTCGCGCCTGCCAGACAAGTGTTACTTCACAGGCGACGTCAGGAGCATCTATATCTTGAGATTGTGCACCTTCGCGGTTGTCTTTCTCTTCAGGTTTTTCTTCCGGTTCTTCTTTTTGCTTCTCTAATATAATTGGTTTTGAATCTTTAACAACGTAGATCGCACCTTCTTCTTCAGATCTGGACTTTTGCATTTGCCAGGCTTTTTTGAATGGATGTTCTTGTTCTTGTTCAACTAATTTTGGTCGTTCAGGAAGTAGATATTCTGGATCTTCTTCACTAGCCTGACTCTAAAATATTGAAAAAATAAAGCTACATTATATTATACTGTAAAACATTTAGATTAAGTTCAAAAATGACACTTATTATCTTACCTTTACTATGGATTCTCTTTTAAATAAACCAGATTTAACGTCTAATTTATTCCAATTCATTTCTCCAGGAATTTCATCCTCTGGCGGTAACTTACTAAGGTCCTGAACAGTGATGCTTTTACTATCTCGCTTTAAAACAAATTCGTTATTAGTCACGTCATCTTCTTCTTCAAATGATGTAGGTAAACTTTCACTTGCATAACTTCTCGTCTGATTTACATCCTCTTCTTCTTCAGCATTTCTTTCTCCCCTGAAATCTTCTCTCAACGGTGGTGCTTGTTCTCTGTATTCTCGCCTCTGATGCAAATACACGTCGTCTTCGAACTCTTCATCATCCGGTTCTTGAGAAGAACCTAGTTGCATTTTGGAAACAGTCCAAAGTTCCATATTACCGGGTCTAAGTGGTTCTTTAAGCAGAGCCATTTTACCCTCCGCCGAAGAACGTCTCTTTAACGAGTCCCATTCGTCATCTTCAGGGGGAGTTTCTTCTTCTGCCAATGGTGGAGGTACTCGATCGCGTTCCTGTGAACTTACTCGCTGCGGTAAATAACGATTTCGGCGCAGACGCAGTTCGTCTTCCCAATCGTCCTCGTCGCTGATTCGGGGCTCGGCCGACCGTCGTCCGAAATTAGTGCTACTTCTCCGGCTGGATAAATCAAGATCACTTTCTGAAGATAAAGAGCGCTGTTGTTCCGTAAATCGTGGCATAGAAGATCGTGGAGATCGTTGATAGTCTTCTTCTTTACTAATTGTTATTAAAGGCTTCTTACTATAATCCCTAAAAAAACGATCGACTAAGAAACAATTCTTTGACGATCAAGAACAAAAATTATTTACCTGGACTCTCTTTCCTGAGACAAAAGTCTCTCCCGAGACATAGATCTGCGAACCATCGGTGCATCAAGATCACGCATAGGTGATCTTGTATAGCCTCCTGAGTAATACCTCTCTCTGGGATGCAAGTAACCATCTTCATCCTCTAATCCAGCATTGCTATCCCTATAATCAGTACGATTCGTTCTACCATTCTCCATGGAATGCTCCTCGGACCTCGAAGTTCGTCTACTTCCTCGTCCATCCCATTCATCGTACGCCTCGGACCTAATCATACTTTGGCGCCTGATATCCTGCCTTTTTAGCCTTGAGCTACGGTACTCGTCTATTCCGTTTTCATCGTACTCTCGAGGTTCTGGTCTACCAACTTTGGTGAAGGTACCTCGGTTCCAGTTCCAGCCACCGGGAATCGGTTCCTCCTCTTCTTCTGGGGTTATATCTGTAGAAGAGGTTTTCGCGTCTTTGTGATTTTCTTCAGGGACGTCTTCCTTAATTTCTTCAACGACTGCGGTATTTCCCAACTCCATGATGATGTTTTTTACTTCTTGCATGGGAATGTCAAACAGCAATGTCAGTACGATAGACACTGCTACTACGGATACTACTTCGAAGGGATCAATCTGTAATAGATAAAATCAAATTGGACCAGCATTCTTTATTTTTAATTAAAAGAATCAGTTGTAGGAAATTTTATATCGAATTAATATTTTTATAATTCTTTAATCAGACAGTTTATTCATCCGATAATCAATTAAGATTTCTCGATAAAAGTAATATTGAGTCAATTATAATTTATCTTTAAATTAATTTGTATAATTTCTTTTGTATGCAACTTATCATTTTTAGATTGTATTACTTACTATTTTATATGGTTGAAATTCTGATGAATATCGCGCGGAACCGACATTATAAAAAAATACAGCAAATTGTGATAAGTAGATGGCATATGATAGTCTGCTAAATACTTTCATCCAGTAGCTTGATAAAAACTTATCTATAATACCTGAAATTAAATAAATCTTTTTGAAATCACCATTTCCCTAGTGGAAACTGAAAACATTTTTGAAGTAATTAATGGCCAGTTTTTAATAGCAAAGTAGTTAATGGCCATAA
>JAWWEO010000001.1:12426054-12451166 GCA_035582975.1 Ormyrus labotus | reverse complement strand
AAAATCGTTTACATTAATATACGAAAAATGGCCATTTTTTATGGCCATTTTATAGATTGAAAATTCTACCAGGGTTACAACCTTAATATTTCATTTACAATAATGATTCTAAAATTTATTTCCTTGAATATATTGAAAACTATTTAACGTCAGTACTAGTTCACTTTTCGTATCAAAACTAATAATAGTCATAAATAATGCAGATCTATGATTCTTTCTTACCTCCATTATCTGTAAAACATGCAAAAATTATCCAGCTCAAAGAGAGCGCTGTCGCAATTGGACTTATGACGGCATAATGCGTTGCATCTTCAACGTCATACACGTAATCTCTTTTAGCAAGACGCCATGGAGAGAATAATGACCAAGTTCCTAGAGCTATTGCCGCCAGCCAGCCTATTATATTAAAAATCTGAAAACAATATAATTTTAAAGAAAGAACGGAAATACTATGAATTTTGAAAGCTTACCTTATGGATTCGAATATTTTTTCCTAAATAGTGCAATAAGACACCAACCGTCACTCCAAAAAGATATGGAGTGGCTCGATGTAAAGTTAATGCATACGTTAAATTAGCAGTTTTATAAAGATGTTTCAACCTAGAAAATAAAATTCTTCATCTCTGCTATTTTTTACAGTGGGTTATGGATAATTTGCGAAATCACTCACGTCATTCCGTGAAAAATAACGAGCGATAAATTGTTACTCGTTGTCGACAAGTATCGCAGTGTCGCGGAAACTTGAAGAAGGAAAAACACGACGATGACGCCCAGAATCGGCTTTATTTGTAAGAAGAACACAAGTGCCGGTGCTGCCAAAGATAATTGCATGTCCAAAGCCAATTGATGTGTATGCGTAGCGCACTGAAAGAAATTTATTCTGATGCAAATAAGAAGTTTTCAAAAACAAATTTAAATATTTTATTTCGCAAAAATGAGCATCCGAATATTTTATTTATTTCTTCGCACTATTTTTAATTTATTCTGTTTTTTGGTAAATGTACTCAAAATAAGTGAATTCAATTTTTTCAAAAGCATTAAAAATGAATCTTTCAATAATTCGAACGAAATGAGCAGTAGTAAATCAATAAAACCTACCATCTCTTCGAAAGGAATGAAATTTTGTACATAAAGCAGATTGATCCATGCGTTCTCCTTGCAAATATCGGCGTTAGTTTTAACTACCGAGTTCCATTGAGGTCCAGATCCAGTATGCTCCATTACAAAAGCATACCAAAACACAACGGCTAATAAAGGAGGAGTCAGTCTATCGAAAAATCGTTTTTATTATTATCATCGTTGAAAAGGAGAAAAATTGTATTTACTTTTATGAATAGAACGTTTCTTACCTCATGAATCTCGCAACAAAGCGGCAGAACCAGCGAATTTCACCGCGAGTCGACAACTCTTTTGCCATATTGAAGGCAGTCAAAACTCCGCTCAATAATAAGAAGGAATCAGTGAAGAATAGCGAGGTACGGAGTATCGAACTTAAAGGATGATTCGCGATCTAAGCGGAAAAACACATTTTAAATGTTAAAAAAGACAAAAAGTATCCGTAAATTATCTATAAAATGCTGAAAAAAGGCACTATTTTTATTCGATTAAAAAAAATCAGAAATTAATCACTATCAAATAGAAAGATAATAGAGGCTTACTATATATATTTACGTAGAGAGCAAATCAATCTTTTACCTCAGTGAGCGATACCCGATTGGCATAAGGAATTCTCGAAGTCGGAATCAGCTTGTGCGCTACGTACAAAGTAATCGTCGATAAGGATCTTATGCCGTGGATGCATCCGATATCGGAGGAACTTGTTTCTTTATTTTCGAACAAAGCCTTGAGAGTCCTTTTCAAGGAGAAAGCCATTATTATCCTTTCAGAATAATTTCCTATTAAAGGAAACAAATTATTTGTAAGTAAATGATTCTCTTTTTTAACCAGTCCTCATTAATTTAAAGCACTTTTAAATTTGAATAATATCGATGGATCAAACGATTATTCACTTCTGAACTTAAAGCAATTATTGATTGGACACAATTTTCATTGTACCTTTTTCCTGCAAAGTACTGAAGTAGTCTCTCAAAGTAGCAACGATCGCCAGACAAACGAAGATAGCGTAAAAGTAGCTGCAAAAAAAAAAAGAATTAATTTGAAACAATGCATTCAAAGCTTCAGGATGCAAATTTCATTTCGGTTCCGCTTACAGTACTCCAATAGTTTCTTTAGAGTAGCTCTGAGACTTCTGTTGGACGTAACACATGTCTGGATCGACGTCCACCACGAATTTTATTCCCGCTGTCAAGTTGTAGACTTCTAATGCATTCTCAATAGATCTGCGTGCATCTTCAGCTGAACAAGCTGCGGGCAGGCAAAGAGCCCAATTCACTGTCGTGAATCTCGGTACAAAGTGCCCTGGCTGTAAAGTCCATTTCGTTTATTTCGAGAACATTAAATGATTAAACTATTAAAAAAAAATTCTTAAGTACCGCATTACTTTATTGGATAATTTATTTGAAAAAAAAAAAAAATTTTCGTTTCTTTAAAAAAGGAAAAATTGTTTGGTTTTTAATAAAAGAATGTATATTTATGCCTATTTTTAAAATAACTAATTAGTAACAAAAATTATTTTAACGATAACAAGTTTGAGGTAAAAGGTGGATTTTGCTAGTTGAACATTTCATTTAGTAAAGGCATAACTTTCTATAAAATTACCTATTCAACAATTGTTTATAAAATGCACATAAACAATAACTGTTCCTCTAAAATCCTACGTAAGAAACTATCAAAAACAATGAGACTCGACAAAGCCATACTTTGTCCAGAACAACAGATACCTTGGATTAATAACGTCACGTACTTACGTCTCGCATGTTTCCCCTGATCAAGGCTCGGCTCTGCATGAGATTGACGGGCAGCTTGGCGGCCTGCTGCGTGGCGTACAGGTCCATGCTGGCCAGACAGTACTTCCCCTGGACCTTGACGGTTTTTTCCTCGACTTTGACGCGCGCCGCTATGCCCAGGCACTGGTCGAAGTCGCCCAGCTGATTGACGTTCCCCCGCAATAAGCCCGCGGGGATCTTCGCGCTCGAGTCCAGCACTGTCACGGGAAACGAGATTATATTGCGCGAAATGAGGACTTTGACGCCCGCGTTATCCCCCAACTTTTCGGCGTACAATGAGCGGCTTTATCCGCGCGGCTTTATACCGGCTCGTTAAATGGGCTTTTTTTAAGGAAGCTCGATCGTTATGGGCTAGGGATTAGAGCTTTTATGAGTCAGCTTGCTTAACGTATATCGTTGAAACTTTCTTCATAAGAGTTTTATGGCGGTGAAATTAGTATTGATCGCTTGTTTTGCTTAAATTTTATGACAATCAGCTGTTTAAGTTGTAAAAAATGTTTGTATTTAAAAATAAAAATGTAAAAGGCTGAATAATTCATAAATATTTCATAATTTTTTTCATTAATCAATATAGTTTTGCGTAATTCATCGATCTATGAAATCTGCAAAAATTATTTAAATAGAGGAAAATGATAAATAATTTAAGATAAACTATTTTTGCTTAGCGATTTAAATTCAACAAAAAATAAAACGGACGATCAATCTATTATTATAAGGACAAGCGCGCTCATTAAATCTTTAGACTAACAAAGACTTCACAGTAATTACAAAAATACCACGAAAAAGAAATGGCAAGAGCGTACTTTGGAGAGCCCACAATTTGTATCCGCGCAGCTGGCGCAGAAAGATTTTGCCGTGCTGCTGACAGGCTGGATCCTCGACGGCTGTGAAATTTGGCACGAAGGTCGGCGCGCTGAGAATCATGTCGTTGAGCTCGGCCAGGCTGAGATGCGCTTCCTGCCCGGTGCTCTTCGTTCTTGGCTTCGCGGCCCCTGCTAAAAACATTGCGACGATCGTCAGCCAAGAGAATAGGCGTCAAACCCGATCGAATATCGAACATTGAACTCACTTTCGTCGGCGGACTTTTTCGATGATTTGGGCTTGGAGTCCTCGGCTTTGGTTGTGCCGGATTTGGATTTGGATGTGGTCTTGCTGGAATCCTTCGTCTGTTTGGCTGGAGATTGTTTTGATTTGGCTTTTTCCTTATCGGCTAATCTTACCTTCTCAAGTTTCTTTTTTAATTTTGTGCCATCGTCGTCGTCATCGTCGTCGTCGTCTCCATCTTCACTTTCATCTTCTTCTTCATCGTTTTCTTCGTCACTCGCGGTTTTTGGTTTAGAACGCCTTCTCCTTTCTTCTTCCTCTCGCAACTTTTTCTCTTCGGCTTCTCTTTTCACTCGTTCAAGTCTCTTTCGATCTTCTTCCGCATCTCTTATGCGTTCAGCTTCTTCTTCCTCTAATTGCTTTCTCTTTCGTTCTTTTTCTTCTTTCTCCTTTCGTTTCCTTTCAGCTTCTTTTTCTTCTAATTCCTTCCTCTTTCGCTCTTCTTCCTTTTTCTTTTTTTCAATTGCTTTCTTTTCTTCCTCTCGCTTCTTTCGCTCCTCTTCTTCCTTTTTACGTCTTTCTTCTTCCTCCTTCAATCTACGTTCCTCTTCCTCCCTTAATCGTTGCTCCTCTTCTTCTTTTAACCTTTGCTCTTCTTCTCTTATCCTGCGTTCCTCTTCTTCTTTCAATCTACGCTCTTCTTCTTCCCTTAACCTACGTTCCTCCTCCTCCTTTAGTCTGCGTTCCTCTTCCTCCTTTAGTCTACGTTCCTCTTCCTCCTTTTTCCTTCGTTCTTCTTCTTGCTTTTGCCTGCGTTCTTCTTCCTCCCTTATTCTTTTTTCCTCTTCTTCTTTAAGACGTCGTTCTGCTTCCTCCTTCAATCTTTTCTCCGCTGCTTCTCGTTTCCGTCGTTCCTCCTGTTCCTTTTCTTTTCTCTTTCGCTCTTCTTCTTCCTTACGCATTCTCTCCACTTCGCGTTTTCTCTCTTCTTCTTCCTTCCTTCGTTTCTCTTGCTCCTCTTTTTCCCTTTTCTTTCTCTGTTCTTCCTCTTTCCTTAGTCTCTCTTGTTCCTCTCTTTCCTTTTTTTTCCTCTCTTCCTCTTCTCTAGCTAACCTCTTTCTCTCTTTCTCAGCCTCATCCCGTTTCCTCCTCTCTTCTTCCTCTCGTATAAGGTTTTCCTTTTCATCGTACTCCTCGCTCTCGATCACCACCTCGTCCTCATCCTCGACTTCAATCTCCACCTCATCGTCGCCGTCAGACTTATCCTCGTTCGCCTCGTCTCCGCTGACATCCTCCAGCGTGACGTCTTCGATCTTGCTCAGCTTGGACCAGGGCCTAGTCGCGGACTTCTTGTCCTTTTTCTTGAGCGACACGTGATACTCCTCGGCGCTCGGCTCGTCAGGTGGTTGCTGTTTGTTCTTGGCAAAACTCCCTCGCGCGCTCACCGTCTCGAAGCCCCGTTTCGCGCGCAGTGAGGCCGTGCTCGCCCAAGGGGACAAAGTGGAGGAGGAGGCGGAGGAGGAGCAGCGTCCAGTGGTCGAATGACACACGTCCGAGCCTGTGTGCTCGCGAATCCGAAACGCTCGACCCGTGTAAAGTAAACCGGCCACCAACACCAGCAGCGCCGGCACCAAAACGAAGCACTTGCCCGACCCGGGCATTGCTGTGGACTATTGGATTTACATCTGTGCTGTCTGACTTTTGCTTTCGGATAGGGAAGAGAGAGTTTGCAGTCCGCTCGTCTATTTTGAGAGCGCGAGATTATTCATTTGTGCAAGGAATAAACTTAAGGGGAACTTAAATACACTGTAGGGTATTACTGATTTACGCGTCACTTTGAATTTGAGAACCAAAATTATTTATTTAAGAATTGCACTCGAGCAGTAATCTTAAGTGCAGTGCAACAAGCTTCTTTCCTTGGAATGAAATACATTTATTTTTGCGCTGTTACTGTCCAGGGCAAATCTCACTCTGCAAACTTGCGTCTTCTGCACGACTACGTTTGGGTTTCCGTTTTATTTCCAACAATCAGGCGTCACTTTTTCCGTCGATGATTCACTGCTAACTAATGCACACCGCACGATTTTCCGGCACTATATATATTCGACGCAGCTTTCACGCTCATGGAAATAGCAGCTCCAGCGTGACCCGATCGATCCGATTCAGTTTCCAAATCACTATCCAACGTTATATTCTTCCGAGCAAAAACATACGCGGGCTCAGGCTCCTCTCGGGGCGTTCGATCGAACGTAACTACCTTTCGGCTAAATACTCGCACTCTGCTTTCGATCAAGAGAGAGAGAGAATCGACTCTACGACGGAGGCAAAAAGTAAACAATACCCAATGGAGGAAAAAAAGGGAAGAAGGCGAGGAGAAAAGGGTGTCACGAGGTGCGGCGAGCGAGTCGGAAAGGAAAAAAAATTCGGAAAATTCGTTCGGCGGCCCTCCCTCTCTCTCTCGATCGAGCTCGAAGCGGTCGAAAAAGTGAAAAAGCGCGGAGGGAACTCGCGGATCTTCGACTATGAGAAAGAGAGAGAGCGAGAGCCCGCGACTGCCAAAATTAGAGCACATGGCAGCTTCCCAACGGCCCCAGAACACCAGGAGAGCCCCAGAGGGGGAGTTTTATTTAGCCTCTCCGCTACTCTCTCTCTCTCTCTCTTTCTCTCTCTCTCGCCGCTCGTAAAGCTACGCAAAAGTAGCCGGCCATGCGAGAGCCACGTGTCTTACGTAATGCGGGCTCTAGCACCCGGCGCGCCTCGGCTTTTTCTACTTCATCTCCGTCTCCGTCTCCGTGGAGACCTTCGTACGCGGGAAGGGAGTAGCCACTCGCCCCCGCCGCTGCTGCTGCTGCTGCTACTGCTGCTGCTGGTGCTGCTGCTGCTACCGCTGGCCAGCTCGAGAGCTTTTGCTTTTATGCCGTCTGTCCCTCTGTTTCTTACGAAAATGACGTTAATAATAAACGTAAGATCGAGGTCTCGGCTCTCGAGAGTCTGTCTGTGAGCGGCGTTGTGTGCTCGACGCACGGGAAGGCAGGGGATAAAGACCCGCTGACATTGTCGGATGATTTACGCAAATGAGGAATCGGCCTTGCTGGTTGAAAGAGTATCGTGAATTGTCACGTTTTCCCGGATTTTTTTTCAGTATTTGGGCCAGATTGGCTTTAAGATTGAATTACGTCAATTTAATGAGTGAATGTTGTTTTATAAATAAGTGAGCTTTTGAGAAGTTGATATATTCCATTAGTTTTTTAAATATTCTAATCTAGTTCATTGACTGTATTGTATTTGTATTCATTACAACGATCATTATTGAATGTTCTTATCAAAATTCTTAAATTTGTGTTAAATATATATATTGTATTTAAAATAAATTTCCTATTGTATCAAATTTTTTTATCAGAAGATAGTTAATGACGCAACTGAAATTAAATTAAAATTACTAATTTATTGTGGAGCTGTTAATGTTTTTTATGATTTAAATCCAAACTTTAGTATCCAAAGTGCACAATGCATCTGTCTAAAAACATCTCTTCCAAAACTAACATCTGCTTTTGAATAACGGACAGAAGATAAATGTGACTACAATAGACAGACCTAAATTATACAGGTGAGAATGCAGCTGAAAGTGTAAAAATAAATTCAGAGCGACAATTGAGAAATATATCAATTATTACTATTGATGCATTTGTGATATTGACAATTTGCTCTCTTTTTTTTATAAACATCAATTTAACTGTAAATTTCAAGGTTGAAAAAATATCCAAAATTTTATAAATAAACTTTTATAAAAATTTTATTTAAAAATACTCCAGCATTCATCCATTCGTTTTAACAGTCATATCTATGTATATAATACTTATAACTATTACGAGATAAAATAAATAGCTTAAATTAAAAAGATTTTTAATCACAAATGATTAGTAAAGTCGTTCTTTTTATAACTAATATCTTGAGCACTATTCGTTGCACCATTTTGTGTAAGATTTGTTCGTGATTCGGTATGAGATTCTGGCTTCTTCTTCTTTAAGAGCGTTTTCTCCAAAATTAATATGGGTGACTCAAATAATAAACTGAAGATAAATGCTGATATAAAGGACAAAATCAAGACACTAAAGAACTTATTCCACTGAAAAATAAATGATAGATTATTTAGTATTTTATTTAGTATTTTATCAATATTGAAATTGAGATAAATTTACTTACAACGTCGTACTCAGAAAAGAATCCAGAAGTCCTTATACGAGAGATGTCAATTGATTCTACAACCATGTGTACGAGATAGACGCAGTACGATAACCTACTCAGAGGTTGGTATATCTTGAAAGATAACAGCCAAGATATTGGCCCTACAATCGATAAAAGATATTAATAATTCAGAAATTAAAGTCAAGTTTAACTAAAAAGTTACAATTCAGTGAATATTTAGATTGTGTTCACCTCCGTAGCCTCGAATGCTGGTGTAAATGATCCAGCAAACTCCAAGTCCCCAAATAGGTCTAGCAAATGCTGCAAAGAGGCCTTCCAGAATATTGCTGTATTCATAAGATTCTGTCATAAAATATCTGGAACCAAATGTGCAAAAAGCAAAGCATCCCATCGTCATAATCCATCCCAAATAAGCGGCGGACTATAAAAAAATAATGCTTTTTCTAATAACTGGGACATTAATTTTTTTAAATTTATTTTTTAAATGTTTTTTTAAATACCTTATTTAACCTTCGATCTTTCAACACTTCATATCCAAGTAAAATACCAATTAACCAAGGACCAGCACGAGTATGCGGCATTGAATAAACGTTTTTAAAACCTTCCGCTAAATCTTCGGGACTGTTAATCAATTTATCGTAATTAGTTGTAAATTTCTTTTTATTGTAAAGAAAGCGTTTAAATAAAGAAAACTTACCTTTCGACTTGATTATAAGAGAATATTCGGTAATTATTAACCGCTACAATAACTGCTGGAGTAACTAGGGAAGCTAGTATCAATGATGTAAGAATGATGAGGCCAACTTTAGGTTTTTTATACAAAGGGTAAAGAATAATCGGTGATATAAAAAACAATTGCATGTCAACTGCTAAGTACCACAAGTGAGTTAAACACTAAAAAATAAAATTTAAATTAAAAAAAATTTCAAATGCTTAATTCAAATAGTTATTTCAAAGTTCATTAAAAAATTAAAGCATTATTTAATATGTTTGACCTGTTGATTTTGATCTCGATCAATGAAATTTTGCAAATACAATAATATTTGCCACCATTTTTGTTCACAGTTATTTGATACAAACATCATCCCTGTTTCCCATCTAGGTCCAGAACCCATTTTCGGAAGAAATACCATTGTAAGAACAATAAGAGCAATTACTGGAGGTGTCAATCTAGAACGTTTGAAAATTACTTTAATATAAAAATGCTGTCATAAAATGTATTATGAATAATTACCTAAAGTATCTGTGCACGTAGTACATTGGAAGATTAAAGAATTTTTCTTTTGGCATTTGTTTCAAAAATACATAAGCCATCAAGAAGCCACTGAGAGTGAAAAATGTATCAACAGAAAACGGCGCAATTATAATGTACAAGGAATCCCATGATAAAAACCACTGAAATAAAAAGTAAATTATATCGTAAATTATATACAATAAATGCAATTACAACGTGTCGTCAATAAAAGATGCAATCTTTATTTCGTCGTCAGTCATGAATGTTCGTTATCAGTACCCGAAATTCCATTATCTATTGATATGAAAAACTATTAAGTAACAGTTATCAGATAGTTTAGACATAAGCACGTAATTGCAAAAAAGTGCAGTATTAAAAATTAATAGACTTACATCGTAAGCAGACAGACCGTTGACGTTTACACCGTTCATTTGCATCATGTACTCGTGACCCAACACAACCCAAGCCATGCTGAGAAAACGAATCCCATGGATAACTGGCATATTGCCCTTTTTAACCTTTGTACTGAAAATGGCGGCAGCGTTCCTTTGTAAGGAAAATTGTCCGAGAAACCGTAAGGAAGAAGAATTCTTTTGACGTTCAGGTTCGAGCCGTACATAGTATGCATCGCAGACGCTGCAAATCACCAGGAGGCAGATAAACGCATCCAGAATCCAGCTGAAAAAAAGCCATTAATTTTTTTTAATTTGGTATTTATTTTTTCAATATCAAAAAATATTTATTCTTAAATTATTTTTATTTATGAAATGCTGCACAAGAAAATTATTTTGTGGTAACAGTATTATTATTAAATCGTGAGTAAAGCATTGCACGAAGTTGATCACATTCATATCTTTTTTCCCAGACAATTTTACTTAATCGACGCGTGTTTATAATATACTGAACGATACTGAAAATAATACGTCGATAATTTTATCACATGTAAGTCTCCGAAATTGATATCAGAGTAATTTAAGAATTCCACATGTAATGAGATACATTTCATCCTGACAATTTTAAAATTCGTCTGTGACCTGAATTAATATTATCAAAACATACGAGATATCGTAAGCTATGTGTAAGCTATATAAGCTATTGCATTATTTTTTTTAATCCTACATTTGTCGGTCTATCATTTGTTATATTGTTTAAAAAAAAAATGTTTTATGATAAAATTTAAACAAAATTTGTTTAAATTGGACAAATTATTTCAAATTATGACATTTGATGAGTAAATTAAGCTCTTCTGATTTTTATTTATTTATACTTACAAGCAAACCACGAATTTTGTGTCCCATATATTAGTATCAAGGTTTACACATTCTACAGAAGCTACTGATACAAGAGTATTATTTTTCCAATCATTAATTGTCTTGTTAATCATTTTCATTATGTCATCTTCCTTACAACTGTGTGGTACACAAATCGATAAGGTTGGCATTAAAAAATCAGATATTTTACTGGTCAGCTGAGTAAAATTCATAGAATACATGCAATGCTGACCACGAATGTTATATATCGAGGTTTTATAGTGGACTCCAATACACTCGTCGTACATTCCAAGATCGACAACGTTTCCTTGCAAAATCCCCGAAGGAATTTTGGACGAGGCATCCAACACTGAAATATTTCAAACCGTAATATTATGTAATGTACTTGTATACATTTATTTTTTTTTAATCAATAAATTATGATTATTGTTGGGCACGGAATTAATGAATCCGAAACAAATAAAAGTTGATTTTCAAAATAGATTATTTATTGATATTATGTTAATACTTAATAAATGTATTCAAAAAGAACTTAACTACTTCATACGTAACAGTACAAAGTTTGCCAAAAAGTTTTGATATTTAAATTTCTGTGCATCCAAAATTAAACTCCGCCAAGAGTATGAACGTATGCAGTAGTAAAAATATTAAATTCTAAGCAAAAATAAATATTCTAAAGATTTTATTCAAAAAAATTAAATTTCAAATAGAATAGTAATAGTGGTAAAATTTTATAAACAGATATTTAAGGATGTCAAAGTGACGTTCTGAACAAAATATTTAAATTTTCATTAATTAATGGTAGGATGTATTTGTAAGTTAGTATAGCGTAATAAACTTACTTTTTAATGCCCAATCTTCTCGCAGAGCCGTTGCATTTATTAAGCGTTTAATATCCAATCGACAAGTATAATCAATAGCAAGCGTCTCTAAAGGTTCAATGTCCTCATAAGCACTAACTTGATTTTTAAATAAATTCTTTGGCTGTAATAA
The DNA here is from genome assembly GCA_035582975.1 of Ormyrus labotus. Taxonomy (NCBI): domain Eukaryota; kingdom Metazoa; phylum Arthropoda; class Insecta; order Hymenoptera; family Ormyridae; genus Ormyrus; species Ormyrus labotus. The sequence goes on along the minus strand of JAWWEO010000001.1, from coordinate 12,439,512 downwards.
TTCCAGCGTACTTTCCACATCGTTCTCAAAAATGTCTTGATATGTACTTTTTTTGTCCGCGAGACTTACTGCGGAAGTCGTGAATAAACAAATGAGTAATAAAAAATCGCCAGGCCGAGACATTATGGACAGTAGCAAATTGTAACCTCTAGACTTGAACTAATCTACTAAATCTGTGTTTGACATTTTTATACTCCTTATCGCTGGCATTATCCCTTCTCCGATATTTTGATATAAAATTGGCAGTATTGCATATATTATTATTTCCAAATCATGCTTACAGTAGCAAGTAAAAAGAAGCATTGGCACCTCTATTATTGAACATGCATATTCACACGTAGGCATATATTATTGATTTAAATTTTTAAATTATTTTTGCAATACACTTTCAATCGTTCAAACTTTTGGGTATCTCAAATTATGTTTATATCGACGACTAATTGGAAGATTAAAATTTAATATGATTAATTAGTTTTGATTTAAAATTTTTAAACAGAAAAGTAAAAGAATACGTGTATGTATATTTTTTAATACAAATTTTTTTGCTTAAAATTAGATTTCCTAGTTTGTAATTATCATATAAAAATATTTTCAAATAATGGTATAAAATCATAATATACTGCATATATATATATATTAAAATAAAAATCATTTAGAAATAATTCTTGTGGACTCATTCATGATTCTTTATCTAATAAACAGGCTATCGGTACAAGAATAGTGACTTCATTAAATTTGATTGATATAGAAAACTTGAACTTTAAAGTTTATAAAAATCAAATAACAATATTAAATATAAAATATTATTATAAAGTAAAATAAGTTATAGCGTAATTGCAGTTATTTTGTAATCTAAAACAATTAATCATAATACTAGTTATTTTGTAAGCTAAAACAATTAATCATAATAATAAATATTTTGTAATCTAAAACAATTAATCATAATAATAGATTATAATCAAGTACTTTAAATTATTTCAAATATGCCTACAAAACAGTAATACAGAAAAAGCACGTGCTTGAAAAAATTATGCGAAGATTTTGATTGAAAATATTATAATCAGACAAAATAATGATTACTTATAGACGAAAACTTAATAACTATAAACTTATTTCTTTAATGATAAAAGCATTATTGAAAATTTTTTTGTTTTGATATGATAACCATCAAAAAAGTATAATAAAGCTTTCATTGAAAAAGAAAATAATCCAACTCTATTATATGTAAAAACTATTTATTTTCAAAAATATAAAAAATTTACGTCTTTTTTAAGAAAAACCCCTTCGTTATTCATTGATCTTGAAAAATTTGCAAAATTATTATAATATATTTTAAAAAATGTGTTTCTTTTTTTATACATGTTATGTCATGTTTTTAAAGTATTACATGAAGATTCTTATCATTTTACTCGAGAGGAATTGTTAAGTTATGAAACATAGAAGTTCGACGAAAAATTATAGTGACCGTAGCTTCCAAACTTAATAAACACTTCTAATAACTATTTTAGATAAAGAAAAATATTTTCTACCAAAAGTCTGCCACATATTCGTGATGTTATTGGTGAGCGAGCTTCAGCGATCGAGTTTTTTGCTAGTTATTATTATAAGCAATTTGAATTTCATTACTTTTTCTCATCCATCGAGTCGAAAAAAGCTTAGTTGTGCTCGGAGCGGCAGTTGAGTAAGATTGGTGGTGTTGTGAAGAAAGTATAAAAATTATGATCGTTGGTTAAAAACATTTAATCTTAAAATTGCTTTGATAACTTTCTTCAATACTACAAAAATATGTTATATTTTATATTAATCTTATTATGGTGTATCGCAATTCTGTCTTCCTATTATCAATATTTTAAAGATCATAATTTAAGGAAAATCTCAGGACCATTTCCTCTGCTATTTATCGGAAATGTGTTATCTATGAATGACACTCCTGGTAAGTTACATTTGCAAAAGCTTTAAGGGTGTTGTGTCCTCAGGGTATTATATACAATGACACTGGGTGGTTTCTACAATAGTTTATGCGTAGCAGTATGAGAAGCTTGAAGGAGCGGATGCCGATTTGACAACAGAGCCTTCCATCAGAAAAATAGTGCATTGTGCAACAAGGGGAGAAACTAAGCTCTTTCTGTCGAGGGTGAGGTGTTCTGCACGAGTCGGAATCGAGGGTGCCGAAGGCCCGAGACAGAGATGAGTGTTGAAAACCTCACTCGAATCTGAAATAGCTTCTCTTCCTGTGTTACACACCGTGTTTTTTTCAACGAAGCATGAAAAGCCCTTTTTTGGCGTTAGAAAGTTGGATAGATGATCGTGCATTTCAAATCGTGCATACAAATCGAAAGAATAGTTGAAAGCAAAGGAAAAAAACTAAAAAAAAAAACAAAATTTTAATTTGAAAATACAAAAAAAGTGACTTTTCTCCCCGGTAAGCCCCACCGGAGGCGGGGAAAAAAATCTTTTTTCGCCGCTTGCCTGAGTTGGAAAAAATATAATATTCTTAACCTATTATTATTTTTGAATAAATGGATGTTTAAAAAACTTCTATCTATATTTCTTATTAACAATAATATATTCAATCTACACACACATTTTTTCAAGTAATCAAAATGCAAATCTAATAGTTTCCTAAGTAGACTATCAATTATACTCCCCGCTATTCTCTCAATTGCAACGCTCACATATGCAGCGTTGCCGCTCTCTTAAACCAATCGATGAAGCTAAAAGACGGGCCATTTCGCACATTTCGACATATAGAAATTTTTTTTTTATCGCTTCCTTACAATGCCTCCATTATGGGACCAATAATCCGAAGTCTCAGTTCTGGTAGCAAGCTTTGTTGAATTGCAAAAATAAAAAAAAAGCAGGCACTTCTTTTGGTTTTATCTTTATAACGTATCTCTGAAGGGAGATGGATAAAAGTTGGCCACGACCGAATTGATAGCTGAATAAATTATCCCCAAAGTAAGATCAACTAGAGGTTTCTGAGGTCAATAGTTATAATTTGTAATAAGCAGTCAAAGTTTCGAAAGTATATTTTTTTGAGATGCTCATGTGTCGGAATTTCCGAAACTTTGCTTATTGCAAATTAACTGATGACCTTAAAGATCAGACACACTATAAAAATAAAATTTCTTCAGACAGACGCTACAAGACAATTTAACAAAACTTGCTACCAGAGTTGAGGCTTCAGGTTGTTGAACCCATATTGGAGACATTATAGAATCGACTAAAAAAAATGCCGACAATTAATTTGAATGCTATTTTTTAAGTCGTTTTTCCTATGCTTCCCGTATTAAAATGTCTAACTTTGATTCTGAATATCTCAAAATCCGCACGTCATTTTTTTGAAATTGTGCACACACTTAGACATAGACCAGTTAGTCAAAATTTCGATTAGTTTTTAAGAAAACAATTTTTGGACACAACTCCCTTAAGGGAATTCAAGTTCTCAGAACAGATAAATTAAATATTGTTGTATGGATTGATATAGAAAATGTATGGTTAGCACTCCTTGATATGGTGAAAAAGTATGGTTCTATATTTCGATTATGGTATTTTTCTACTCCCGTAATTCTACTTACAGATCCAAAAGACGTAAAGGTAATTTATAAAAAATTTAATATAGTAAAGAACAAATTATTAAATATAAAAAGAAAAATTATTGTGATATTTATTTTTATCAGGTCCTTCTATCATGTAAAAAAAATATAATTAAATCAGATTTTGGTTATACATTCTTAAGTAAAATTATTGGAGATGATGAACTTTTCTTTAGCAGAGGTATGTAACATTTTCTAGAGGTTTATTTGTCGTATCTAATTGAACAATCAAAAAAGTCTTATTGTGGGTGTTACGTCATTTTAGATGAAAAGTGGAGAAAACGTCGTAAATTGATATCTCCCGCTTTTGGACCACACTTGTTAAAAATTTATGGGAACACTTCTATTGAACATGTAGAGAAGTTAGTTTCGTTTATAAAATCGCAGGGAAATCAAGTTGCTATCGACCTCAAGTCCACGATCTTAACGTTTGCCTTCAAAATCTTGTGCGGCGAGTAAGAAATTAGAATACTTATTTTGATCATTTTTATGCAAATTAATAATTTGTTCAAATATGGGAAGTTTCAAACAAAACGTAATTTTTTTAAAAAGTCGCTAACTTATCTAAGAAAAACAGTTTTTACTTTGGGCTATATGTATCTCGATGCTAAAAAATAAAAAAAAACATTTAATTTAATACTTTCTTTTAGTAAATTAAATCGTTCAAATTCGTTCTAACTTGTATATTTATGATAGAGAATTAAGCATTTAGCAAACATTTTTTTTTACTAAAATTAGAACCATTTTTTTAGAAGCTGTAATGGGATTTGATTTAGATTCTCGTTCAAGTTCTGAAACAGAATTGTTCTGCCATCAATTTGAGGTGTACAATGAAATATCATTTTATAGGTATAGCATCTATTTACTAATTTTAATAATTTGATGAAAAAATTATTAAAACATACAATGTTGAGGTAATCGAAAATGAATGATTCACATCGAACAGTGTTTTTAATCTAGTATATTTTGCCGACGATTTGATAATGAAAAGTATCTTACTCAGGATTATTATTTAAATAGCATTAATTTTAGTAAATTATTATATTATATTATGGAAAAAGAGTAATATATATGTAAAGGAAAGGTGTGTGAAGAGTATTTCTGTATATATTAGACTCCTTTTTCGTTTTTCGTTAAAGTTCAAAGCTGACCACAACCAAGGTACTTTTGTCTAATTTTCCGTGTGCTAAGGAAGGCTCAGGGTCCAGTAGCGGGGAGAGGGAGGGGGGCGGAGAAATCATCGGTTTTGACTCTTGTGCGAGAAGCGTAGCTCACAATTTCAACTTACTATCTGTCGTAAAAACATTAGCTCGTGACGCGATCGCACGGAAAATAAAAGTTACTTTATTTTATTTTCAATCTGCCGGTTTAAAGACATGAAGACTAGTATTAACCAAATAATTAGAAAAAATTCCACGGCATTCCTGAGTACTTCTAGATACATACTGTATAGGCACAATTTGATTAAACATTTTACTAAACTAAAGAAAAATTAGAGCAAACAAACTAACGATTTGAATTTTTAAATCAACTAATTGAATGAAAAATTAAATATTTTATTTTATTAAAAAAGAACTTGTAGACCGTACATACGAGACTGGATGGTTCCATTTCTTAATATTGATCAACGACTGAAACAGGCAATACACATATCTCGCAATTTTTCAAATCAAGTAAGTTTTGTTTTCATAATTAAATAGTTTTTAGTGAAGGTCTTCATTGTTTGATATCCGGCGACGTCTCGAGACGAAAATTCTGGTAAATCCATGATTGATCCAGCACTTTTTATGAACATGGAGGTTCTGAGATTGCTGAATCTAAATCGGTTTTTAAAATTACAAAAATCAAAATGACGGTTTCAATACGGCTGATCTTGAATAATGAGAATTTTCGCCTTTTTTATGAAAATTTCGTTGAACCCGTGAGAGATAAATACTTATGTTTAATATTGTAATTACGTGTTATACAGATAATTAAAGAAAGAAGAGAGAAAAAGCAAATTTATTCTTATGAAAATTTTGTTAACAATGATATTAAAAGTGAAGGTAAGACGACGAGAAAATTATATCTAACGGAAATTGACAACTTTTTAGAATTTTAAATTGAAAAAAATGTGATTTCAGTGTGCAAGGAAAAATTAGCTTTCCTTGATTTATTGTTGTCAGCCGAGGCAGATAATTTAATTGTATTTCGCGCCTCCTCCTTAAGATCAAAACGTAGTGCCCCTACTCCACGCCAGTGTTGCCACAATTTTAAAGCAAAAAAACAAAAAACGACCCACGCGTGCGCGACGGCTTGTCGCGAACCTCATTCCCTTTCTTTGTGCCGGTGAAGCCACATCTCACGCGGAAAATGGGTAGAAGAAATTCAAGACGCAGAGAACATTCTTTTTCGGAAGAACGCGAAAAATTGATTAGGAAAATTGAGAAGTTGGATAGAAGAAGAGATCGGAGGAAGAGAAAACATCGACATCGGCGACGACGTAGTTCATCGTCAGCATCGAGCCGTTCGTCTATTGAAAGTAAGGAAAATTTTCTTTGTTTCAGCGGCAAGAGTTAGTTTAGAAAAGTGAGTTAAGATTAACTCCTTTTCTTGTATAAGTAGATGCATAAGTTAATTTCCCTTTGAAGGGTACAAATCTTATTTGCTAGAGATTTTAATCTTTAGAGATTGATTGTATAATCAATTTTGCATCTATGTAGGTGTGACAGCGCTAACCTACTTCAACCTCTTTGGTTTGTTTTCCGTGCTTGGTTTTTTGAAGCCTGCACGAGGACTTATATAGAAGATTATCACAATGAGGGTTCTAACGTTATATATAATCTGACTCGTTTAAATTTCAAATTTCTTTTAAGATTTTTTGAAATAAAGGAAAGAAAAGAGTCCTTGAATATATTGCACATTTATTTGTGAAATCAGTTTTTCTTATTTTTTCGGCATATCCATAGGGAGCCGATCATCAAGAAGCCATTCGAGGAGGACAGGTTCAAGCCCGAGAAGCTCACGATCGCGCGAGAGCAGTTCACGATCGCAAGAGAATTCGAAGAATTGCGATAAGCCGAGCGGTGGAGAAGTGACTGCCGCGCAACAGACAGCGCCATCCCAGATAGCGTCTACAGTTACCGACGCAGGGCAGTCCTCGAACGGTTTGCTGCCAACTACTAACTCGACGGCATCTGCAAAGGCTCAGGATTCGAAATCGAACGACGATGGCTCAAACAACAAGAATCTCAGCAAGGAAATTATTGATGTCATTGGTAATCGACTTCAAGAAGACAAAGTTTTGGCCCCTCCAGTCCATGAGGATTTGGCGATTCGTTGGGCGGAGATATTAAAATTAGGGCTTTCCTCAGAAGAGAGAACTTCCCTGTGTAAAAAATATCCGTTTCCAGAGAATTGTAAGTTTTTTAATCCGCCTATATTAAATACCGAAGTTAATCGAGCCATTACGGAAAATGCTCGAATTCGAGATAAGCGAATAACGGAGAGGCAGGAAAAGCTCACAGCGAGTATGTCCGGTATCGGAAAGGCTATTTCGACGCTTTTATCCCGCGAGTCAGCACAAGATATTCCCGTTATTGAAGCTCTGAGTGATGCAAGGCGGTTATTAACAGATTTCATGCATGATGAAATTGGTATCCGCAGGAGTTTAGTTTTGACTAACGTTAGTGTTTCAATGAAGGATACCCTAAATGCGACGGTTGTAGACGATTGGCTGTTCGGTAATAAGCTGGTAGATGATCTGAAGGCGGCAAAATTAGTAGAGCAATCGGCGGATGATTTAAGAATTCCAAAGCCTCCCCAACAGAAGATTTCAAAAAACTTCAAAGGCCCGCCGCGAACGCAGATCAAGGCGAAGACGCCAGCATCGGGCGGGCAGAATCAGGTCTCATATCGGAAGCCTTATCATCAGAGGGAACAGAGCCGTCAGTCGGAACAGTCACGACGTGCTACGCAGGAGCGGAGCTCATACAAGAGCGGAACCAAGAGGTCATTTTATCCGAAACGCCGTTAAATGCTTCAGTAAGTTGTCCTGCGGGTCGCTTGAGTTTATTTTACAATAATTGGAAGTCAATAACCTCAGATCCAAGGATTTTATCCTGGATTCAAGGGTATAAAATCCCTTTTGTATCGATGCCTCATCAATCTAGACGTTTTAGAGAGAAATCTTTTTCTATGTCTGAGAAGAATTATATTAGGCCAATGATTTCGCAGCTTATTGCTAAGGGTGCTGTTGTAGAATGTCAATCAGTTAAAGACGAATTTATATCGGATATTTTTCTCATTCCAAAACCGGATAGCACTTATAGATTGATTTTAAATTTGAAAGAATTAAATTTTTTTGTAAAGACAGAGCACTTTAAGCTTGAGGATTTTAAGACGGCGAGTCGGTTAACAGAAGTAGATGACTTTATGGCGACGTTAGATTTAAAAGATGCCTATTATCTATTAGCTGTGCATGAATCGTCTAGAAAATATCTAAGGTTTCGGTTTGAGGGCAAATGCTACGAGTTTACGTGTCTACCTTTTGGTCTTTGTTCAGCACCGTTTGTTTTTACAAAATTGGTAAAGCCAGTTATTTTTTCGTTACGAAAGGCAGGTTTACGTTCGGTTCTTTATTTAGACGATTTTTTATTACTCGGTAAGAGTTTTGTTGATTGTATGGATAACATTGATAGAACGCGCAGTCTTTTACAGAAGTTAGGATTCATTATAAATGAGGAGAAATCTACAAAGCCGTCTAGGATATGTAGATTTTTAGGTTTTATTTTTAACTCCCAAGCTATGACAATAGAGCTGCCAGAGGAAAAGAGGTTATCACTTAAGAAATTAGTAAAAAGATTTAGCGTTCTGTCCAGTAGTAAGATTCGAGATTTTGCTCAATTCATTGGTTCCCTTATAGCCGCTTGCCCAGCTATTAAATACGGCTGGTTATATACAAAGGATTTTGAGAGGGCTAAATTTTTAGCGTTATCTTATAGTAAAGAGAATTACGACGCGGTGATGACATTGTCATTCGATAGTACACTCTTTAGTTGGTGGGAATCGAGTGTAATGTCCAGTAGTAATTCTATTCAGGCAATGGATTTTTGTATGGAAATTTTTGCTGATGCGTCGCGCACAGGTTGGGGAGCAGTATACAATTTACAGAGAGTTCATGGTTTTTGGTCGGATGTAGAGAAAGAATTTCATATTAATTATTTGGAATTGAAAGCAGCTTTTCGCGGTTTAAAGTGTTTTTCGAAAGAGATCTGTAATGCAAACATTCTTCTTAGAATAGACAATACGACTGCAATAGCCTACATAAATCGAATGGTAGGCATTCAGTTTGAAAAATTAAATAACATCACTAAACAGATTTGGCAATGGTGTGAGGATCGCAATATTTATATTTTTGCGTCCTATATCAGTTCCAAGGATAATATTGAGGCAGATTTTGAGTCTCGTAGGTTAGAACCAGAAACTGAGTATGAGTTATCGGATACTGCATTTAATGAGATTGTTGAAAATTTTGGATTACCTATTATTGATTTATTTGCAAGCCGAACAAATTACAAATGTGCTCGATATGTTTCTTGGAAGAAAGATCCTGGATCTGAGGCTATTGACGCCTTTACATTGAGTTGGAGAAATATTTATTTTTATGCATTTCCTCCCTTTAGTGTGATTTTAAAAGTGCTTAGAAAGATAAAGAAAGATAGGGCGGAAGGAATTGTGGTAGTTCCAGACTGGCCAGCTCAGCCTTGGTACCCTTTTTTCCAATCGATGCTATTATCAAAACCTTTATATTTTAAGCCAGATAGTAACTTGTTGATTTCGTGTAATAGGGAACAACACCCGCTTTGGAGGACTCTTTCCCTGGTGGCAGGCAGCTTATCAGGCAAGCTCTAGACAGGCGTCAAGTTCCAGCAGCAAGTTTGGATATTTTAATAGCTTCAATTGGCGAATCCTCCATAAAGAATTATGAAGTGGCCTTGAAGAAGTGGTGGTTTTTCTGTGGATCAAGGAACATTGATTTGTTTAAGCCTGATGTTCAGGAAGTATTAGCTTTTTTAACAGAGGAGTTTGAAAGAGGTTTATCTCACAGCTCCATTAATTGCACGAGATCAGCAATTTCATTGATTGCGGAGGCGGATGTAGCTCAGGATTGTAGGATTAAAAGATTTTTTAAGGGTATTTCAAGTCTTCGACCTTCGAGGCCCAAGTATGATTATACTTGGGACCCAAAAGAGGTATTGGATTATTTTTCTCGCCAACCGTCGAATGAAGATTTAATTTAATAAGATTTAATGAAGATTAGATATTAAAGAATTGTCGCAGAAGTTGATAACACTTGTTGCGTTGACAACGGGGCATCGTATGCAAACTTTTGCGTTGATTGAAGTAGATAATATCAAAATTTTAAGTGACAAGGTAGAAATCAGAATTCCTGCGCGAATTAAGACTTCTAGATGTAATACATCAAAGCCCCTTTTGTTGTTGCCTTTTTATTCAGATAAAAAATTGTGTGTTGCTTCGGCGTTATTGAATTATTTAGATGTAACTAGGAATAGTCGTAATTCTATTAAACAGTTATTCATTTCTTTAAAGAAACCATTTAGAAAGGTATCATCTCAGACTCTTAGTCGCTGAGTAAAAGAAGTTTTAAAAGAGTGTAATATAGACACTACGATTTTTTCGGCGCATAGTGCTAGACACGCTTCTACCTCAGCCGCTAAGAGACTGGGTGTGGATATAGACTTGATTAGAAAGACAGCAGGTTGGTCGAAGAACTCTGCTACTTTTGCGAAATTCTATGACAGAGACGTTGTTGCGGATAGACAACATCTTGCGTTAGCTATTTTAAACGGATAATTTCTGTGTAATAATTTTGTATCTTTTTATTAATAAAATTTGTTCTGCATGAATGCTTGCCGTAACATTCCATCTTTAAACATCTACGTTTTGATCTTGAGGAGGAGGCGCGAAATACAATTGTATAATTGAACGAACTTACCTAGTGAAGTTCGATTTAAATTGTATGAGCGCCTCCTCCGAAGAGATCAAACCCGCCCGATCTTTTACAAGATCCCCATTTATATCTAATTAGATATACCCAGTAAGTTACGGCAGCACTTTGAAGATATGAGGTTCGCGACAAGCCGTCGCGCGCGCGTGTGTCGTTTTTTGTTTTTTTGCTTTAAAATTGTGGCAACACTGGCGTATACTAGGGGCACTACGTTTTGATCTCTTCGGAGGAGGCGCTCATATAATTTAAATCGAACTTCACTAGGTAAGTTTGTTCAATTATACAATTGATGAGCAAGGAGTCCAGGATGAGGTGCAAGTTTTCTTAATTGCGGTGAGCTTTTTATATTGATATGCATTTGTTAAAAAGAAAATGTGAATTGTGTCGTGCGTGTTAATGTTTTTTATCACATTGGGGATTGAACAGGGAACTGATTAAGTATTTTTTTTTATATAGGGACATGAAACATTAGGAGTCTCTTTAATTTTTACTTTGATGCTTTTAGCTGAGAATAAAAATGCACAAGTAAACTATACTTCAGCATTCGAGTAATAAGTAAATAGTTCAATAGAATCAGCCCTAATAATTATTTTATTTTGCTTTAGGATCTGGCAAGAGAAGAAATATCGAGTATAATGGATGGAAATGGAGGAAAATTAAATTTTGCTGATATTACAAAATTAAATTATGTCGAACGGTGCATAAAAGAGGCGATGCGACTTTTTCCACCGGCTTTAATGTTTGGTCGCCGAATAACTGAAGAGTTACAATTAAGTAATCTAATATTATATATAATCGATTAAATTTACTAATATTTGCATATTTCTGTAGGAAATTTTGGTTTTGATATTGTGACGGATGCGATCTTCGGATGGCTTCGCTGAGCGCGCAGCCACCTGACGCTTTACATCCGGCGTTTCGAGTTGCTATAAGCGCCCGGTCCTGTTGGGCTGCTGCAGTCGCTTATAAGGAGGTTCGGTGCTATCATGGGGGAGACGAGAAAAGTGGAGTTCGCTCTCTCCACGAGACATCAACAAACTCGGCATTTTGTTTACGTTTTCGCTTTTCTTTTCAAATACCTGATAGGCGATTGACAGCAGTCTATATAACTATCGTTGTTTTAACTTCATCTCTAAGATCGTGTGCAACACTTCCTGCATTCTAGTCCGACACTCACCAGCTGATAAATAAAAACGATTGAATCTAGAATCTGCCTTATAGCAGCTCGAACCCGTAACACTATTGATTTTTTCTTTTTCGTAATTAGAATTGAATTTACGTTTAGGTATTAATGAACTACTGCCAGTTAATTCAGACGTAGTAGTATTTACTTATGCCATTCATCGAAACCCAAAATATTGGCCTGATCCCGAAAGATTCGATCCTGACAGATTTTTACCGGAACAGGTACAGAATCGTCATCCGAGCGCTTATTTGGCTTTTAGCTCTGGAATTAGAAATTGCATCGGTAAGTACTTATATATAAAATTAAAAAAATAAAATAAAAATACTTTATATATATTATAAATAAGGATAATACAATTTTTTGCAGCTTATAAATTTGCCATGTTGGAAATGAAAATAGCAGTAGCTTATATATTGTATAATTTTGAAGTTGAGCCCATTAATAGAACTGCTGATGTAAGAATGACATTTCAAGTTCCATTAACTTTATCGAATTCGTTGTACGCAAAGTTCATTAAGCGAAGACAATTATGAATTAATTGTGTTAAAAATGATTTCATTTAAACATTAATTGTTATTGTTGATCCCATATCTTATTTGAAGGTTTGTAATGGTAAACAGATTTAATTAAATAAAGCTAATTAAAGAGAATAAAATAAAATATTAATAAAGAACCAATAAATGAATAAATGCACCAAATATTTTTTCCCTGAAAAATTCATTAAAATATAATTCCAACTAAACTTTGTTGCAACTTTTTTATTAGTACTTCTTGGAACTTATCAGAAATATCGCAGAAAAACTTTTTTAAAACCATCGAATAAAAATACAGAAACCTATGTGCGAATAAATTATATTCACAGATTAAATCTTATAGGAACTTGTTGAAAACATTTCACAAAGCAGTTATAATAAAAAACGACAACTTATAATAATAAATATATTACTTACAATTTTTCCGCTATTACGGGCATAAAAATATTTCGAAAATGTTTGTATGATGTTTCGAACCTTTCAGGAAACCTTTCAAAAATATTCAGTGCTATGCGGATATAACGCTGTAGTAATTGTAACGTAAAAATACGAAACTATATACGAGTCTATAATTTTTTCCAAATAAAAAACTAAATATTTACGCACGTATAGTATTAGTGATGCAACAGATTTAAAAATAGAAATGTATATCCCTTTATACATTTGCGTAAAACGTGTTGAATAAGCGCAGGCGTTGAAATTTAAAAATTTAGGGCAAAATTATGTACGTTAAATATAAGTATAAATTCAAGATTCATACACCTCAACAACCGTATAATAAACCTCTCATTTTGTTCTATACAGTAGTTGCAATAATAAGGAATGTAAAATAAATAAAAATAACCAAATTTTTGTAAAAAAATGTATTTAAAAAAAGTATTTAATATGTAATATAACACAATTATTTTGTATAAAAGTGTTTTAGATTAATTAAAAAAAAGAGATATATCGTCCATATTTTAAAAAATATAAAAACTAAAATGTACATGCATAACTTATACAGAATAGTGACTTACATAACGATTACTTAAATTTAAAAACAATACTAATGATTTATAAGATAATTAATCTTTATCAGTATTTTAGGCTTCTTCTTCGGCTGCTCTGGTCAAACACTGCTCTGATTCATATCGA
>JAWWEO010000001.1:12393373-12421022 GCA_035582975.1 Ormyrus labotus | reverse complement strand
AAAACATAACTTATTGGATACATGTATTATATCGTATTGTATCAAATATAAAGATGAATGCGAACTAAAAGGAAGAATTCGTATTTATATAATGGAATAAATATAGAGCGCGCATGAATGCACCTAGTAAGATAAAAAGTATAACTTACGTAATTAATAAAGTTACATTTTTACAAGTTACTGTGCAGCTAAGTTCAAATAAAAAAAATTATTATTATTTATTATTACTTGACTACTTTCATAAATTTCATGAATTGTGTTTGCTGCGAAATTCTCTCACATACTGCAGTGCCTACATACAACAATACTTGATTTCGATATTGTCGTCTGCTTGTCGTCTGCCAAGATTGTGAAGCATTCTTAAGAACGCACGTTTTTCTCAACAAAAAAAAATCTATAATGAAATATACTTGCAATAAAAATCACGTAGAGCGAGCACGCATGCTCGACAGCTTGCGCGCGCGCCGTCCTTGCGGAAGCAGAGTGACAAAAAATGTGCGCAAGACGACGTCGTGCTTTGATAAGCACAAATAAGCTCAACACGACTGCAGCTGCAAGGCTCCGTGAGACCAAGACATCATGTGATTGCACGCAGAAGCGCTACTCTTCACCTGTACAGAGTTGAATTTCCTCGAGGATTTGTTGAATTGATTGTCAAGTGATAGAACACTTACATTGGTTAGCTTTTATTGTTGAATTCTTTGTTTTGTTGATTTTTTGAAACAAAGGGTTGTTTAACAAGCTTGTTGGACAAGCTTCTCTCAAGCTCTGTTTAATACAACAAGTGAATATTATGTAAATTTTTGCATTTGCAGATTTTTACAATTCTTTTGCAGACAAAGTAGTCTTAATTGAACTTAACGTTAAAAATTTATTTACTATTTTTCAGATTTCAAAATGTCAATCAAAGAAACAATTGCCAACTTTCAATACCCAGTAGTTATGGCCTTTGGGAATCCACTACTTGACATAATCTTAATAGGCGATGAGAACAATCTTATATCAAAATATAATCTCAAGATCGATGAAGCAATTGAACTTGAAGAAAAGGAAATGAATCAACTAATTGATGATTTACCAGATGAGTAAGTTTTTGCAATCAATTCTTATTAATTTAAAATTTATGAAATAAATTTTTTTTACATATTTTCTACTAGAGTTAATTACCAATTAATCAAAGAATGTTTTAAATTGGACAATCTTTATTTTGCCTCTTAATTTCATTTTATATTTCTAATCTATATGTATCAATTGAATTTTTAATTAATACAATCCATTCCATCTATAGAATAATTGAAGGAATGACTTTTTTTTAATATTTACACCAAATAAAATAAATATTCATTTTATTGATTTCAGATCAAAAAGAAAAACTAGTGCTGGAGGTTGTGCTCAGAATACACTAAGAATTTTGCAGCAATTATGTGGTAAAGACCAATCTAAAAGTGATCCTAAAATGTGTGTTTACTACGGAGGCCTTGGTAATGATGATAGAGGAAAAACATTAAAGAAATTAGTTCAAGCTGCAAATATTGATGCTAGGTATTTAAAATAAATATATAAAAAAAACTTTTTATGTTTTTATAAATAAATTTATATTTTGTAGATATGCGGTACACGAAAATCTTCCAACTGGAGTATGTGTTTCAATTATAGATGGTCCCTTCCGTACCTTAATTGCAAATATAGGAGCTGCTAGTGTTTATACATTAGAAAATTTAAAAGATGCAGATTTACCATTAGATTCAGTAAAAATTATTTATATTGAAGGATTCTTCACTACACACAGTCTGGATGTAGCTAAAGAAGTAGTAAAAAGAGCTCAAGGAAAAGATATAGTTATAGTATTTAATCTTAATGGTACCTATATATTTGAAGTGAGTACAATACTATACAATAACTATTTTAATATTAAAAAATTTTAATTTTTAGATTTTTTTTACAAATTTTAAAAATAATGTTTCATAGGAACACCATGCAGCATTATGCGAAATGATTGGCCTAGCCAAAATCGTCTTTGGAAATGTTAATGAAATGACAGCTTTAGCATGCTCATTGAATCTCAAATTTGAAAATCCAACAGACATTCCATTTATTCTAAATAATTTAAAAGGAGTAACCATTAATGCATCTAATTCTTCAAGTAATGATTGGCTATTAAGTGATAATATATTTGTTATGACTCAAGGAGGTTTAGATCCTGCAATTGTTGTTTGGGGTCAAGGTTGTTCAGCTGAAATTTCTCCAATTAAGCCTACTTCGGATGTAAAAGATACAACTGGAGCTGGTGATTCTCTAGTTGCTGGTTTCCTAGCAGGTGTACTTACTGGTAAAGACCCTAAAACCTGTTTAGAATGGGGTTGCAAAGTAGCTTCAGAAGTAATTACTCACGTAGGAGTTACTTTATCTCATAATATTTCTAATGATTTTTTGCAATGACGATAGAAAACCACATTTTTTATAAGCACTTTATGCAAAAAGCTATTATTACAAATTATTATTTTCATACAGTTGTAGAGACTAATTAATTTTATTTTGCAAGACAGATACAGGATATTAATTTTGTTAAATTTTAACTTTTTATATTTCTATATAAATATAGAAATCTATTAATTTATTACGTTAGGCAATACTATTTTTGTTAAATATTGTAAAATAATTGCTAATCTAATTATTTAGATTAAACATGTATAAATTATGAAAAATGATAGTTGAAGATGAGAAAAATGTTAAATTTACTCATATTTACAATCAAATGAAAAATATTGTGTACTATATACTTATTTGATAGATAATATGAAAAATTTATTTTTGCAATAGCAATTATTTTCAAACATCGTCTTGTCTTCATACTTTTTCGATCTGAAGTGGAATCTTTCAGGGAAACAGTAACTTTAATAATCTTAATGATGTTGCATTAGTTAAACATAGGATAAATGCTATATTAGAAAACAGAATTTCTCATTGTTTCTTATAGCTTATATATGTTATAAAAATAATCAACTTTTAAAAGTTTAAAAGTTTAAGTCTGATAAAGTACAAACCAAAGAGTCGATATATTTTATGTACATTTATTTTTTTTAAATTTTTCTTATAAGCATTTAAAATATTTTCTGTTACTCAATTAGATTAAAAAAATTGTACTTTTTTGTATCTTTCATTTTAGTATCTCAGATTTTAAATAAAATTTTAAATTTCTTCATTTATATGAAATTTGTAAGTTTTTAAGTAACTATAAATGTACTAATAAACATTAACTAAAATATTTACATTAATAAATCTAGTCATGTAACAGTAAATATTTATAAGCTAACTATGAATGCTTTAAATTTTTTTTATAGTTTTATTTTATTGTATTTTGAGGTATTATAGAAGTATTATTTTTGTGGCTACTACAAAATTATTTTAAAAGCCGTGCCTAGAAAACTGATAATTAATTGAAAGTGAATTTAAACTACTAAATATAAATTTTGAACGCCTTGATAAAAAATACCTGAATAACTTATATATAGATATCTATTGTTCTATATTTTTCTGAGAAAAAAATGAAGTTATCTTTATAATTTACAATAATCGCCGAATCAAAATGTCTTTGTAAGAATTATAAAAAAATCTATTATTGTTTTCAACAAATAAAGTTATATTTACAACAATCTAATATTTGTGTTTTTTTGAAATTGATAACTTCCAAATAATTAGCATGAAGTAATCCTTAAAATATTCTTATTCCTTTAGTAAGTTCAATAAAAAAAATTCATAGAGAAAATTCTAATTGTACTAGAAAACATTAGTTTCCATACATTTAAATAACATTATTAAATTTTTGTTAAAAATAATATCTTTATTGTTAAGTACAGTTGTTATCAAAATGATTAAATACAATTATATATATAAATAAAGATATAAAAACTTAATTTAATAATACTAAATTTTAATTAAATTATTGTCAAATCTATATATCTTTTAATTTTTCTAATAATCCTCTAATTTAAGTAAGATATTATCAACAATTTCGTGAACAACAGTTTCTATTTCTTCGAAAGTTTTTGATGATGCTTTGAAAAAATCATTTAAAGATTTTTCAGGTAAAATAACATTATCAAAATGCCTCTTTAGTGATTGATTAACTTTGTTTAAATAGTAATTTCTACATGGAATCGGTTTAAAATCTGCTTTTGCATATGCTTTATTATGTTCCATGCAATAATTTGATAATGAAATATCTGGAGGTAGTTCTTGTAAGAAATTGCTATTACCTTGAGTAAATGGTGTAGAAATAAGGGAACTTAATAAGTCGATTTCCGTAGAAAAATTTGTGTTATTGTTTCTTAATTTGTTTTTATCACACTCTGGAACAAAATCAAACTGCATTATCCTTATGTAGTATATCACTTTCACAATTTTCCAAATTCAATTAATTACAATTAAATTTAATTATTCTGTAAATAAAAATGTATTCTTAGTTTTTTAAATAATTTATTTTTATGTGTTAAAAAAAATGTAATAGAATTGATTTTGATTTGTCAAGGATTAAAATTTTAAATTAAAATATATTATTAACATGAATTACCTGAATTTGTATGCACGAGAGCCATTTCTTCATGTGATGGAACAATATTACTATTAAGACAATTCTTATGAATGTCATCTTTCTGTATAAATAAATTAGTTAAGTCAAGAGATTTTGGTGTATATGCTGTTGTATTTACAAGACTCATAGCTTCTAAGTTTTCTTCTGTAGATGAGCATTTTAGAGATCTTTTTAAAATTTCGTCTTTTGGTACACAAAAATCATGTTGATATCCTTCTACTGAGGTTTCATAGTTATTTTTAGCAGATAATAGTTCATAAGAATTACTATTTTTGTTAATACTTGGAACCAGATCATTTATTTCAGGTGTAGGTAATATATTGTTAAATCTATATGAGATGTCAGAATTATTCTGTAACCTTTTAAATTTTTTTGGTGTGTTAAAACATTCAATTGAAGAATTAACAGCTGAGTCTTGAGTCCCACCAGAGTTGTTTAAAATATGAGATGATTTTGAATATTGTATTTCTTTATTCAGATTAGAAATAGTTCTACTTTTATTACATTGAGATATAGATGTACACTCAGTAATCTGAGTTTCTATAAAATATTCATTATTTACTGCTAATGTAGGTGAAGTATCAGAATTATTCTGTAATCTTTTAGATTTTTTTGTCATGTTAAAACAATCAATTGCAGAATTAACAGCTGAATCTTGAGTCTCACCAGAGTTTCTTAAAATATGCGATGATTTTAAATATTGTATTTCTGTATCCAAATTAGAAACAGTTCTACTTTCAGCACATTGAGATTTAAATGTGCACTCAGTAATATGAGCTTCTGTAAAATATTCATTATTTACTGCTAACTTAGATATATTTGAAAATGGATATGATGTTTGAAAAGCTGGAGAATTGATACTCATGGAAGATTCAGGTGTTTCTTGAATCACTATAGTGCTTTTATCAAAAATATTTGACTCTTTTTCTAAAGAATCACTAAATTTTTCATATTTTTTCTTTGAAGTTTTTCTTTTTTTAATTGCTCCCTCTGAGTTACTGCTTCTTGATAGCATGTTTAATCCTGACATAACTAAATTTGTATTTAAATTGTTAGACAGTCTTTTACTCTCTGAATTCAATGATGATCCGTCTAACGTTTGAACATAATTTTTGGATTCATCAGATGAAGTTTTTGATGATGTAAAAATATATGGACAATTATCACTTTCAACTTTAATCTTTTCTTTTTTAACTTTTGATTTTGACATTCTAAACCGGTTGTATCGAGGTTTTACAAACTCCTTTTTAATTTCTGGTGAAAGTCCAGATCTAGCAAAAGAAATTAAATTATTATTACATTTATTTTTAATTTTGAGTTTTTTTTTAAATTTAAATTATTTATATATACAAATTTTATGCAAATTAAATTAATTTGGAAAAATATTTTTGTTAAAAATAAAAAAAGAGTAAAGAATTGTTCAATAAAGAATTTCTTTGTTCTATAAAAGCAAACGAAAGTTTGAAAACACTTAAAACAGCATTTAAAAACAATTTATTATTTAACCACCGTTTACGTCACAAAATCAACTTTTCAAGATTTCATGTAAGAAAAACAAAACGACACCTTGGTAGACTGCCCATAACGCTGTTGAATCCGCAACATTTCCACGCCTTCCCGCGAATTTGTCTTTCAGTTAGAAAGGGATAAGCGACTTTGAGCACGGCCATCTGCTTCTCTATCTTTTTAGTCCAGCTCTCGGTCGTGAGCTTTGGCTGGCAAAAAAGCACTCGTGTACGCCACTTTTCTACGGGATCGAGACATTTTGTAGACGGTGACTTTCTGTCTTGCAACAATGATTGCGGCGAAGTTGGTTCGGACTTAACTGGAACTAAGTCTACCGCGTCCATGATGATCGGCGATAAAAAAAAACTCGGATCCGTACTTGCGAAAGTGCAGCACCGGTCCCGTTTTGATCTGGTTTTTTTGTTTTAAACGTAAAACGTATAGCGATACTCGCGAGTCAGATGTTCGAACCGAACTTGCACGCGCGCGTCGACTTTCGAGAGCTGTCAGGAAACCGATTGGCTATCGGAAAGATGGAAGAGGGGATCATTGTCTAATTTTCGAAGAACCTGCGAGTCGCCAGATTTTTTAGCGGTTCCCGTGTTTACAAAATAAAAAGCCTATTCTTAAGCTGTACTGACAGTCTATCAAAATCTATACTTACGTATTTTATAATTTAATTGTCCAACCGCACAATTCTTGAGAGTTTCTTACGATGCGAAATACATTTTGGAAGATGTCGGATCAGTCATCAGTGTAATAGTCTGGTCAAATTAGCAATTTCAAAGAGTTCTGTTTAGCGTTTATTATTAGACGTATATAAAAATAATATTATTATATAAACAATAAAAAAGTAAAAATATTTTTTACATTAAACATAAAATTATTTATTATTAAATCAGTTAACGATAATATTAACAAATTTAAATAGTGATTTGACTGTTGACGTCCAAAGTATTTTTGGGACTCCGTTATTCGCGAAACTAATTATATAAATTATATTATGTGCAATACATTTAAATATTTTAATTAAAAGTTTTATCAATGAATTGTAAATTATATGTCGTAAATTTATTTAAAAATTCAATATGAGTAAAAACGTTAATTTTAGTTAACTTTTTCAAATGAAAATTTCTTTAAGTAATAAAAAAACTTGGATACTATATATATACTAAATAATTACACGACACAATATTACAAAATAAAATTCAAAGTACTATTATAAGTTTTTTAATATTGTAAAATATTTTTCGAAGTTTGGTAAAAGTTATAAGTAAACCAGTGTAATGAAAAGCACAACCGCTTACAAAATCAAAAATATAATGCGTGTTCAACATTGCCTTACTTACGTTTTCTCACCCGTTTCAAGCGATTTCTCATATAAAATCACTTAGCAATTAATAGAATATCTCTCAGCAAGCTAATCTAACGCATTTACGCTACAGCGCTCGAACAATAAATGATCATATTATTATTTCAGTATACGAGTAACACAATACGCTCTCCGCGCTATCAACCCGAGCGCATCTATCATTTTCTCCATCTCTGACCGTGGATCCTAGCAAGAAAAAGAGGCGGTAGCCAAGTTCGAAATCGCATAATCGGCCAAGATGCGTGTGAACGAAAGTGTGGAGAGAGAACTGATCGCGATGGCCATGTGTTTTAGTGTAATCTTTTCTGTTTGCGATGGATTTTGATTTTTGAGCTTTAATCTATATATCGCTTTGAAATAGTGAATTTTAAAATAACGGAGTAAGCCAGAGTAACTGAATACGTTAACGATCAACAACATTATTATCATTTTCTTTAATAATATTCATGCGAGGTAAATATATCAGTCCCAATAACTGCGGACATGATAATTCGATGGGAGCGTGGTGGCGGTGGCCAGTTATACCGGAATGGGGATAATTCTTAATAAATGTCTATAATTATTCCAAAATTTTTTTAAATGAAATGAACAATAAAATTCGACTAGATATTCTCGTAGAGAAAAAAGCACATGCTGGATTATACGCTGCAAATTATTCGCTATTATTGGTTTCACTATCAAGTCTACACATACACTTATGTTTAACATCTCTATTTTACGCCCTACTTTCTCTACCTTTATTTAATGAAATATACCTACGCGCGCTTTGCGTTCATTCACAATTTCCTCCGTAATTTACATATCTTAACGCGATGCATCATGCATATCAAATAATCTCGGAAATTATAATTGGAATAGAATTCTCCTGACTGATTTTATCCATGTAAAGCGAACATTTTACTTGATCGTACTGTTGCTATTTTACCTTTGTAATAAGTGATAAAATTATTTTTGAGATGAGATGTTTTGCTAGACTCTTCTATAAGAAAGACATTCAATATAAATTTATCTTGCTAGTTAAATAGCCTGTACCTTTTATTGTTTTTAAAATTTATCATACACCTGAATACTATGTAATATAAATATATGTTGCTGTTTTGATGCTTTCGTTTGGACTCAAAAACAACAGGTTTATATTATATATTAATCATCTTAATAAAAAATTACTATCGAGTGATGGATACTTTGTGTAACTATATTAGACATAGACAATACAATCAATTTTGAAAGTTAATTGTCATTATTAATATATTAATTAATCAAAAATATATTGTTTTATTGAGAAGTAAGCGAGTGAAAACTTTCTAAAAATAAAATATAATTATGACGATATGACATCTTATCCGAGGTGTCTGATTATCGATGCTCATAGTAAATTCAATTTTTCAAATTACTTAAAATTCTTAATACACTTTACGTCAACGGCGAACGCAGTAAAACGAGGCGATCCATCCGGCCATCACATTTCGAAATTGTAAAATCCAGCCCACCGTCCAAGACGGGCTTCTCAAAGGAAACGACATCCAGCAGTGCAGGAGCATCTTTGCGCATCTCGCATCTACTCTCCTCTCTCTCTTTCTCTCTCTCTCTCTCTCTCTCTCTCTCTCTCAAGCAGCAGCTTACAGCCGCGGTTTTTCCTCCTCTCCGCGTCCTTGCCTCCCTCTCGGAGGATCGGCCGCCGGTCGGTTCGGCGGCTCGGCTCTTTCTCCGCGAGAGATCTCTCGAGGCGGACTCGAGAGCGCGAGCCGGCGGCGAGTTTAATGCGCGCTCGCATCCACGTCGGCAGCGGACGCGACTTATATACACCTGCGAGTCCCTCTCGTCGCGCTCTCCGTCCGCAATAATATACAATTCGAAAAGAGTCGCGCAAGTGCGGTCCCGTCGACATACATATATATATATATACATCATGCTCGAATTCGCGGCGTAAAGCTTCGAGAGACTGTTTCGAGCGAAGAGTATTAAACGTCGCATCCGCGGTGAAGTGACGAAGATGCAGCTGGTGCGATAGGGAGCTGGGATTATTTCAGTTGCCGCGCATGGAGCAGCAGCTTTCATGGACCAGGAGGCTCGAGCGCGCTGCTTGAGTCGACCGCCCAAGAGGTACGAGATCTACTCGAACAAGAGGCGCAGAGATCCGAGCACGAGAATGCCCAGGAATACCGCCTCCACTCTGCAGCCAATCGAGGAGTCCAATTCTGGCAAGTCCGGTAGGTTTAAAGGCTCTTTGCTCTTTGTAATAATATTTTCCCAAATCCTTCAAGCTCGTGAAGCAAAAAATCATCTGATATAAAAATCGGCGCGGAAAGCGCGCTGAACGAGGTTCTATTGTATACAAAAAGTGCGATCTTTGTGGAAAAATAGTAACAAAGCATTAAAAAAAAAGCCACCGCTAATAAAAGCGGAAGGCATCAGTGAATTCGCCAGCGTCCTCGTAATTTCTTCCCATTGAGAATCGACGGTCGTCAAATTGCCACCCTAGAGAGAGTGACAAAAAGGCAACACAGGATCGCTATATAGAAAAAAAAAATATTCCGTCCGCGGGCATTCCGTTTCTTGAACCCCGCTTCCGGTGTCATTGTGCACGTCCAAAGTTGTTGAACTCCGCAGGGCAACACCTGCGAACTTTTCGCACGTGTGCATAGATTTCGAACAATACCCTAAACTCTCGATCCATTTGCGGAACAATGGCAGATATTTACTCGGCGTTTTTTTTGCGATCGTCAAACTGGAATCTCAGCCGGGAAAGAAATACTTTCTCATTCATAATTCACCGAGAGACAAATGGGTAGAAAAATTCTGCATAAAATCAGCTAAATGATCTATTATTATTCAAGGATGACGTGCACCCGAAATAGAAATTTATAAATTCTTGTACAAAATATGCGGTATACACGTCGTTCGTAAAAATTTCTTATAAAGCAATTAAATTATTCCGTGAAATGCAGGTATTGGTCTCAGCGAAGAAGAATCTCCGAGCGGTCATTGCTTCAGAAAAAAAAAAAGAAAAAAACGTGTAACTTTCACAGCGTGTATAGACAGCATGTAGCGATGCACGTACACTATTTTTTGCCGTTCAGATGCGGAGTAAGCGAACCAATTACTGTCGCTTTAAGGATGCTGAACAGCATTATCTCGTAAATTCTTTCGCCGCAAATGCTGCTGTTTTTTTTTCTCATTTGAGCTTACCTGCTCATTTGTTTGAACTTGCGGTATGGCTTCTGACCGGTGAAAAACGGGCTGGGGGGTTCAAATCGAACTGTGATTAGTGGTTAACTTTCGTTGTTTATTGAGTATAGTAATATCTACAGGTTTTATCTTTTTTAAGAATTTTTTTTGTAGCTCGTGTTTATAACGTGTAATTTTCAATTTAAAATACTTTGAAAAGAGTAAACAACGTAGTAAACTTATAAAAAATGATTAGCGTTATTTGTTTAGTCTGCTTGCTGACTTTACGAAACATCCTTAAATTGAATTAATCAACAGATTAATCCCCCAAAGCTCGTACCAGAAACTCTCCGCAAATCAGCTTCCTTCGCCTTCCTCCGTTACCTCCGAATTGAAAAGCCGCTCCTTCGAAACAAAATCGTGAAAAAAAAGCAGCGCGACGTCGCCCATAAACCGCATCGGCGTCTTTCGGAAACCGTCCGAAAAAGTCTCCGAATAAAAAATCCCCGCGTTCTCTCTGCTCAGCCGCTGGCGCTCCGTTCTCGTTCTAGGACATTGGCTACTTTCCCTTTTCTTTTCCACGGAAGTGAAAATACGCTGGCTGCCTCCGTGGAGCATCCGACGGAGTGTGTATATATCGTACGCTCGTGCCGGTATACTCGCACACACGCGCACACACCGGCTAACCCGGGGATGTGGCTACTCTTGTTTTCGAGCGAGAGAGGAGCAGCGCACTCGTGCGTAAGCTCGCTCGATCCGCTCCGAGGACCACGAAGGAGCTGCTGCTGCTGCTGCTGCGGTTTGCTTTCTGGCCGCTCTGCTCAAATGCGATTCGGAACGACCGATAACCCGCGAGGCTGCGACGCGAACCTTCTGTGTGCACAACGCGCCCGAGGAGATCGCTCGGTTAGTTTATTCCGGGGAGGAGCCCCGGCCGAGGGCGGCTGCAGATCGCCGCGTATGCGAATGCTAATTTTCGATGGACGCGCGGAGCATTGTGCGCCCGCGAGACACGCGCTACTCTCGTGGCTGATAGGATAATTGTAATTGTTCCGAATCTCGTTTTTTTTTTGTTACTTTCTTCTTTTAACGGAATGTAAATGGTAAAGTTATTTTTACACCTTAAAAAGGGCGCGAAGCAATGCAGCTAGGCTTATTTATCTTTTTAGATTTAAAACCGACCGAATTCCATTTCGAATCACTATTAGTCAAAAGTGTATCCCATAATATTATACAGCTTAATGAAAAGGAAATAGCAATTCCGAATATAATGAAACCATACCATTATTAACTTAGCTAAGATCTTTTAGTTAAACCGCCAATTATGCTTTTACAGCGCGCAGTATAAACGTTGAATGGAAGGAAAACTACTCGTTATAATGAATTCGTAGTATTAATTTTCCACATGTAGGTTTACTATCGCAAGCAGGCGTACAACTCGCGCGAATGTCGAACGAGTCAATTTTCTATTCGGATGCATTGAGTGAAAGTTTCTCTGAATAAAAAGTAGGATCGTACACGGGGAGTACAGGTGTAAATACACTCGATTCTTTATACTCGTACCTACGGTAATGCCACTACACGTGTTTTCAGAGTTTACATTTCAATCGAATTTATTAAACCATCGCTTATTTACAAAGTAAACGGCTCGCCTGGCCGATCGCTTGTTTTCGTTGCTTTTACTCGAACTCTTTCAAGTCACGTGTGTGTTTTGAGAAAGTTTGATTCGTCAATCGCGAGTGGGTGAAATGTTTAAAAATTATTAAGATAATAGAGATTTTGAGGGTAATTAATATCAGCAAACAATTTACTTGCGTCACAACTTTCTACTGCGTCGAATACTCACTAAAATCGAGGCATCCTCCCTCTTCTCTCTGTTGGTCAGAAAATCGGCAGCGTTTCCTTAACCGAAAAGCGAGGAGCCGAGGAGAGCATTAGTCGAGCCTAGGCGAGGAGCGCGACGATCATTCCGGTTCAGCGATCGTCCGGCTTGGCGGGGCCGTAAAACCTTTGGGAGATGCGCGAGCGAGCGGGGACCGGAATGCTCTGCGCGCGAAGCGAGAGCAAGAAAAGCCAGCGGCGAGCGAGAAAATTCTATTGCCGTAGATGGAATACTTTTCCTCGTACAGTCGGCCGGACGGCCGACGGGATTTATACTTTGCCGTGGGTGTTTTTGAGCGGTGAAAACTTGCTTTTTTTTCGAGTTTTCGGGGGATGGAGTTTTTTTGTATCTTGCGGCATTAATTTATTTGATGAAGAATTCTTCATCGATTGCGATGTTTAAGTTGATTTACTGATTTGAATAAAATCGTAATCTGATTATAACGTGTCGCGTACGGATTTATATTTAATTTTAATTTATGTCACTATAATTATGAAATATATGCGTATACATTTTAAGAATATTTTCATGCTGCAATCATCCAAGAATTAGAAAAGTTTCAAATAACCTTTCTATCGCGATATTTCAGTTTTTCTATTGTAATAATTGTTTTCTCAGTAATCCGTAAACAGATCGTTTCTCCTTCGGCCGAATAAGATGGAATGGAAATTCCATTGGTAATAAGCCGACGTTCGATTTCACATCATCATCGCACTAATCACACTTATCGAGAGGCGGAGAAAGCAAAAATGCAAAAAGAGTAAAGATGTCACCGTCTAACGTGCGGGCCTCCGACAGAAACTCTCGATTCCTCGCGGCGAGCGTCCATTTATCAAAATAAATAACCACAGATCGCCCGCAAGAGGCGTTTTCTCCCGGCGCGCGAACCGCTAATCGAACGAAAGTCGTCGGTCGAAATGTAATTCGCGCAAAACCCCCGTCGAAATATCGCGTCTAACGCGCGCGCGCAAAAAAAAAAGCGAAGCCGTCGATTCGAGGTCATTGGGGCACTAAATCAAGTCCAAGAGAGCATTAAGTAATTAAACGGCGACGGCGACAATATAACGTGATTATCGCCGGGTCTCGGCCTTTTTTCGCGCCTCCTTTCACCGTCGCGCGCGCGAACCTCCGGCCGCGGCGCCTCTCGGACTTTCTCTTATTACCGGAAAAATCGCGCGGATATAAATCAACCTCGATTCTCCGCCAGGAAAGTTAAGGCCTCGGACCGCCGAGCGCGACTCTTTTTATTTTTTTATTTTTTTCTTTCTTATTTCTTGACCAGCTGGGCTTTGCTCTTCTGTGCCTTTGGGCCTGTTTTGGGTTTTCGTGGAGGATTCGAGCGATGTAGTTTTACATCGGAGGCGATTCGTAGAGTCGGATAAATGTAATTTCTAAAGTTAGTAGAGTGGAAATTAAGTTTGGTAGTGTTGCTTTACACTTGTTCAATAAAAGTGTAAGTAAAATAAGATCTGGAGATGAGATGATCACTTAATTTCTTAAATGAAAAATGAGAAAAGAATACATAGTGCCACTTCAGGTTAGGCAGATTACACCACGCAATAATAAATACTAAAGTATACTGTTTTTAAAGAAAAGATATTTAGGTAATTTGCGAAAATATCTTTTTTATTCAAACGGAAATTATTACTTTATGCACAATCATTTCGCCGACACGCTGGCTGATGAGTTGTTCGATAGTATTCGTTTATTAATTTTCGAAACATTAATTGCTGTTTTATAGCGCTTAATAACGCTTATGAGTAAATTTATATTAATAACCGCATAAATGTCAAAATAAAATTTCATTTAAGTTTACCGTTACTCGCATAACGCACCTTGAATTTTGTGAAAATACTTTTGCAATGTGAAAAAATGTACTTTATTTCATTTAATAATTTTTTTTTCAAACTTTCACTGTTTCAAAATTGACTGTATCAATGTACAACTGGATTTGTCCTGTTATAATTTAATTTTTTTTTACGTCGTTTTATTTCTTCTTGTTTCGAAAGACGTAATTAAAACACCGCAATGTTACTTCGCGACGTAAGCCTGAATTAATCCCAATGGACTTTTACGTATTCTACGACTCCATTATGCATTATAAGACAAACTTCTTTTCTCGGAAATCATTCAAGTTAGAAAAGTTTAGGATTTTAAAATTTAGTTAATGAAAGCATGCATAAAACATTCGAATGAATGTGCACCGTATGCATATTACATACTTACACTGTGTTAAATAAAGCATTTTCGTTCGGAAAAGAAAGTTTTTAATGTGCTCTCGATGTTACATGAAAATTTCACCCAATAAAACGAAAATTTGTAAAATTGGTTCCTTGTATCGGTGCGATTTTTTTCCGCGTATACAGATGTAACGGACGATTTATTACTTTCGCAAATTCGAGCAGCGGCAGGCCATAAAAAACGAAAGTAAAAAATTTCCCAGTTATGCGTAAGCGGAAGTTGAATTTTACCGAAATGAAGAAAGTAAAAGCTGAGGCGCAATAAAATTACTTGCTCGATATAAAAATGTATATGTGCCCGCAGCTTTCTTTTACAAGCCAGGATCCTGCAATGGAAAGTAAAAAGAGCAACGAGCTTTAAAGACGTGTGATTTATTAAATAAATCTAGCATAATTAATTAGCGTTTCGCGTAATTAATGGTAGAAAAATATTCAAGATATAAAAAGGAATTTTTTATTTTTGTTTTGATTTGAAGAATTATGATGAATAAGTTTAAAAGGCAATGTAACATTTTATTCAAACAATTCATTTTAATGTTTTTAATTTCTTCCTGCAAATAAGTGTAAAAAATTTTAAATTCATTTTTACTCGGAGAAAGCGATATTCTTTCTCACTTTAAACTTAATAATAGCGATATAAAAAATGAGTCATACATGCATAAAATCATTATTTATTAAATTTTCTTTTGTACACGAAACATGATACTATTTAAAATTGTTATTCAAAATAATTACTCTTTTAATACAAAACTATTAGAAAACTATTATACATTTCATTCCCAGAGTTTACATCATTTTTCGTTCAAAACCCGAAGCAACGACTGTTCTCAAAACTGTTTCAAAAATCTTTCTCGCTGCCTCCACTGAACGCAAAATCCCCAGCCAACTCGCAACATCTTCCTCCGAACGGCGGAAAAGCGCGGCCACTTCCAGGCGCATGTATACACATATATATGCACGGGTAGCCTTAATTTCCAGATCGCCGCGGCGATTAACGGGTTCGCGGCATCGCGTTGCGCGAATAACGCGAGCCGGAGAGCGACCGTTAGGTCCGATTTTCAGCCAGAAATTGCCTCAATTACCGACAATGTGACCTGGCATATGCAGTCGCTGCCGAGATGAGCGAGTCTGGCTGAATCCTAGGAGTGTAGTTGCGGCCTAAGGAGCCTTCGGACTTCGTTATGCGTTATGAGTTGGCGATGCGGTTGGATGTAGTTTTTTTTTGGGGTACCCGTTTATTGCGAGTCATTTTCATTTATTTTGCTTCGAATTTGATTGCTGCATTGTCAACATCTTTTATAAACATTTTCTTACGAGATTCTTACTGATTGTGCCCTTTGGAAAGAAAAATGTTTTCAAAGGACAAAAAGCAAAAATTTAATTATATGTATAAAAATTTTTATTAAAATAACATTCAATCGTATGCAGAAACATTTCGACTCCCAACATCTGATTATAATTTAAATGCACCAGCCCCGTAAAAAATACGAGATCGAACCTGTTTTACACTCTAACTTAAAAAAAGCTGCAATACTCGGTCTTAAAACTCGATAAACCAATGGGAACCCTCAATATTATTATCATCTAAATGTCGTCCCGCACGTTTGAACCCTCTACTCCCTACCGGGCGCCTCCGTCGCATCAGCAGCCTCCTTCCCCGAGCCACCAATCAGCTCGGACCTCCACTGGTCGACTCTGTCGTAAACGATAACGACCCTCGAGCTCTCGGCTCGGTCCTTCTCCAGGGCGATCGTCGCGAGGCCGTCGCTCTCCTCGGCGTGCGACTCGATCAGCACGAACAGGAGGTCCTGCCCGCCGCCGTTCGTCCTGTAGGAGACGGTCGCGTTGGCGAAGCCGACCCCACCCTCGAGGAGCTTCACGTCGCCGTTCATGTGCAGCGCCGCCGCGAGGACGCAGTTGATGCTGTGGCCGGGAGGCGCGCTCACGGAGACACGCGCCGTGGAGGAGACGCTCGTGGTGGAGTTCATGGCCTCGACGACGAGTCGCCGGCGCATCGCCTCGGACTCGGTGATGAAGTCGCCCTCCATCAGCCACTGGTCTCTGAAAGGAGGCAGTCGAGGCGTCTGCGTTATTATCGATATTTCATCGACGTTTTCGTTTAAAATGAGGGAATCGAGAAATCCGACGAGCGCGATAAAAATAAAGCAGGCTTTTTTTCACTTTGGCAGTCGGTTCGACGAGCAATACGTTCTTAAAAATAATGGCTCGGACTAAACTCAATGAAATCTCACCCAGTGCAGAGCGCGAGCAGCGTCAGAAGCACCAGCAAGAACGTCGGACCGCCCAGCATGCTGTTATCTGTCGGCTTCAAGAATCTTCGCAGCGCGACGAGGCGACTCGGATTGTCGATGATGGATCGATGATGCAAACGCACTGCCAAGTGAATTACTCTTAAGCTCACGCATGCGTCTTTGCCGCTGATCAACATTGATACGCGCGTCGGATGCGCTATAAGGTTTTATAATCTCTTCTCCCAATGCAGTTACGATTTCTTGGAGGTTTTGCGTTCTCGACTTTGTCTATGTTTAATCTTGTTTAATTTTGTCGCCGCGGTTATCTTTACTCGCTAAGCGACTACTTTAACACGTCATCGAAGATAGTCCTGAAATATATAATAGCGTTTTTCAGCGACGTAATAAAAGTATTTAAAAAATCTACTTCAGCTACTTCAGTTCCTTTATCGAAACAGTCGATCCACAAGTTGCCACAATCTATCGCGCAAGATTCGCCGGTAAGTCGGGCTCATCGGCCTCCTCGGCGTCAACCCCTCGGGCGTTTCTGCCACTTTCACTGCAGCGAGCTGCTATGCTTCCTCGGGGGGGTTCGTGACCTCGCGGCCTTGACCGGTTTCCGCGCGCCGCCACGGCCGCCTCGACTTATTTGCATCATCTGCGCTCTTATGCTAATTAGATATAGAGACGCCGCGCGTGTTTACATATGCCACCGCCGCCGCCGCCTCTCCGATCTCTTTTTCGATCGGTTACGGTCTCGTCCGTAATTAAGCGATCGATCCACTTTTTTTTTTTTATGTCGAGTCGTAAATCGATCGTTAATTAATCGGCTGAACTGTACGAGAGAGAGAGAGAGAGAGGGAGGAGGCTGCACGATTTGTAATTGTTAATTAATCGCCGCGAATGTATGCGATGAGTATAGCCATCGTGCACCTGATGACCGATGAATCATTCAACAGTTATTCTGGTAATTAATCATACTCGGCGCGCGATTCTTATTATTGCGGTTCGTCGACCCCGAGCCAAGTGCAGCGTGCATTCTATACTTGGCGCGAGTTGCGGTGTATCATTCGCCGTCAATTGATTCGATGCGTCGTGGAAGCCTTTCTTACGTGAAATTACCACTGTTTTCTCAATGCTTTGATGCTTTACAATTTTAGTAAAATAGTCAATGGAAGTATTTAAAATTGTCTACTTGTAACACACGAACGCTCGCTGAATGATCGTCTTTAAAATTGTTTACATAATGAACTCGTCTTACTCGAAATTCTTAAGCGGAGCCTCAATAAATATCCTTGCACATTTTACACCGCCAATTACACTGACTTACAACCCCTACATCTTGCATCCGAATTTCGTCGTTCGTCAAAAGCAACGACTCGACTACCGCCCTAATAACTGTCAATGAATGTCAAGCCACCGAAAAAACAATGGCAAAACCGACTCCCAATCCGCGAGAGAGTCGCTCGACGCGCGCAACTCTCGACAAACCCCCACTGAAATACCGTCACGTGCGAAAATTCGGTTCGCTCGCCGGGCGGTCGGGGTCGACTGAGCGCCGCGCGCACGAGCCTGAACAGCGCGCGAGTACAGTTAAGCCTACTCTGCCCTGCGTACGGCGCGCCGCTGAAATTGTGGCGTCATTTGCATGCGCGGCTCGCGGCCCGACGAGCAGGCCGGCGCGACTCCTCGCGTGAGCCGCTTATTTTCGTTAACCTCCTTCGCGGCAGGCCAAGCGGAAAAACGAGCGACTATATTTACGACACGGGGTGGCCGTATACATCCGCGTGGATATCCTTTTGCTTTTCCTTCGCGGCGCGCGTGCTTTCGGTGGGCCGAGCTTCTTTTCTTGGGGGTTTTTTGGTTTGTGGATTTGTTTAAACAGCGGTTGGAGCTGTTTGTTTAAGGAAGGTAAGCGTTGGCCCTCGAAATAGGCTGCTGAATAAAGAGTCAAGCTTTTATTTACAGTCAATGGATAAAGCGTTTGTATTTAAAACTGGTCCCCTGCGAGGGTTTCCTATTATTCATTATGCGAAAACCTTTCTTTAATTCGATCGCATTTCCAACAATCTAGATTTTCTCTCGGCTCACTTGCACAAACGAAACCAGATTACAATTCAGCCATACTTTCCAAGCTCGACCTGATCGCACTTCCAACAAGACGAATCGCGCAAACAAGTGCCAAGTGCCGTCGATTACCCCGACAAGATTTCTCTATACACTTTCTTGATCCTCAAGACATACCTGTAAGCTTAAGAAAAAGAAAAAAAAACGCATTTATTATCGACATCCAATATGCGCCGGCAGCCATATAACATTATATCCTTAACGAGGCTCATCGCAATCTCGATTCCCTAACGACGAGCAGCGAGCTCTCTGCAAACATTTTTCCCCGTCGCTCAAGATCTTAATTCAAGTTCTCCGTCGCGCGATCAGTCACGGCCCACTGAGCTTATGCGTATATATATAATACACGTACATGCGCGTCTCGTTAGACGCTTTCCCCGCAACGCGTGTGCGTTCGACAAAAGGCGCCGCTGCTCCAGCGTCAGCTGCGCGATGGCCGCCGCTCTAATGAATCTCTGACAAAGTTCGAGGTCGATTTTGCGCCTAGGAGGATTATTATTATTGTACTTCTGTATACGCCGAGCTTTCGTTACTTTCTTTGCACCGCTGCGACAAGGAGCGGCGAATCGGTGCTTGGCTCTTTTTTTTCTGAAAGCGCCGAGATATTATGGAAATATCTTAAGATAGACGATGGGGAGAAAGGTTACGGTGCATTGTTCCGAACGGTGCCGGATTGATGAACGGACGGTGAGAAGCGATTGTTCCCTCGTGATCGTGGCTGAAGGTGCTATTTTTCTGTTCGTGGCGTCGGTTTTCTTTTCTTTTTCTAATGCATATATTAAGTATCTTTAGTATAAGTCGGCATTTAATCATAATTTTAATATTAAACGTGCGATTGTCAATGCAAAATAAAACTTTCGATTACGCGTACTTTGGATGCGTTTAATTTTCTTGCTTAATCGGTGCTCGAAATTGCAGCTGTACTAATATTTCAAGTCAGTACAATTAAGAGATTCCAGTACTGATAATAGTCAACATCTCAACAGAGCATAAAGCTATAAAAATAAATCGCAAGAAACCATCTTCGCCCCATTCACAATAGTATAAAGACGTCGATGAAAACTACAGTCCCGCAAAACCGGTCGTCTCCGTACGTGCAAGAGAACATCAACTCGGACCGACTCTCGAACCATCCGAAAATAGCGCGCTCGAGGAGAAAAGAGCGTACGAGCCCAAGACTCAAAGCACCAAAGCCGCGCAAAGATCCGTTGTACGCGGAACGCCGACACGCGCGTCTGTACACACGCCACACACGCAGGCGGTGCGCGCATCTCTCTTTTCTCTCGTTTCGACCCCGGTCACGATCGGTCGTCCGCGACAGAGAGAGAGCCCAGATCCATACCATCGGCGCCGCTCCTCCTCTGCTCCGGGAAACGCCGGGCAGAAAAGCTCGAGTCGAACGGCCGACTAAGGCCATTTGCTCGGCGAGACCGAAACCGGTAACATAACGCGGCACGCCGGCCAAAAAAGTAAAGTGTATACGCGATATCGCTTATACATACCTTCGCGGAATATCGTCCGCGCGAGTCGAGTCAGCATCAGCCGTCGTAGGATACTTTCGCTGGTGTACGATACCTGCCGGTTTTACTTTCCTGTACCGAGATATATATAATTCTAATACGAGTTATGCTAACGGAAGCTTCGAAAATCGGCCGTCGCTTCATTCGTATTCGCCGCGAATCCAGTGGTCAGTGGGACGAAGGCAGGAGCTCCCGACGGTAATGCGGCCCGTCGATTCGTGACTTCCGCCGTGCGGCGATACACGACAATCGAAAAAGGAATTCCCTCGGGCGATATCGGACGTCATGCTCGCGGGCGAGGACGCCATCGTCGCCGACACTCGAACTTCGGGGCTCAGTCGCGAAAGGAAGCCCCGCTGGCTCGAGGTGGAGACGCTCGAGCCGATCTACAGTGCACTCGGCAGCAGCGACAGCTCCTCGGCCGACAATAACCCCGAGAACGAGATCGTCGCCAGTCCTCGTGCGAGGAGAACCGCCACCGCCAGGCAGAGGCGCCCGAGCACTTGCACCGGCAAGCCGCCGATACCGCCGAGCTACAGGAGGCAGGAGCAGGTGCTGAGCGAGCCGATTTACAGCGTGGTGAACAAGAGGCCCGTCGAGGTTCAGCCGGCGGGCGAGCAGGAGGCTCGGAGCAGCAGGCGGGAGGAGCTGGAGAACTGGCTGAGGACCGCCTCGAGGGAGAGAGGAGCCATGTTCGCGAGGGAGGGCCTCGACTCGGGGGATCACGAGTGGAGGAGGGAGAATAATGGAAATGTTTACGTGCCCGCGCCGAGGGGTGTCGTGGGGCTGGTTGGCCCGTACAGGTATGACGCGTCGGTTATTTTAGTGCAGTGTCTTCGTGTCGAAATATTTTTGCTCTTCTGCCTTGATCTTTTAACGTTTTTTATATTAAAAGGGGATATTGAAAGTTTCGCGTAGATTTTTGACATTATTTATTTAAATTAAAATAAAAACTATACAAAGTTATGGTTGCGTTGTTTTATTCATCTGAAATAAGTATATTACATACTACCAAAGAGCGTTGCAAGTTTGGGTCACAGAATTTGTTGTAATTTTAGAATGTGCCTTCTAACAAAATACATCTACTCAGTTTAACGCTCGCTTTTTTAAAAGTTGGACGCTGTTTTAAATAAGTTCTGAGAAAAAGTAATGTTTGTTCAATCACTTATAATTAAATATTCTCGAATAAATGAAATTTATCAAAAAATCTTCATTATTTGTTCAAAAGTTTAGCCAAAAAAGATTTACAATATTCACACATTTTATTGCAGTAAACTTTTAATTTTTATATTTCTATATTAAAAAGCAAGTTCCAAAGTCATTACAGAATTCGTGACCAATACGTGATTCTCTCCTTGTAGGTAACAAATATCAATGTGAAGAATAATTTTATTTCTCGTGAAAGTTTCAATTTATTAATCAAAAAGCATGCTATTTCAACACTTTACACTGGACTGAATTTTTTGGCTGGAAGTCAGTTTACTAAATCAAAAGAATTCAAACTCTAGAATTCATCAAAATCCCAGCGAAGACGAACCTCGCCAGTATATCCTAGAAGAGGAAGAACTAGTAGAGGAGATCGTCGACTCTGTGAGCGAAATCGCGGCCAGGCAGCAAACTCAGCAGCAACCGCGTCTCTCCAACGAGGACTATAGCAGACCCAAATGGCGAATCATGAACGACTCAGCGCCCGAAAGCAATAATAACAACAACAACAACAACGAGGGGGAGGAAGACGACGAGGACAACGAAACGTTGGTCAACGGCGACAGCGACTTTCCCGAGGAGGAGAAACCCAAAGACGAAGCGGTGAAAGTGAGCGAAACCAAGAGGGAGGAGAGCTGGAAACTTGGCGCCGAGAGAGGAGCGATCCTCGGTGCCGTCAAGTACGGCAAGGAGGAGAGAGCCGTCGATGTACCGGATGGAGCCTCCGCCGTTTCCACCGCGACGACGTTCAAGCCGAAAGCCGGTAAGACCGTTTTGATCAATGGGCCATTTTCCTCCCGACAAAGTTCTCAAGGAACTTGCCGCGTCGGCTTCGATTTCCATCCGCGCGCAAATGAGTATTATATTCTTTTCCGGCGTTCCTATCGGCGAAAGATCGGCCCCGAGAGATTTGCATACAATATTTCGGCTCGTCATCGGCGGCGAAAACCTGCTAATGCACCGACATGTGGGAAAAAGAATCGTATAGAGTGGAGAAGCTGTGACTCGACTCTAACGTGCAAGCTCGAGTCGTCGGACGGGGACTCGAGTAAGGTTTTACGAGGCTTCTGGAGATTCGTCTTTCATGAAAGTGGATGATTTGACGAGTGGAAGAGGTGCATAACGGCTTTTATAATAGTACGCGCATATTTACGTGATCATGAATCATGCATAAGGCTCCTATGCAAGCAAGTTGACGAACGATACTTGCTTATTTTTTATTGTAACACTTTTAAATTGAAAGACTAATAATGATTAACTTGTATATTACATTAATATCTACAAGTCCACATTGCATTTAATTATAATACAAATTAATTGCATACCTCGTTGCAAATCGATCGCTCAAAAGTTTGCACAAAAGTATATATAAATAACATTGCTGCTTTACAAGTGCGTATGTATTTACATGAAACGTTCGATTAACATAAAATATCTTGGAAAATTACAATGTTTGCTAATATCAGCCAATTTATAAAAAATCTTTCCGTGAATTTAACGTTTAGATATCAGAATCAAAGATAAATAAAATCAAAGAAATCCACAGTTTGAGAATTATTTTTACAGTATAACTAGGTACAGATTTTTTTTTCAATTAACAGAGCATCCAGAAATCGAATAAAACACTCCCGCCGGAGCGGGATAGTTTAGCGAAACTATACCAGCCTCGTAAACCTGCCATCTCCGGCGCCCCTCTCACATAACGATTCTGACACACATCCCACCGCGCAGCTGTTAATCAGGGATTGCGCTCCGGCCGGGAATCGCTGCCCGTCCGCAAAGGTTCCCCATCAAAAATCTCGCATTCCCTCTCCCCATTGTCCGTAAGATCCTCTCCTCCGCGGCCACGCCGACTAGTGATTTATATTCAAGTCGGCGCTGCGCCGAGGGACACAGAGAGAGAGAGAGAGAGAGAGAGAGAAAGAGGAGAAGAGGAACGTACGGTATATTGTTCGAAGCGTAGCGGTGCGCGAGGACGGTATGACTCGCGCGCATGCCTGCATGAGCGAGCTCTCGGATAAGACGTGACATTAGAGCAGCTCCTCCGCGAGAGTCCCCGGCGCTGGCTTTGCCTTCTTGCCCCGCGGGCTCTGTTCCGGCCGCGCCGAGGCGCTTAAAATTCATCGGCCTTTATGCAATCAATCCCGATGAAGATTAATGTGGGAGATACTAATCGCGAGCGGTACGGAAGGGAAGAGAGACTCTCTCCTTGCGGAGAGCGGCTTCCTATTGCCTTTGTTTTTGCGGAGCGGTTATTTATTCCCCCGATTGCATGGGATGCAGGGGGGAGGGGGGGGGGGGAGGAATCCTCTTTATTAAGCTCGCGGGGCACATGTCTTGCAGCAGGAAATGTCAAATCTCACTTAATTGAATTTCTTTTTTATGGTCAATTAGCAGGTCAATTGGAGAGGTTTTTTTTTTGTACCCTTGGGAATATCGGGCGATTTAGTCAAATGAATATAACAAAAATAATACCCTTGTTTTATGTTGGAGCAAAATTTGCATGATTTTTCCGGCCTTCATTTATGGCTACAAAATTTGATTCATTTTTTCAATCAGTCAAAACCTCTTCGACAACAATATTTTGACCTCTCATATCAAAGATATTATTTCCTACTTTCATTTTATTTTTCAAAGCTTTATACTTTCATTAAAAATAATGTTCTAAAACAATAAAGTCTATTACATTTTACTATACATTACATTTTACTATATCCGCCAGCATCTCGAAAAAAGTCAAGAGCATTAAAATTGCTTGCATACGTTTTCTTTGATGTTCGAGACTAGAAAAAAATCTTTCAAAGTCTGATAAAGAGTGATAAATATAACAATAAATTATTGCATCCTGGTTACCATACCGTTATCATTATTAAAAAATTAAAATTTTTCACTTTAATTTTCAATTCGAGTCTGCAATATAATACTACAATATACTGCTTATAAATTCTTTTATATATTAAAATTAAAAGTTATATATATATAAAAATTGATATAATATTATTATAATATCATTTCCTATTCATCAAAAATTTCTTTATAAATTTATCGCAAATAAATCAAAATTCATCGCTGTAAAACATCAATCCTCAATCTTCGCATCTTAATTTTTTATAAAAAAAAAAAAAAAATTTAATTGAAAAGTCATCGTTAGTTCATATACAAAATAAAATTATTAGGCCGTAAAAAATGTCCTGCATGAAATTATTAGTGTAATAAGAAGGATGTTTCATTGCGTGTCACAGCACGACACCAAAGTGACAAATTAGTGGATTAAGTATATATAATGAATGCTCAATTTTCTAGTATATAAAGTAGCTTTAAAATACAGTTGACAAGTATGCGTAGTTCCTTCTACACAAGTTTTTTCTTTTTTTTTACAAAACTTGGAGATCGTTTCGCGACGTTCATACGTAGAAAGGCCAACGTAAAATAAATTTGTAAAACTTGTAGCGAATGCGCTGACAATATTTTTTATCTAATACTTTTTTCTTCTTCCTTAACAACTCAACACTACTTCGCTGCACACACATGCATATTCTTGCTCGACTGAAGTATATAAATCTTCTCGAAAGCGGTGCAATTAGAATTTACGCAGCGAGTCCTGCTTGATATTAATCAGCTTCAATCTAACTGAATCTCCGCAAATGAAACCTTTGCCGATTCACAGACTATAAATCGCTGGGCATTATGGCCGAGCGCTAAAACCGAACCAGAAAAGGCTTTTCTTCCCGTCCGTCGCGCTCCGAGCGGCGAGGAACGGACGCGCCTGTGATCACCGCGCCAGCTGGTCGGCGGGCGGCTTATCTCGGAGGCTCAATCGAATTTACTCTCGCGCGACACACACCGCGCGCGGATTCGTGCGTCCCGACGGTCCTTCGGGCGCTAACATAAGCAGGCCCGAATTATGTGGAGCGAGCTGCGAGCGCTGGCGGCAAATGGGAATCGAGCGGAAATACTGTCGTCTCGAGGAGAGGCGAACTTGAAAAAAGTAGTTTAATGAGCCTCTTAAACGTGTCATTCTTTATGCTTTCTTTTCCTCTGGCTTGCTTTGCTTTATATCGTTATTAATTCGATTTTAAACGCTGTCGAAATTTATCTTTTTTTCGTATCACTATATACTTATTTCACGTCGAGCTTTGCCGTGCAGCTCGCCAAATTCCGATGGGACATAGTTTCTAGTAGTTCTTCTAGTAGAATTTGTTACAACTTAAGAGTTCCTACCGATTGAGCCACCGCCGCTCTAACACTCAACTATTTAACTTGATGTAACTGGAACTTATATATAATTATTGAATGAATTACACTTGTTAAATAAGGATTTTGCCAAACAATGTTCTTTCGAATCTGCGGACGTTGTTTCTCGAACAAATGTGAGATGCTTGAGATATTGGTGAATTTATTATAGAATTGGAATTACAAGGAGTGAATCTTAAACTCTCACGCAAAGCTGAATCCTTGTATAAAAAGTCCTTTAAAAGTTACACAGAGGAAAACTCTCTCGAACGTTTCAAAAATTATCTATCTAGAAAAAAAAAACAATCATTTAAAATCCGCGGGGATAATACCACATAATTAATACGAGTATACTAAGAATCTATTTACTATAATTTCACAATCATTTCCGAGTAAAAATTAGCAAAAAAACATTTGAAATCTCAGTGCGCGCGCGAAACATCTGCATTCCCCATCTCCCCGAAGCATTCAACAACGTGTGAACTACTTCATAAAACCACCTGAAAAGCTGCACGCTCCGACCCATTACCCTACTGCATCACTAACCCAAGACACGGCTCTCCGACCACTTAGCATAATCGTATCCCGTAAAAAAACTCCTGGTGCCTCCCCTGCCCGAGAAGCGTCTAAACTCGAGCAGGAAGCGCTAACTGTAACTGAAAAAAAGCCATCAGGCATTGTCCTCGGGGTTAGGCTCGAAAGCTGGCCGCTCGAGCGCGTTTAAAGCGCGCCGCGCGTCCAGAGAAAAGCAGGCCTAAATATAACTGTAATGCACCGCTTACGCCGGGCGCGCGCACGCTCACACCAGTAGTGCATTTAACGACGCGCTTAAAATCAGTTAGGCGCACGAAAACTCGCGACAGCTGGTGGCACGCCGCGGGGGGGGGGGATCGGTAACAGGTGCGCGTGCTTGCGCCGAAGGAGAGGCGCGCGGAGGTGATCGTTGCGCCGAGAGGCTCGCTCGCTAATCACCGCGGCGGAGCTTTGATACAGATGAAACTTTAAGATGGTACGGCGATCGTATGCGTTTCCCAGATTTGCTAGGGTACTCTGCCCGGAGTGCCGAGAGCAGTTTCGTTAGTATGTTAGCTTTACCAGGCAGAGTGGATTTCTCTTATTATTCCATAGTATATTCATTTACTCTAATACTTCGCTCGGAACTACCATAAATTCTGTTGAGTTATCTAATGAGTTGCCTATGTATTTAAAGACTTAAGTTAATTTTTTTAATCTACTTGCTTAATATATAGAAACTAAGCTCAGTTTTTAAAATTGGTCGCACTTTTATGTAATGGTTTTACTCATAAAATTTAGTAGTTTAAAAATAAATTTAAATTATAGAAAAAGGATACCTATTTTCAGTCAAAAATAATAGGAATAGTATGATATTTAGATACTTAATAAATATATCTAATTCTAATTATGTTGAGCAGTCCCTGGTAGAGATGGAAAACATTAAATATCTATTTATAAGATATTTTCAAAAATTTTACGTATAAAATAGGTATTTTTACTTCCTAGTTAACTAACTTTAATGTAACGATTTTTTTCA
>JAWWEO010000001.1:12341286-12393273 GCA_035582975.1 Ormyrus labotus | reverse complement strand
TTGGTTATGTTAAATCTATTAAAATAGTGCGAGAATGATCCGAAAAATCGTTACATCAAAGTTAGGTAACTAGGAATAAAAATACCTATTTTTTACTTTCCTGGCCAATTTTGATACTTTTATCTCTACCAGGGGTAATAACTTTAAGAATAAAAAAATTTAGATTGTAATTAGAAGCAAATGATCTCAATTACAATCGAAATTTAGTAAACAAAAAACAAACTGATGTTATATTATTAACTATTAAAATAAATTGCGTTATTAAAGCAGAAATTTAGCAGAGTAGGTCAATAAAGCTTAGAATGCGTAAACAGTCAAGAAGTAGAATGTCCAACTTCTTGAATCAATTTCTACCAATAAAAGTAAGTAGATTTGCGGGCATACTTTCATTTTTAATGATCGTTAAAACTCGATTTGTCGTGTCTAACTTTATGGATCTCAGTTGTTCCGTGCGAAAGGTGATTCATTCGCCTAACGGATTTTCTTATCTCCTTCTTTTAAAATTTGAAAATAATATCTCTTTTTATTTACTGGCTTTATTATTACGGCAAGAGAAATTGCGCCAGATGCAACTGGCATTAGGTGAAGGTTGAAATCACTTAATGGTATCTAAAAGTGTCTTACTGAATGTGATTGATTAAATACAGTGTATTTGTTTATGCGTAATACGAGCGATAATTCACAAACCGCTTACCATAACGGATTCTACAAAGTAATTGTCACTCGTAAATTTTGGCTGTTTATTATTTTTCATAAATAATAATTATCAATCTTATAGAATACACATTCTAAAATAGGATTTTAGGTTTGAAAATAAATAAAAAGCTGAATGATTTATAATCGAATATACAAAGAAAATTGAATGATAAGTAAAGGACGTAAAGGTTGATTAAAAACGTAACGCTGATAATTTTTGTTACTTTTTTCAAGCATTATGTCCAAATCTTAAATAATTATATCTACAGTTTTCTATACAAGCGACCGAAACCACAGCTTCTCACGAAGAACAATAAATTTCACAATCAGAGCTGCTTCTTTTCCTTCGATAATTCCGGTGAAAATATCAGCTACCCGCAGAGATTCCCGCCGTTTCCGCG
This sequence comes from Ormyrus labotus, assembly GCA_035582975.1. NCBI lineage: Eukaryota > Metazoa > Arthropoda > Insecta > Hymenoptera > Ormyridae > Ormyrus > Ormyrus labotus. Next base: position 12,392,176 of record JAWWEO010000001.1, on the reverse strand, counting down.
AAACGCTCCTCTACCCATAAAAATCGCCGCATCAGAGAAATAAGCAATAAGCAGGCAAAAAACGCTCCGTCTTCTGCAAAAAAAAAAGCCAGGCTGAGAGAAACTTCATCGGCGGCATTTGAAGAAAAGGCGACCATCTGCCCGGCGACTGGCGTGATAAGGCACAAAACTCTCAGCTCGTCGCAGGACGGAAACGAGGCTAAGCGAACCGGTATCGCGGCGATTATTCCCGCTGCTGCTGCTGCTGCTGCCGCCGCGGCGCGCTCTTACTTCTTTCTCGAGGCGCGCGGCATTTGACACTGCGCCGCCGCGTCGCTCGAAGCGTCGCGTGTCTCCTTACCTCGGCTCTCGGAGCAGTTTCACGTATATAAGCGAGATTTCCGCTTTTTTTTTTTCCTGACTAAATGCACTCGGTGTTAATGTTCTTGCCGGTGGGGTTGATTGCCTTTTTTTTTCTTTCGAGTGTTGCGAACGCGAGTGTATCATCCGGCTTGCAGGTTTTTATGTGAGTGCAATTTTTGTTTTTTACTTTATCAGGGAATATTATTTGTTAAGGTGGTAGAGAATAGATTTTATTGCGACTGCTTATTATTGAGTTTTGGATGCAATATTTTTTTAATTTTCAATTTTGGAAACATTGTCAGTAGTCTGTTGTGCATTTTTTTTTTTTTTTTTAATTTATTGTTATTTCTTTAGAATTAATTTTAATAAAATATATTGATATAATTAAATCAAATTAAATGTAATCTTTTTACGAAAGATTTTTTAAAAAGATCTTTTTAAAAAGATTTTATTTTTCGACTGGCGGGTGTTCATTTGAATTTTAAATTCATTATGACTTAAAATTTTTAGAAATTTATTTCACTATTTATCATTATGAAGCTACGCAGTGCCGCTAATGATGAATAATAATTTTCATTTAAAATTGGATCCAAATTGAAAATATACTTTTTACAATTGAACAATCTATTTTTGAGACCTCTGTTCAATGTCTTATCAATGAAAATCCGTATAATTTATTAAATGTACGCATTATGAGAGATATCTGAACATTAGCAAACCTAAATAAAAAAAAATAAAAATAAAACTAATTATAATAAAATCCGTTGATAATTTATTTCGCTCATTAAAATTCAACGTCCGAATCACGCTGTTTTGAAATGAGGACAAACTTCCTTTCTATTTCCTAAAGAAATAGAAATTCCAAATACCAATCTGACTGTAGAATATTCTTTTGTAAATTATAGACGATGAAATTATTTAAAAATGATAATAAATTTGCCTAAATTCGCCGCCGTGATTTCTAACATGACTGCATAGACAATAAAGAACAGTGAAATTAAACCAGAACCATTCCGAATATTCTCATGAGAATAAACGCCTTATGCTGTTGCTGTCACTTCAAGTATGAATAAAGAAGAAAAACTAATTCTTCCCTTGTACCCAGTAAATGAACAATAACCTAAAATCTCACGCACTTTGTAGATTCATAATTAAGTGAATAACAAACAATGAGACCTTTTTCATTGTCTTGACACTGTTCGAGTGCATTTAAAAAAAGTCTTACAAGAAGCACTGAAAGAAGCAATATTAAATTTATTACTGTTATATAATGTTATAAAATTATGTTAAAATTTTAAATCACTATGTTCGTGAAACTCTCTGGTTTTTACTTTATTTAAAATTTCACGTAATTTGTGGTGTGAGTTCCGTTGAAAGTTTATATTGCGTGCAGTGCAACGCTTCTCGCTGCGTTCTCAGGGTCGAGGTCAGAGTAACTTTTACCGCGTCTTTCGTGCTCCCAAATCTCAGGTGCAGTCATTTTTTTTTTTTTTTTTTTTTTGTTCCGAATACACTTGTACTAGATATATTTTTGTTTTTAAAAACTTATTTCAACTTCCGCCACTCCGGCGCGCCTCTCCGCATAAAAATTTCTAGTAAAAAAATTTCAACTCGGAGCAATCGCTAACTCTAGTTGCTTCAACTTTCGAATCCAAGAGAACCAGAATCCTTAAAAAGATCCGAAAAACTTTCAGTCTCTTATCTCCCACCGCTACACTTTCTCCTAATAAAGCCGGGCTTACGAAAAGAAGAAAAAAAAAGCCCCTCCCCAAGACAATAAGTCCCTAACGAGGCATAAACGGCCGCGCTCCGCGGCTGATGCCTTATCTGCGACGTGCCTCCTTTCCAAGCGGCAGGTGGGATTGCCCGACGGCCGCGTTTCCTCGAACTTTCTTCGAGCGCGCGTGCGCGCGCGCGCCGAGCATTGTTACGGCCAATTTATCAGCGACATAAGACATAATCGCGGGACTAATTGGATTGCGCGTATGTGCATCTTCGCTTTTTCTCGAGAGCGAACGCCGCGCGCGGAGAGGTAAAGCCGAGGTGCGGGTTCGCGCGCCGATGTCCGCGCGTCTTTGCGATGGTTCGGGGATGGCCGAATTAATGGGGTTTCTTTATAGCGTTTTATCTAATTTAGAAGGTAATGGAGAACGCCAGGGGCGAAATTTTAAATTACTATAGCGCTTATTTATTTGTATAACTTTTTTTTGTACAATAATAGTTATGTACTATATTATTTGACTTCTCAACTGCTTTTTAATTTTAAATTTAAACCCTTTTTTTTACAACAAAACGTATATATTTATTACTAATTTTTTCGCTTCAGCCGAACGACGCTCTAAGGAGTCTTTTGAATTTAGACCGGAAAGTGGCAGTAACTACCGCTAAACAAGTAGACTACAAGTTGTTATGAAACGGAGCAAAATTGTCCCCCTCGCGTCCTCGCTCTCGAACGCAGCGTCGCGGCAATATCCGCGACGGAGGGGTATACGGCCGCGGCTCGCAAGCGACGCGGAATAAAAGAACTGGAATTTTCTCTCCGCGCGGGCGTTCGAAAACCGCAGCCGGCTCACGGGTAATTTAACGCACCCGTGAACTTTTTCATGATGATCCGCGGTCTCCTCTCTCTGTTTCTCTCTCTCTCTCGGCACGCCCGGCTCCTCTGGCGCGCGCGCCGCGCAAACCGAGAAGAAAGGAAAATCGCCGCGGGAGCAGAAGCTCCGCGCGAAAGAGAAAGTGCGCGCGGCGTTCAAACGGTACGGGCGCTTTATTGTTTATTATGTAAAAAGCTCCTCTTCTCAGCTTGCGGGATTCTATAATTAATGGACGTTGAGGTTTATTAGAAATTCGTCGGTGGTGCAATTAGACTAGTTAGCACAATGCGTCGAGTTGTGATTGCAATTGCGCTTGATTTAGAGGACAGGCCGCACCTGGCATTTGAATAAGGGAAAAACAAACATTTTGATGGAGAATGACGTTTTGTGCCTCTCGTCGATGTCATATTGGAGAGGAAAAGTTGTCGCTGGAAATCTTGACGTGAGGATTGAAGAGTGTACTTGAAATTTACAAAATTCATGACTCTAGCGGTAAATTATTATAATTAAAGTACATAAGTAGTTTTTGAAAGTACGCATTTTTTTTAAAAAGTTTTATCTGTCCTCTTTGCGACGTGAAACGAAAAATTATCAGATTTATACGATTTTAAGTGACATTAATTGAGCAATTAGTAAATACATTAATCCCAAAGTGCTACATTTACGATATAGATTGAAATAAGTATTCCATGCAAGAGAGATACAAACTTACTTACTCGTCATTCTTATTAAAAATTTCAGAGCTTCACTTTGTGCCAAAGTATTTATTACATTACAACTTCGATCTTTGTCCCATTTTCTTCCAACGTAAATAACCCAACGAAAAGTCCATTACGAGCTGCTTTTAAAGCCACCGCCCCTTCGCAACCAGCCGGAAACAGCCCCAGAGATTCAATCTGCTTGTTCGTTTCAGCGAACAACGAGCAGCATGACAAGGACAGCCTGAACGAGACCGGAAGTACGACGGGCGGTACGGTGGATGGCGCCCCCGGCGGAGGGCCCGGTCCCTCCTCCGGCCGGGTCGATCGCAGCAGCCACGACAGCGACTCGCCGGGCCGCGAGCCGAATTTGCGCTCGCACTCGCCCCCGCCCAAGTCGCTCGTATCCAGGATACTGGCCAGGTCCAGGTCGCCAGACGACCTCCTCGACCACTCCGAGCCGTTGTGAGTAACATACTCCCCGCCCCGCGAGTCTTTCCGCTTTTGGAGACAATAATTCTCTCCCGTTTCTTTAATAAAAAAAACTGCCCTTTTAATATAACTCTTCTCGTTCTTCCCCAGTTCACAATTATGGGTGGTCCTGTCGAACGTCTACGGCGAGCTACTCATCATCCTCACAATGGCACTCTGCCTAGCCGAGGTCATGGACACGCCGGTGCCGCTGCTGAGTCTCCAGGTACCGAATATCTAATACGCCCGAACAGAGCCGTGTATAGCTCGCTCCACGCGTCATTAGCGCCCCAGGAACCCGGACAGCCGAGTCCGCGCGTATATACATGTAGAGGCGCCGGTCGTGATGAGCCTTCCGATCGGATCGCCGCTCGGCGGAGATTTTCCGATCGTAAAGCTCGCGCTGCTCGCTCTATAAAAGAGGAGAGAAATCGAGCCCGAGTGCCGATCGGAATTCGCCGCTTCTTCGCTCGTGGGAGTTCGAAGCTTTGGGGGCTTCCGCGCGAGCGAGTGTCGACTCGATCGGTTTTCGTTCGCTTAACCGGTTCGAGTATGAATTTCGTATTTTATTCTTGTACGGGTAAATAAAGCGAATTGATCTCGGTCTGTTTGTTCAATAACTTTTGTGCAAATATAAAGCTATTAGTTAGACTTTCAAATGCGGATTATTTTGTTTTAGATTTATTTACATTTAATGCACTTTAACGAAAATTGTCGTGGAATTTAAATATTTCAAACGAGGAGAGTTTAGTAAATTGAGCTCCGTTACATCAATCTATTGTATCTTCTCTCTCAAAAAGACTCAAAAATAACAACAATATTACAGCAGTGCATAAAAATGATTAGAAAAGCTATACAATATAAATACAAAATACCACACTCAACAAAAGAAACTTTCTACCCTTTCTTTTCTTTTGAAAATTATTTTTTCGAACGACGAGTTTCTACGCGCCGCTCAATGCCGATACCGGAAGCAAATCATTCTCTGCATCAATTATAAGAATACATATTATTTACGTTTCACTGTCAATAAAGCAACACAAAGATTCGCCCGTCAACTCGCGCGCCGATACGACGTTCGAAGAAGAATAATGGCGTTTCCGTTCGATCGTAAATTCGCGCGACTTTGTATAACTGCTTTCGTCGCCGCGGCTCTCCCGACATGTTCGACGCTTGTAAGCATCGCGATCCGTTAGATCTCGAAACACTTCATTGAAGCCGCTTTCGTCGTCAATCATCGACGCTCGAATCTTTTCTTCCCCCCCACGTTACGGGGAAAAGTTGCATTCGCAATTTTTGAAAAAAAAAATCTGTCCTTAATAAATTGAAATGTAGTTTTCTAGAGAAAGTTATTGCAATGGCAAGGCGCTTTTTAGAAAGCCGCCTTTGTAGTCGGGAGGCAGAGCTTTTAAAATTTTGTTCATATTTGAAATGTTTATGGAGACTTTCACGTGGAATGGGCTGAAAATTTTTATCGCGGATTTGAGTCGAAGATGAGAGACTTAACGATGAAAGATGGTACTTAGGATGCTCGAGAGATAAAACTCGAATTTCAAGAAATCTTAATTGAATCTTTAATTAAAATTAATTAGCTTAGTATTACGTGATTATATAATATTAATTAAGACAGTTATTTGTAAATTCACATAAAAATAAGAATTTAAAATTTAAGAATACACAAAAAAATTTATTGGTAATGTTCTTTGGTTAAAATAGAGTATATATATATATAACGTAGTAAGTTAAGAACCAAGAATTTCAAAGCTAATGAATTTAAAGCTACAAAATATTTTGAAAAAGCATTTGCATCATTAAACTTGCAGAGCGCAACGTCTCAATTCCTTCAAAATCAAAGCGTCGAAGAATGCATCTAAGAAAAGCCGAACTGCCTCCGGCGGTCATTTCCATTTCGCCCGACGTGTACCGCGCACTTCAGCGACGGCAAAAAAGAGGGGCATCGGGTAATCTTTCCTCCCCGCGAGTCCGCACGAACTGCGGAACGCGTCGCGCAATTACGGATATACTTTCTTGCCTCGAAATTGCCCCGAAGCCGGCCGCGGACGTTATTACGAGCTCCTTCGTGCGCGCGCGGGGCGCGTGTACATGATGTATATACGAAATATCGTTGATTACAAATCGGATGGGAGCGATGAGCGGAGGTGTGAAATCATTGCACGCGATGCGCGAATCGAGATACAGGAATAGCGCGGATTGCATTTGAATAGAAAAGCTGGTTCTTTAAGGCAAACTGGTTCTCGGGGCAGCTCGTAAAGAACTTGTCGAAAAAGACTTAAACTTTTCAATTTGTCTTCAAATCTGGATGATTGATAATAAATTTTGAAACTTCTTCTTCGAGAGGTCAGCCGATGTCTCGGCGCGCAGCTGATTGCTTTCTTTCGAACGTTTTACCATCGTACATCTTGCGAACGGAACGGATATTCAAAACCGCCTCGTTTTAATCGACGCGCGCAGTTCACCTCATAAATAAAAGCGCGATTAACCGAGTGCCCTAAGCTACAGCCCACCGAGCGCCGCGGCTTTAATTCCCGACTAGCGGCGCAGATCCCGCAAGGCGGCGCGAGAAATCGGTTGATTGTTTAAAATTACATGGATTTCGAGCGCGGCTTTAACTTTATTAGCCATAAGACCTCTGGCGGCGTCCCAGAAAACCGCTGCCTTCGAGAAATCACGGCTGTAGCGGGGAATGCGGCATCGGCTCCGCGCAAGAATGAATAAACCAGGTTCGACGTAATTGTTTGCGGGTTGGATGATTTATTGGACGATTCGATGGATGAGTTTTGCGAATCTTTCGGAGAGTAATGGCTGAATTTTTATCGTCTCGATGGAGATGTATTTGCTTTAAACTGACAGTATCACTTTGAACTTGTTATTTACGGGCGATAAATATATAAATTTACAATTTACGATATTTCCAGAAATATGTCGAACAAAACGGCCATATATCCTTTTCTCCCCCAGCGAAATGTAATACCAACAAACGTTAAGCGTCGTATAAATTCGCGTTCGGCAGGGCATCTTCCTGATGTACATGTACGTGGGCAGCATCGCCGTGATCCTCGGCATCTACATCTGGGTGCTGGTGGACAGCTGCGGCAGCATCCGGGACGGCACGGGACTGCACGACGCCGAGCTCGGCGGCGCCTCGCTCACCAGGTTCGGTTCGCTGAAGCGCGCCCACATCTCCAGGTCGAGGACGGCGACGACGAGCTTCTACATCCGAGTCGGGGCGCTGCGTGAGTATCGCCGCTTTTTCGACTTTTTCGATCGATTTTTTTTTCTTTTTCACGAGAGCCGTTCTCATTTCAGTCTTCGGCTTGGCCACGCTGATTTTTAACGGTCTGGAGATGGCGATGCGCTCGATGATGCAAGGCGCCGAATGCCTCAGCGACGTTATCTTCGTCCATCCGGTCTTGCACGGACTCTTCACCTTCCTCCAGATGCATTTCCTCTTTGTTAACTCGCAGGTAGGTCGTTCATTACGGACAGTTCTTTTTTCTTTTCCATCTCCGGGAAAATCCATGTTTTATTTGAAAACAGTTAAAAACCGGCAGCCCCTTTTTTCATGTATACGCTCGCAGGTACTGGTAGAGAAATTCGGTTTGGCGGCAAGGTTCGGCTTCACGCACCTCGCAGCGACGAACATCGCCGTCTGGGCGCGTCTGGTCATCTGGGACACGGCCCAGGAGTGGACGTACTACGTGCACGTGGCCCAGCGGGGCCCGCTCACCGATTCCTCTCCCCTCAAACTGCGAGGATTTCCAGGCTCCCTCACGAATCAGCGCAAGATTTCCGGTGAGTATAGCTAATCAAGTCGTTTTTATGTAAAATCGCGGAGAAAAAAACTCGGGCTAAACGGCCCGATCGGGGAAAATCGACCCACTTGTAATTTGTGTATTTTTACGACGGCCTCCGCGATTCAGGGATCATTATGTCGGTGACAAGTTATAATTTGAGCGGAGCGGATTGTAAAATAAAATCGGCAAGAGCGCTTAAATGAATGTGTTTTTCAGATGATATTGCTTGCGATAATCATCATCCGGTGACTAGTTACGAGCCGATTTCGCACGATCAGATTTCGCAAGTGGTGGCTTTACAAGAGTGCCTCAATACCAACAACACGCTCGGCCAATTATGGACGTCGAGCATGCCGTTCCTCTATCCATTCATCGTTCAATTCAGGTGAGCAATTTCGATCTCATTATTGTTAATGTGAGTTTACGTTGTGCTTCTTCATTTTCAACGTAAAAATAAATCATTAATATAAAATAAGCGTTGAATTCACATTTTTTTTTTTTTTTGAATAATTTACAACGACATATATTTTTGAACACCGAATAAAAAGGAAGCTTTCTATATACCAGAAATCTGAATTCACTCTAGGATTGCTCACTCTAAATAAGTCCGTTCTATCACCGAGTCTCGATCCAATCATTATTTTACTTACCTTAAAAAAAAAAAAAGAGAAAATAAATTTTCCCCTCCAGCTTAATAGCGGCGGCGGTGACGTTCGTAATGGGCCAAAACGTGGGTCGCTCGACGCGCCTCCTGCACAAGAAGTTCCACAGCATGAAGGACCTGCCGAGCTCGACGCGCATCGGCTGCGACAGCTCGAGCAAGGGCCTGTTCCTCGGGATCCTGTGCATGGTGGCCGGGATCGTCGTTATCCTGATCTTCCTGGTCGTGCGCGAGGACAACAACTTCCCCTCGTCGACGCTCTCCTGGCTGAACTCGGGCACGCTCATTGGCATCCTCACGCTCAGCGGCCTGATGACCAGCACCGGCCTCTTCCAGATCCGGCAGATGTCCGTGGTGACCAGGGCCCCGGCCCAGCTGGACACCCTGCTGTCGAACGTCGCGCTGTTCGGCGTCCAGCTCTACTCGATTTTCACGATCGTCGTTTGCGCCTGCTCGCTGGCAACTCTGGAGGTAGGCGAGATTGGGAATTCGACGGCTGCGCAGGCTCATTTTGTTCTTTTGAGATGAGACGTTCGTTTTCAGGAATTGCTTTAGTCGTTCTTTTTTAAGGACATTTTTTTGAAATTTTATACCCGTTGTAATCAAGGAGAAGAATTTTGTACTTGTATATACGTAATACAACGTGGAATATTTTCTAGCTCATAAAATGTATAGTATAATTATTGCATCATATAGAATCAAAGCTGGATAGATTAAATAAAAATTAAATTCTAACGATAGATCATTTCCTTATTGGAGCCAGTTTTTTTTCTCAAATACATAATTTAAAAATTTGTTTATTTTAGATACTTTTTTTTTAAATAACTGCGCAGTTTATATATTTTTTTTAATACTACCAACGAATATAGATTCTTTGATTTTATACCTCGAAACAATTTGAAATTACCTTCTCAATGTTTTTTCTCACGCGCGACTTTGAAATGCAAGCGAAAAATCCTTGCATAAACCAAAAGCAAGTGAATCTTCACAAGATAATCTATTGATATTCTACAGGCAACCGAAACCGAATCTGAGCAGAATATACAAGACATGCGGGGAAGGCACACTATGCTGCTCTCGGCATCCGTTCTCCAGCTGCTGCAGTGCTTCGCCCAAAGTACGCTGATAGCCGAGGCCTCCAAGAGATGCTGCATCACGCGCTTCCAGATCATAGCCAAGCCCGGCAGGCAGATTATTACATTTTTGCTCTTCAGCAACGGTACGCTCGGGAACTGCAAAATTTACGGGGGCTCTAAGTACATCGATAATGGCGCGGGACTGGTTTTTAACTGTTAATAAAATCCCGAGAGCGACGTTATTGCTCTCTTTTTTTTCTTTTTTTTTTTTTTATAGAAATCGCGATGCTCGGTAAGGTTTCAGCAAAAGGGGGAATCGTAATTTTTGAGACGTATAATTTTATGAGAGAATTATTCTTTTTATAATCGATTCGTCGAGCTATGATGTAAGCGATTTCTGTTTTAAATTTAAACTTCAAATTGAACATTAAAATAAACCAGTTCGAGATTATAGTGAACTTCATTGCTCTCTGTAAATATTCAGATAAGAAAATATTATTCCATTTAATGAAAAACAAACAATCATAATCAACGTAAAAATAAACATAATAAAACATTTTGTAATTACAGCGGTGCTCTGGGCATTTGATACAGTAGTTACGCAAAACTGGATATCTCAGGAATTACAGCTGAGATTCTTTGGTGTACTGGCTTGGGGCGTGATTTCGAGAATCGGACTGCCGCTGTTGATCTTTTACCGTTTCCATAGCTGCGTTTTGCTTTTGGAAGCGTGGAACAAATGTTACAGGACACTAAAGAGCGACCATCCACTTAACTGACGACACAGAATTTCTAAGAAGTTCGCCTCCAGGTACAGAATTTTAGCTTTTAAACAACGATTTCTTTACATTATACTCAGTACAATAATAAAATAACGACAATTATGAGTTTTTTTTAAATTTAATACTCTCTCAACCATTCAGGTTCAAGTCAAAAGCCTGGGGCGAGAAGAGCAAACCTCACAACCATCGCTACCTTCGCCGCAAGGTGAAGCTCGACGTTCAGCGCGCTTACTCCGCGAGCACCGCTAGCTCCTCTTCGCAAAAGAAGAAGAAGAAGCGACAAACGCCAGCACCAACTCCATACCTCGAGGGACCACGAGCGTACCTACGACCGTATATGGACAGTGCCAGCTGGCTCTATCTCGACCCGAATCCTCCGAGCCTCGTTCCTTCCGTTCCCTACGCTCTACCTCCACCCTGTCGTCAGCACCAACACCAGCGACGCGGCCGGGTCTACCGCGACCAGCGCCAGAGGCGCGTCTCCAGCGAGCCCGGAACCTGGCGGAGCAACGGCGGACTGCTGCAGCCGCAACAGAGGCACAGGAGGGTTTACAGCCTCGACGACAAAGTGGACTGCCTGGTAGGCGTCAGGACTAACAACGAGGGAGAGGAGGACTTTAGGGGAGGGCTCGCGAGGACCTCGACCTTTCGCAAAGTGCCATGGCACCCGAACCTGCACATGCTCAACATCCGACGAGCCTGAAAACTAATTTTTCCCTTTCTTTGTTGGTTATTTTATTTGATCGGCGTACTTTTTATTTAAGTTTTTTTTTTTTTTTTATTACTTGTGTCGACGTGCGCGTGTGGAAACGAGACGAGGATATCACACGCACTGTATAGGAATGCTCTTTACTTAAAAAATTGTATACGTCTCTCGCTATTTTGCTTCTATTTATAGTCATCATATAGTTAATTTTGTTTTTTACTTCGTGGTGATTTCTTTAACAAAATGGTTAAGACACTTCTTTATCGACTAGAAATCATCATAAACGTATAATATAGAATTCAGAATTAAAAACAAAATTAGAATGATTGATTTAAAATTAATAGCGTGAATAATATATTTATTTAAACTTTTTCAATACTCAAAAGTGCTTAAAATTTACTCTGATGAACCACATTAACAAACTTTTTACTCTTTAATAATAGTGCGATATTAACGGTTTTTTTCAACTTCATTTATATACTAAAAATTAAAGAATAATTTAATTAAACAGATCATATTCAGAAGATAAAATTTATCCATTGTACCTGAGTGTCAATTTCAAACCTTTATACCTTCATTGTAAATATTAATATATTTTTTACTTTTTAGAATGAATACTGTATCGTAATAAATAAAATTGTTTATTGATTGGTTAGACAATGAAGAGATAAAATATGAAATTCACATCAATTGTACGAATAAGCTTAATTACTTTATTACCGCAATATCTACCGTGCTTCTTACATACCGAAAAAATTATAATATACGCATTAAAATTCTTTAGACGATTTATAAGATTTTATAAAAAGATCGATATAAGCAATTTTAGCTGATCAGCCATTGACTTTACTCTTAGGGGTAACGTTTATTCTATTTTTATTGTATTTTACAATCACTTGAGGGTTTTTCTTACCTCAAAAGTGAATTCAGTATTTTTATAGGCCTAGATTTTTTGTAAATATTCTTTATCCTGTTACATTGTATAACGAAAAAATACAAAAGACGCGTGTATGCAACGATGTAAGGATATAATTAAAATATACTTGTGTATTTAATTGCAGATGTGTTTATTAAGAAAATCAGATAAATATAGTAAATACACTCTGTGGATATAATAATGTAATGTGTATTAGCAAACGTCAATAGACATTAACCGACCTGTGATTCGGATCAATTATATCAATTGAGTTGAATAAAATATTCTGATTTAAATGTACGTATTTTTGTTGCTTTATGATCTGAAAAACCTACATAATTTTTCCCTCAATCAAATCACTGGCACTTATGTTTCAATAGTTTAACAATAGGCACTAAAATTGCTATGAGAGTCTTGCTTAATTTATCTTATTAGTAACGTTCTTTTCTTTCATATACAATTCTTTTGATTGAGAGAAAAAATAATTGTCAGCAAACGCCAGTAAGCTAGTTGTAATAGAAAGCTAATGACCGCTAGTTTGGTTTTTTCATATGAAAATCCACTTTAACGACTGAGAAAAAAGTGTATTTTTATTAAAAATTATAAAAATCATTATTCTATCCACCTTAAAAACTGATAAATGATATTGGGGATCGTTAAAAACTACAACATAAATTTAAAAAAAATAAAATCCCTGCAAGCCCAGTCGATTTTTTAAGTATAACTTAACTTCAGATTACCAACTCCACTCTCCCGCGTTCTCGATTCATTCACAAAAAACGGCCATGCTCATTGGAAAAAGCATTAAATCACATTCGACTCGCTCAGTCGCTAACAGCAGATCCTCACTTACGTCGCGCAGCGCGTTTCGCCCACTTAATCTCAGTAGATGCGAAGATACGAATAAAGTGCACGAAGAGAATCTTTAATCGAGGTTGAAGTCGTCGAAGTCGGCCGCTTTGGGCGGTGGTTGGGCAGCGCCGCCGAATCCTCCCATACCCGGCATTCCGCCCATGCCGCCCATGCCGCCCATCATTCCGCCGGGACCGCCGAACTTGGACGACATTTTGTTGATCAGGGTCATGACCTTCGGATTGTTCTGGTACTTGAAGATGTTTGTTGGGTTTGAAGAGATGTCCTTGAATGCTGCCGATACTTCTGGGTCCTGGAGAATTTAAAGGAAAAATATGATCGTTTATCTAGCTTAAGCTGCCATAAATCTGTTTATCAATATACTTTAAAAAATGTTTTAATTGTTATTAGATAACTTTTTAACGATGCACTCCCCGTTAGCTGTACATCAATTGAATTTTACACGTTTGTCAGAGAACAAGCGAGATTTAATTATTTACATTTTTAAAATTCATTATTTAGAAATTGTGTTGAACCGGTCAAATATTCAACGAGATCAATAGTTTTACGAGAAATTATATATAAACCAAATCCGTATTCGTGTTTGTTTGCTCTGTTCATAGACCTTTTATCTGATCAAGATGAAACTTCATACATAACTCGTCCGTGTTTACAGATTTTTTTGGCAGCGTCCTACCGACATTATTGGAGGTTACCCGAAGGTTACTTTAAATTTTCAGCTCACCTCCCTCTTTTTGCAAATTACATAAAATTCGCTCCTCGAAACATTCTACCTCAAACCTGAAATCCTGAAATCCTGAAGTACGACAAGAATAAATAACGAAAAGAAACTCACCTCGAAGGCCGTCAGAATCTCGGGATCGTTGAGGAACTGGGCGAACTGGGCCATACCGGGGCCGCCCATGCCGGCGCCCGCGCCTGCGCCTGCGCCGGGGTAACTTTGCTGCTGGTTCGCGCTCTCCTCGCGGGCCTTCTCCTGGGCCTCCCGCATCCGCTTCAACCTGGCCTGCTTCTCGCGCTCCTGTCGCTCGAGCTGCTTGCGCTCCTTCTTGCGCTTGTGCTCCTCGATTTTGCGGGCCTGGAACGGGAGGGTTTACTTCTTATTTTTTTTTTATCGAAATAATACATAGAACGCAGGACGCGTTAAATGGGATGGACAAAATCGGGGAGAGAAGAATCTTGAAAAGCATCATAAATAGATCGTAACTTTCTAACGCAGACGCATCGTCGCGAGTAAATGTGAACTCATCGGTAAAAGCGTTGGCGAGTCACGCTGCGATAGATGGCCAACAAAGCACATCTGAATTAGCATTTTAGACTTTTCAAATATAAAATCAGTTAAAATCATCGGTTAATCACTATACCGTTCTTCCCCAAGTCTCGTCTTTACCGTCGAATCGAAATAAAATTTGCGTTACAAAATTAGCCGAAGATGCAAAGCAGATCGAGTCTTTCAACCCGAAGCGTTATAGGACATACATATAGATCCGAACGCGGAAGAGCGTCTGGGAGAGGGTCGGTCCAAAAAATCGTCTCGCGCTTCTCTCTCTCTCTCTCTCTCTCTCGTCAGCGCGCGGCGTTCGCCTACGTCACCGCGCCGGGTGGCAACCCTCGTGCCTCGGGGGGAGGGGGATATATGCCCCGAGACGTCCGAGTGCTAAATCACAATGACGCGAAACAGCGGGCGTCTCCGACCTCGGCGCGATTACCGCGGCGCTTTTAATTATAGACGGCGCACCGGCCAATTGGCCGACGCGATCTCGCGCGCAACGCGTCGCACACACCGCGAGCGCCGTACTGAGGCTCTACATAGCTCATTGGCGGGATTCGCCGCTAAGTACGGAGAGTCTCGTTCGAGGGATCTCGGCGGCGTTGGAAAAGGGCGGGATTAATGTCTTGCTTATAGGGCACAATGTTAGGAAGAGATTATTTTTGTAAAGCAGTCTTGCAAAATTGAATCGATCGATTTGTAAGTCAGTATTAATATTCCTATTGAGCTTAAAGTGTTATAGTATTGGGAACTATAAATTCAATTCGCTTTATTGAATTTTAAAATATTATACACATTGAACTAATTGCAATGAAATACTACAAGAATAACTTTATTAATCATTTAGAATAATTGTAAATCGAGGATACCACATTGGACGTACCTGCATTGTCTGGGCCAATTAAGTTAATATTTTAAAAACTTATAGTATATTAACCGACATGTTTTAATTTATTTGAACGTAACACTTATAAAAATGGAATTGCTTGTAATTAAATTATCGTTCAATTTTAAACTTTTGCATTTCTTTAATTGTTTTCATGATTTGATTGCTTCTTTTCTTGCGAACCTAAACACGTGTCATTTTCGGTAGATCAATCGAATGACGTGAAACTTTCGCAACTTCTTGACATTTATGATGTATACAAAATGATACTTCCAGAAACGTACCAAACAAATGATTTAAATATTGATTACTTTTCTCCACAGAATCTATTTTACATTATTTTATTAAATGTAATGAAAAGTGATCAATTTGATATGTTTCATTGAAATTTCCAAGTAAATTCGACAGTGCACACCTTCAACAGGATCCTTAAATACGAGGACAACCCAGCAAGCAACAAGCCGCGAAGCAGCTTAAAAAACCATTTCCAAAATTCGAATCGATCGAGTGAAAGAGAGACAGAGAGCGAAAGAGTATCGCGAATGTCTGAAAATGCGAAAAAGAAGGGATGGAGCAGTGCGTTAGTTATATACTGCGAGGAGCCACCTTATTCGGCGGCAGCCCGGACGGCTAAATATAAAGGCGTCCGGCAGCAAATCGCCGCTGATTCTCGCTCTCTCTCTCTGTCTTCTGCCTCGTCTTTCTTTTCCCTCTCGCTTTCTCGAGCTTCGGGCGTAAGAAGGCGAGCGTCTTCGCGGCTAATGCGCCTTTCTTTTGCCTTTTTCTCGGATTAATTTACCGAGCTTCCACGTATCTATATACCTCGGTCGGCGCTAATCATCCGCCGCGGTTTCGGAAGCTTCAAAGCTTCACGTTCGAAATTACGCTCGAATATAAATACCGGCAACGTAACGCAAAATACGATTGCGCAAAAAGCCAAGACGCCCGCCGCGGAAGACGTAAAAAAACGGGGGGCGGAGGGGGGGAGGAGAGAGAAAAAAGTCGGTCGCCGGGAGCAGTGGGGACACCTCAGGCGTTTACCCGAAGCGGCGCTTCTTCCGTCGGAGTTGCGCGCACGCACGACGACCTTGCTCTCCATATTTTCGAGCGTCCCGCCGAACCGCCGTGGCGGCGGCGGCGGCAGCTCTCTGATAAAACGGGAGCGAGCGTTGCCGCGAGGAGAAAGATGCGCGCGGACGTTCAACAATTTCTTCTTCTCGGAGCGGAGGATTTGGAGAAATTTCGAGAAGCCGTTCGCAAGGTTATACAGAAATCAGGAGAGCGAAGTCTTCCCCCGTCGTCCGAGCGATCGGGAACGATCGAGCGACCGTTGCGTAAAATATTATTATGTAAAAACGTTGTTTATTTGCAGTTCCGCAAGCTGCCTCATGACTTCAGCTTTATTATTATTGAGATCCGCTTTCTAACAAATGACTAAGCATCGCGTCGGGCCAAAATATAAACTTTCTAACCGATAAATCAAAATAGACACGGTCGTTTAATGTTCTATTTTCGAGGGGTCCGTTCCTTCTTTACTCTCAAGAAGCTCGAGAAAAGCTCTCTGTTGACGGTTACTATTCCGCGAAGGAAAAGCTTCCGGAGGGGGAAAAAAAACGAAGAGCGGAGACAGATCGTCACGCCTCCACCCGCGAGTTTCTCAACGAGCCTATTAACAAAAAAGCTCCAAAGTCGCCGGGATAAAAAAGCCCAAGGAACTACGCAAATAGAAAGCCCCAATTTCGCCCCAGCCACTGACCGTTACTTTATATTTGGCATATTCGATCCCTCCGTCTCTGTCCCCCCCCCTCTCTCTCTCTCTCCTCCGCGTTCCTCTTCGATCTGTTTAACGCTCTCGTGTATCGCTCGAATAATAGATCCGCTCGTGCACCGAACAACGACCGGGCCGCGACGGGTTTCTGACCGATCGGCATGCACGAGAGGAAACAATGGCATGTGCCGTTGGCCGCTGCGACTTCTCTCGTCTGCTTTGATACGGAGGAGTCATCGATGAGATGAGAGAGAGAGGGAGAGAAAGCGCGAGGGGTAACGCGCTGGATTGCGTTTGTTTACTTTTCACGCGGCGAGCGGCCTTTTTATTCCACTTATTGTAATACCAAATTGGGAAACAATGAATTTTGACGGTGATTGGGAAGCGTCGCGACGTACAGTTAAAATACTGCGCGACTCCGACAATGCCATTTTAGACAGCATTGTCTGCGGGAAAGGTCATTAATTCGGGTTATTTTCTGCGGCCAATGAGTGTTCCGCGCCTCTTCGTACCCTATTTTGGCTGCAACAATTGCCAATTCCAAGTCTCCCCGCGGACTCGATCTTTCGATTTTCTCGGATTTTCCCTTCGCGCTCCACGCGGTTCGTCCATCGAGCGCTAAGGAAAACTTTTCGCAAAGTCGCTCGAATATCTTATAATCGTCGATTTAAATATAGAACCCCAGTCGGTCGGGAAGAAGCGAAAGCACGGAGTCGCTAAAAGCAGATAGCGAAAAAAGACGCGCACTCGCACGTAATTCCGTCCGAAAGAGAGCAACGGTCAAAGTCGTCGATTATACGCGCTCGCACCCTGGCCTCGGCGGAGACATCGTGGCAATAAATAGAAGCCGCGTGCGAAACAGAGAGAGAGCGAGAGGGAGAGAGAGTCGAACTTGTCCCTATTCTCTCTCATCCGTCAAATCGAAGCAAACCGATAAATAAACAGGCTCGATTCCTCGCCGGGAAGGTCTCGAGAAGTTCGACAGAGAGAGAAAGAAAGAGCAGCAGCTTCTCTTCTATTTCCACCTCCCGGAGGAAGAGGCAGAGAGAGAGAGAGAGAGAGAGGCAGGCAGGGCTCGTCGACGGGCCAGTTCACCCCCCTCTAATAGGCGGCTTAGCAGCTAAGCCAAAAGCCGAGGCAGTCGCGCCAGTCCTGGCCGGCCGAGCGGCATCAGTGTGCGTTGCCGCGTCTACGAGACGTTGACACTATGACGGGCTCGCGGGTGAGACCCGCGCTCCTGATCGCGGGCCTCCTACTGGGCCTTCTAGCCGTGACCTTGCAGGGTAACTGTGATCTCTCCGTAAAGCGGGGCAGGGGAGGGAGGGAGAGAAGGCGCATCCTTATTTTTTGGTGAAAACGGTTCTCCGAGTGACCTGTGCTCTCCTGCGATTAGCGAGCTTTAAAGAGTTTGCGTCCAAAAAAGTGCTCGATGCAGGCAGGTTTGTAGAGAAGCGGGTGATACGTTGCCGAGGCCTCGAGTGACGTACCGCTTTAGAGTACCAGGCGAAAGTGTTTTAACGGCTGCCACCGTTCAAAGGCTTCGAAAAGAGAAATACGGTTGTTCAGGTAGATTGAATAATGCAGTAAGTATGCGACCACCCGACACGGCTCACTAAAACTCTCTTGTTCTACTGAAAAGCTCGCTTGTTCCCTTCGATAATTTTAACCGAGCTTTTGCAAACTTTGACAAAAATAAGCGTTAAGTATTCGTATCCGCTAAAAGTTCCTGGCTAAATTTAAAAATTGCCTTTTCGCGTAAAAAGTTGAGTACTTTTGCGAACTTAAAACTTAAGCAAGAAATGACAAAGTTGTTCCGAAACTTTGTCGGTTTGGAAAATGATTCCCAATACCGAACGAAAAATTCGAACGAAAACTGCAAAACAAAAAAATAAGCCGATTTCCATTTTCTTTGTCGGTTCTCGACGACATTACATAACGAGGCTAGAGCAGATTCAAAGTTTTTCGCAACTCCGCGGCTCCAAGCGTCACGTTCATAAAATAGATTCGGAACTTGAAATATGATTTTTTTAAAAATAAAAATCAACCCACAGATCCCGAAATCGCGCTCGAGATCTTCTCGATCTGGACGAGGCTAAATCCAGTATCGTTTTTCAGCGATCCCGAAGGATCGTCTTCTTTTTTTTCTCTCTCTTTTTTTTTTCATAACGATTGCCGAGATTAAGATTTTTGGACCGAGTGACAGTCGCGCGCGGCGACGCGAGCCAATTACGTAAGGGGGATGCTGAAGATGGCTCGCCGCGTAACGTTGACTAATAGCCCTGACAATGCAATTAGGAATATCGAGATCCTCTTCTATATTTTTCTCAAAGCTCTAGCCCTGGTACCTCGAATTTTTGGGACAGAATTTGCGAAATCCGCCGTTTTTTTAGCGAATTTTTTTATGTTCTTTTTTTTTCTTAATGACAACAATAAAAATATGAGGATATTTTTTAAAATATTGCTCGAAAATTATTTCCAATTTTATGAGGAAAATTAAAAATGGTAAAGCTGTTGTGAATATTTGCGGGATAATAACAAAAAAAATGTAAAATAAAAAAGTAATACTTATATTTAAACTCAATTTTCTAAAACATGTTTAAAAATGTTTTCAAAGAAGAAGTATTATTTTTTTTAAACGTTCCAGCACCATTTTGAATTTTTGTTCGAGCTGTATTAAAGTTCATGAATAACATCAAGTTAAAACTTTGATTTAACAAGTTTAAAGAAAAAACTCAAATTCATTAAAAAATAATCGTAAGAAGAATTTATGTATTAACTAAACACTGCTTAGCGAGGCAATTGAACAAATTTATTTAATTATGACGTGCTACTAAATTTCAAACAAATATAAAACCATTTTCTAAGATTAAAACAAAGTTGAGAACTTAAGATAGATTTTCTAATTTAAAAAAATCATTAAAAAAACTTTATTATCAACAAGCAAACAATTATAGGACTCTTTAGCACTCGATTTTTAAAATATCTAATTATATACAAAGTTTTTTTCTTCAGCTCAATTAATATCAGTTTTAAATTTCAGTATCTATATTCGACCTAATTTGGCTAAACAATGATCGAAGTGTCAACTATTTTTAACCGAAATAGCCCTATTAACTCTGATATATTATAATTAAGTAAAGAACAGAAAGTCGACTGTTTTATATGCCAATTTTAAAAGTAAGATAAAGTTCCCACAATTAAAGGGCGCATCAAAACATTTTTTCTGCTAAAACTAATACACACTTTCAAAATCCCCAAAAAAGCTCTTATCAACAAATTCAATAATTTCGATTCATGTCAGCAGAGAATTCCAAAATTAGATCCGTATATTTCGACTGCACTCCGTGTCGCTACTCTTCAAAGCTGCGCAAACCAACGGGCAAAGCCATCTCGAACTACAAAGAAAACCGTCGAGCTTCCCCGTCGCTCCCGAGCGAACTCGCGGAAAAAGGTCCGAATTCCCGGCTGCAAATCCGCGTGCCTAAGGAGCTCTCCCGCTCGGCTCTTTGGCGAAAGCTCGGCCGAGAGCAGCGGGATCCCTTTCTATCTTTAACCTCCCCCCCTTCTCAGGCGGCGGAACCTTGCCAAAGCTCTCTCGCGAGCGCGTGCGTATCTCCAGAGCTCTTGCCGCCCCGCTCCACCTCTACGTCGTCGCCGATTTAGCGTAACAATTTTGACATTGGAGCCCCCCCCCTCCCTCCACCGAGGCGGCTCCTGCGCCGATCACGGTCAGGTCGGCGGCGTTAATTATAAAAACGGCCGAGGCTTAACCTAGGGGAGGCGACTGACAGCGAGAGGCGCGGGAACCCCTGGAAGTCCAAGGACGGGGGTGCGGCAGCTTCGTTGCGCGCTTTTGGTGCGCGTGCCCTTTTTGTATTTTAGAAACCAATAACTCGAAAGGAAGATACGTTCGCGTTAAAGAGATATTTCCACGGGACGGAGATTTTTGTTGAAAAAATAAATTTTAAAAAAGAAGCCGCGAAACAGTCAATGGCAGATGTTACAAAAATAATAAATTTTAAATCAACAAAGTTACGTTGGATTACTCAAGTAAAATTTGCGTAACCCAATAAAAATATTTACTCGATATTCTTACTTGAAATAAATTTTGCCTAAAAAACTAAACCGAATTGACAAAAAAACAAAAAAAATTTACATATTACTGTGGACGAGTCCTAAATAGTATTAATAATTACAAATCTAATGCTAAACGCGATATTAATTTGCAGTACCAAACTCGTTCGAAATAGATAATTATAATTCCGTTAAACTTGACCCAAACTGCACTTATTCTTACGTAGAATCTGAGCACGAGTCATTATACCATGCTATTAAACATTCAGACTTTCGGCTGCTGTATAACTTATTTCAATAAAACATTTAATTCTAAGAAGTAAGAAAACGCTTCAATAGAAATTTCAAGATAACAGCCGGCCTTATCGTCAGTAAGAGCAGAAAGTATGCTCGAACATTCGAAAGAGATAAAAACGGAGCTTCCGAGTGAAGAAGAGAGCGTGGCCGCGTCCCGCCTACCCGCCGCTAATCTTAGAATATTCGGCCTCGTCCCAGGTAGCCCACCTAAGAGTAAATCGGCATTTTCCCCGGCCGAAATCCTCGCGAGTTTCCTCGGTCGAGCGGCGCGCGCCGGACTGTCGCCTCGGCGAATTCCCTAAAGAACCCTAATTCCCCCGGACTTGGTCGCGCGGTTCGCGACGGACGCGCGCGCGCACTTTGGCACGATAAATCGCGCGATCGGCGGATTCTCGGAATTTTTCGGCGGGGGGAGAGGAGAGAAAGTCGTGCCGACTATCCGATGCGCCTTTTATCTTTATTTGCCATTTGCTTTCGGGATTTATTTTCGCCGCACTTTTGTTGAGTTATTTCGAGAATATCAATTCTAAAAATATGAGCAGAATAACAAGTTTTAGGCAATGTATCACCGCGCACGGCATTCAATCTTTTAAAACTTTGAAAAGCAATGCAATTATGTGTTATTTAAAATCTTCGCGGCTCTTGCCTGGGCTTCGAAATTAATTTTATTTCACGAAAAAACTTATGAAAGTTTCCCTTATGGTTCCAATGGCAGTGATTAAAAATGTCCGCCTCTTCGAGTCTGCAAATTTTTTCTTTTTTCAAACGAAATAATCAATTTGATTATGCGACTCTCCTTAAAAAATTTTCTACTTTGAAAAATGTCCTGGCATTGTTGGGAACTGTAAGAATATATATACAAGTAGTTCAATTTCGGACGTGAAATTTTTTACTTCTTGAACTAAATTTTTCTTAATTGCGTACGTCAACGACCGATGCTCAGGGAAGAAAAAAAAATTATCAATGAAATCGCACGAGAGCGTAAAAACCGTAAATAAGGATGCGCTCCTTCGTCGAGTCTCGCATCTAACTGAAATTTCCACTTTTACTAAAAATAATATTTAAACAGGTGTGCAAGGCGAGGAGCTAGAGAATGTTCCCTCGGAGGACCAATGTCGGCCTTACATAGAGAAAGCTTTGAAAGATTTGGGCACAGGTAAAGTTTAAGGGTACGAAGTAGCGTTAAATTTCAAACATTGTTGGATATAACACATAATCATTCAGTGCAATTACTTTTTTTTTTAATTTTAAAGCATGTATTTTTTTTTTACAGCAACCTATTTTTTTATATTTTTTATGAGACGTACGGTGAAATGAGTATTAAATAGAAAGGTGTCAACATAAGTCCACCTGATGATGTCTAATGCATGTCTATCGAACACACAATTCCAACATTAAGTTGCTTAATTTTGGCATCACTTAGGGTCAGACTTGTACAAAATTTGTCACTGCGCAGCGACGTAATAGCTTGCAGATCGCTTGATTTTATCTATGGTTAAAATAAACATCTATTTAAATATAAATTCTAAATAGACAAAAGCTTTTAAAAATAGAACATTTTTATCTAATAATATACATTGCACGTTAATCGATACCATGTAAGTTTTGATGCATTCCATTCTAAATGTGTCCCTATTAATTTTTAATTTAGTGATTCTACTTCATTACTCGACCTCTATCTTTAACTAATACATTTTTGTAAAAAAAAAAGTTGCATTTAAAAGTTCAAAGGTTTTAATTCAATCAGAAACATTGAAAATTCTTTAGAAGGATCGCATGAGCAGACAAGCGCGGAAGTTGCTGGTGACGACGACGACGAAGGGCCAGGGGAAGAATCGGCCGTCGATGCAAACGAAAATGTAAGCATTTTTTTTCTTTTTTTAAATTCACCCGATGATTCAGTATCCGAGAGCCGAGAATTGAACAAATTTTCTCTCGGTCAAGATTTAAATGAAAATTCCAAGATAACTAGAGTGTAGCCCCAAAGTCTAGAAATAACGGATTTGAAGCGTCGGCCGAGAGCAGTGCGCCTCGTCTCTTAAAAAATATTCCTACGTATACGTAACGTATTGAAATTCAATATCTTCGCGGAAAAGAGCGATTACAAAAGCGTTGAAAAGAAACAATAAACAGGCAAATTTTGTTATTTATAAATCATCGGTACACAGGCCGATATATTGTCCGTTAATTTCATGAACAACGTTTCGATATTTATAGCGTCCACTGCGGTACATTCTGGCGCTTCGCTGGATATTTTAAGGTTTAACAGGTTCCCGACTATTTTTACGCGATGCGCTCGACCCTCGTTTACGCTACCGAGCACATCTTTCGCGAGCATTTTTCAAATTGATTGGATTAATCGATAAATGTTTCTGTAGTACCGAATTTCAAATAACTACATACAAATTTTTAAATATTCGAATGCTAGAAGAAATTTGGAAACATTGAAGATGATGGAGAATTAGAAAAATTGCATTAATATTGTCTGATTCGATGAAATTTGTCTGATCTAAGAATCTGTTTTTAGGACGACAAATCGGGCAGCAGGGAAAAACGCGACATTTCGGCGGAAGATCAACAGGATACCGACGATAACGAGGCTGACGATGGAAGCGAGGACGACCAAGATCAGGTGGAGACGGTCGAGATAACCAGCGTCGAGGACGACAACGAATCGGTCGATGCCGTAGATGATGCTGCTGATTCCAAAGAAGATGATGACAAGTCGAAAGGTTTCTCCAAACAATATTTGTTTACAATCCCTACGTCACATTTATTTAACTACCAATGATATGCAACAGAAACTGATGCTGAGGATTCCCAAGAAAAGCAAGGAGACGAATCTGATACAGATGCCGACGATGGCGGTTCAGCAGAAGGCGATGCTGAGACGGAAGAGGTCGTTGTAGCCGATGAAGAATCCGAGGAAAAGAAAGAAGAGGCTTCCGCGCAGGATGACAACGACACCAACGAGATCGACGACGACGACGACAAAAACGACGGTCCCACCGACAACGTCGAGTCCGACGAGCAGAAAACCGAGGAAGCAGAAGACGATAAGACTGAGGAACTAGAAAAATCTGCCGAAGCTGATACTGCCAGTGCTGAAGGAGCAGATGACGGAGACTCCAAAGAAGAGGCTGAGGGAGATGCCGATAGTCAGCAAGCAGAATCCGGAGAAGAAGCAGCTGAAGATGATAAGAAAGATGGGGATGATGATAAAACCGAAGAAGTCGAGAAAGATGAAAGTGGAGAGGATGATAAAAAGTCTGTGGAAGAAGAAGAAGCTGTAACTGATGAAGCAGCTTCAATTGAACAGGAACCAGAAACTGCAGCAACTAGCGGTGAAGACGGTAAAAGTGAAGAGGATGAGAAAGATGGCGGGGATTCAAAGGACGACGATGATGGAAAATCTAAAGAAGGTGGTAAGTACTTCCAGGTTATTTTTATTTAATTTTTTAATACAAGTGCTTCATAATCTAAAATATTTTTTTTAAATAAAAGATGAAGAAGGAAGCGAAGGTAAAGATGAAGGAGAAGATTCTACTGAAGCTGAAGGAGGCAGTGGAGATGATGAAGAAGAAAGACCAGAAGAGGAAGAACTTATTATGGAGATTGAAATTCCAGAAATCCTTAGACCGAGAGATCACATAAATCAACTCCTGAAGGTAGATGAAGAAAATGAAGAAAAAGAAAAGGCTGTGGAGAAAGTCGCTGACATTGTCCTTAGGGATCTGAAGAGACTGTACGACAACGCAATTAAGCCGTTGGAAACTTTATACAAATACAGAGATCTGAGTAATCGTCATTTTGGAGGTAATTTAAACATTTTTTTAAAAGTATAGCGTTTGAAATGAAATAGAGTCTTACGCTTTGCTTTAATTTTAGACCCAGAAATTTTTTCGAAACCCTTGGTGCTGTTCATGGGTCCATGGAGTGGTGGAAAATCATCAATCATCAATTACTTATTAGATATCGAGTACAAACCTACCTCTCTAAGAACTGGTTTGTATTAGCCCATCAAAAATAGTTCAATCAAATCATGTTTAATGCTGCGTTATTCACAACGAACAATTACAGGCGCTGAACCATCTCCAGCTTACTTTAATATCTTGATGCACGGAGAAGAAGAAGAGATATTGGATGGAACACAGTTGGCAGCCGATTGGACATTCTCTGGACTTCAGAAATTTGGTCAGGGATTACTTGATCGTCTGAAAGGATACAAACTTAACAACAAATTGCTTGAAAAGGTACACAAATCTAGCCACACTAATCTATGAAACAAATTACATTGAAGAATCTAACGCGTAATTATTCATTAGGTAAACATAGTTGAGATTCCTGGTATTTTGGAAATACGTAAGCAAGTACAAAGGCTATTCCCATTCAATGATGCATGCCAATGGTTTATTGACAGAGCAGATATTATTTTCTTAGTTTATGATCCATCTAAACTCGATGTTGGACCAGAGACCGAAGCCATTCTTGATCAACTCAAAGGACGCGAATACCAGGTAGAGGATTAACAAACCTAATTTTATTTTTTACGATAACCAATGACTTTTGCGATTAAAATTTTTAATAGACAAGAATCATCTTGAACAAAGCCGACCAAGTAAAACCCGAAGAACTTATGAGAGTTCAAGGAGCGTTAATATGGAACATTTCACCGCTGATGTCCAGTGCCGAACCACCAATAATGTACTCGACTTCTTTGTGGTCGATACCTTACGAAGCTGGAGCACCTACAAGGTTACTTTATGCCCAAGAACGAGCTTTCCTTCGTGACCTTCGTTCTGCTATTGATAAAAGGGTCGAACATAAAATTGCCAGTGCAAGGAGATTTGCTGTAAGTTTGAAATTCTTCTCTTGGACTTTAAAGGACATGATTATCCGTCGGGTGGTACTTAGTTTCTAGAAATAAACTTTAATTGACTTTGCAGGTACGAGTACGCAATCATGCTAAGATGGTCGACTGCTATTTGACAACATACTACAACCACAAGAGCTTCTTTGCCAAGAAGAAGGACATCAGCGACCGCATCATCGAGAATCCTCAGGACTACCATATTTACGAAGGACTCAGCACTCTCACCAACATCTCGCGCTACGACTTGCCAGATCCAGATGTCTACAGAGACTTCTTCCGTCTCAACGCTCTGTACGACTTCCCCCTGCTCAGCTCCACCTGTACTTATTTCCGCGGTTGTCCTATCAATAGGCTGGACGTTGCTATCGCTTACGATCTGCCGGAATTGGTTGGAAAATACAAGAAAGCCGTTGAGGCTGCTTTACATCAAGAGGTGGAAGAAGCTCCTGCTGCTACCCCTGCACCGGCAGCGCAAGCCCAGAAACCAGAGCAAAAATCGACGGCGAGGAGTGGAGCTTCCAGGATATCCCTGAGTTGAGGAACGACTACCAGCTATTTCAGAGTTTTCGTTCTATTGGCAGTTACGTTTTTGTAAACTATGACGCGGATTTTCTGAAAATAATTTTTGGTACGGTTCTAATGTAAACACTTGTAGAACTTGAGGAAAACTACTGTGAGACCAAAATCAATGTACAAGCTTATTGTTTTTAATGCTTTTAAACAATGATTTTGTATTTTTAAGAAATAGATGATAATTTTTAAACTATCTTTAAGACGTTTTTAAATTCATAGTAATCAAAATATTTTCTTATAATAATAAAGTACTTCAAATTATTTTTAGAAAAGAGTTCATTTTTTACAAAGATACAATCACAAAACTAAAGCTTTGAAATAAGGTACCGTTTCTTGATTTAGAAGGATCTTAAAAATGTTAATGAAGGCTCAAAAGTCAGACGGAAAATACAAATCAACGAGATAAGCTACAATACGTCGTCGAAAATCCTGAGCTCCTTTAAAGATTCTCATGCAAAAGTTGCTGATAATTATTCAGCAATGATATCCAGTGAAAACTTTGCTGCGGTCAGCCGGTCTGCCGACTTATATCTTCATATTCTTGATAATTTCTTAAATGTCAAGAATACTGATCCCAAAAGAGATAACTGAACAGTGAGAATACGTAAATGTGTATTTATATTTTACCGTAAAGAATAAAAGTTATCTGCAAAAAGTAGGAATGAACACTGAAAAATTTGATATCTTCATACTACTAAAGTGTAAATATCTATTTACATTTTGGAGCCTCAAGAAATTTCTACTTTGTTCAAACATCTTAAAGTGTATAAATCACGTGTTGGACGAATATTTAGTCGTGTTTAAGCATGTTGAGTATAAATAATAATAAAACACAATAAAAACGTTTTCAGTGTAGTATTCTTGAATAAACTGAGAAACAAAACATATTTTAAATATTGTTTCTCAACATATGCAGAAAAAGTAAATAAAATAATTTGTATAGCTGTCGATGATCAATTGTGTTACTACATACATTTTCAACAATAAGTTAATTACATTGCCGTTGATTCTACATAAAAACGTAGGTGAGAATCATGTTTATTATAACAATAATTTAGCTTTGTCATGATGGTGATTTTCCTGTGAGAACATGCGAGAACGAGAGAATAAGTGAGAGTGAGTGAAGAAAAGAATTTGTTTACTTTTCTTCAAGAAAAAATATTATACCTTAATTAACAAATGTGTTCATAACAATACAGTACAGAATCAAAAATGTATAACTAGACCTTATTGTGTCTCTAATAAGTCTTTGTACTTGTAAGAGCTGTAGTAATACTGCTGCTCATGAATACTGTGCACTTTCTGTCGATATATTTTGATTTAATTACATTATTTACTTCGAGTAATAAGGAACCATGGTGAGTTTTGACTGAATTGATGATTTTGACGCTTAAATTATTAAATTATACTGTTTGATTAATAATGATGTTCTAACTACTTTGTTAATACTTAGGAAAGGCACATTTTACATAGGATAGATAAAAACTTTTTTTAAATAAAAGCATTTTTGTCATTGATTCGGCAAAGTTCCTTCTTAAGCGAAGCTTGTTAATATTACAATTTTAATAATATTAGAAAATATAGATATAAATATAAAAATATTAGTAATTTTAGAATCAAGCATACATTAAAATTGTTTGATTCTGTGGATGTATAATGTAACTTTAATCTTAAATATCATGTCAAAATACTTAAACATAAAAATCATGTTGTGAAAACATCCACAATACATATTTATCAATGTAATTAAGTGTTGTTTAAGTCATAAAATGGTTTTGCGTTAAATAATTTATTTATCACTATCTTCAAAAAAATAAATAAAATTTCTTTAAAAAGCGTTTATTTTTTTCGTTTAAATTTATTTTAATTAGATATTTAAATTATAAAAATATAAAATTATAAAGATAACTTTTATTTAGTAAACTGGTACTTACATTGGGTGTAACTTCTTTCAGCCACTCATCAGCCTGTTCATCAAAGTCAAATTTGCAAGCTGTTCTTAAATCATTTGCAGCTTCTTCCCATTTTCCAAGAAGTTGATTAGCTCTTCCACGGAATTTATGTGCAGCTGCACTGTCTGGATTCAGTTCAAGAGCACGGTTGCAGTCTCGAATACAAGCATTAGGTTTTTTAAGTAACAAATAAACTTGTCCTCGCTTGGCATAAAGAAGAGAGGCTTGTGGATTAAGAAGTATAGCTTCTGTATATAATTTAAGTGCTTTATCATAGTCGTTCTCAACAAATGCAGATACAGCTTCTGAACGTTTATTCTGAGATTCTTCAATTTGTTCTTCTGTTGGTTGCAAGTCATAATCACCCATTGGCTGCGGTTCATCTTTGTCAGGCTCTACAAGCATATTTATTTACATATTGTCAATTTTTAAGAAATATTTACCTACTATTATTTATTAATATTTTTTCTTGTTTATTTAAAAAAAAATTTGTAATAATTTTTAAACAAAGTTCTACATTTAAAAAAAACTTGTCATCTGAGTTCTATCACCATGAAAATTAAGATAAAAACATAATAAATCTATTGACTTTATTTGCAGACCTATTACACCCGTCATATCTAGCTCCAAATCACTCTCTTCGCTTTCTGGTTCTGGCTCTGGTTCTTTTTCAAAAGTTGTACTGGAACTGTTTTCATTTTTTTCATCACTTGGAACCTTGCCTCCTAATTTCAGAATAAAATTTTTGAAGAATGCTAATTGCGGATGATTGATAATTGATGGATTGGTGTCACAAAGATGAATTAACTCTTTGAACTGTTCTAATTGTTCACTATTTACAGGTAATGACATTTTTCAAACTGAAATAAAAGAATTATATTTGATTTATTATTAGTTTTTCAAAAAATTAAATTTAAACATACAATACTTCTTAATCTCATTTAACTTATAATCCAAAATTTTTCTCAACTAATATATCACGTTAACCATAAGTGACTTGTTTAATTTGAAAACAAAATAGATTTTTTAATTTTAAGTTTTATTTATTATTTTCCTAAGTTTTAAAGTTTCAAGAGGTTATGTTTTAAAAATATAATTGCACTTTTTACCTAATTTAAAACATTAAAATGAAATTAAAAGTATCTTTAACATAAAATATTTCTTTAATCCTTTTCAAAATGTATTATTTAAACTTGCCAAGAAAATCCTATTTTAAGCTTACAAAATAAAAATTTTAGAAAATATTTGAATTACTTTTAATTACTTCTTTATAATAATCAATAGATTAATAAAATAATAACTTGTTTTATAAAAAAAAATTTTGATCTAGAAGTTTCTTTTCAAAAATTAACCTTTCAAAATTAATTTAGTAAAATGAATAAAGAAAACAAAACACAAATATTTTATGCATCTAAATATTCATATTTAAAACTCACACTTTTTGCAATGCAAATAATGATAAAAAAGCAGCAATTTTTATTGGTCACTTTTATTTTTTAACTCGGAGACTCGAAAAACGTCAGGGTGAAATAATACGAATACTGCACAACGTATATGTTCGTCGTTGTCGAAAATGCACATTCGATAAGTAATTGCAATATGTTTTTTACGAATTAAATTTAGAACTCACCTTTCTTGATTACAAGAAGATAATCTAATTTGCCGGGACTCGGTACTTTTTTTGCAAGTTGCCACAGATATGTGCTTATCGCACTAATGGTGCGGCACTCGAATAAGGAGTATAAACAAAGACGTAGCTCTCGAGAATTTAGTAATGCTTTGGATCCGTCTACATTTGCGAATACATACTTTCACGGTTTTTTCTCATCACAATATTCGTTAACAACAGACTTATTTCGAGAAAAACATTCTTTTTAATTATACTATCATATTAGAGTTTCCTTAATATTATTATTTTAATTAATAACTATTATGAAAAATAAATGTAGCATGTATTTGAATTTGCTACCATCTACCGATAGCCTGTTTCATACATTTGATTGACCTTGATTCTGCATATTTTTTATAGTTAAATTGTAGTTTAGCATTTGCCCCAATAACACAAGTGCAGCAAAATAGAGCAAAATAACAGCAATATGCCAGCAAACAGCAAAAACGGACGCAGTTTTGCATCAAATTTATGTAAAATTGCAACCTGTGTTATTGGGGTGCATACCTATAAATTGCTTTATTCAACGCATGATGTGGTTTAAGCTAAAACTCTTTATGTTGCTCTGTTATTTTTCTCGTCATTTATAATCAATGCAGTGCCTAACAGTTTGTTTAGTAACCGTTCTCTAACTTTGGCCGCACACAGTTTTTCTCAAATTAATGAATTTCTGAAAGTCATCTTTTTTTTAGAAAGCTTCAGCGTACCACTGGAAAATGAAACCACAAAAGAATAGCCGGTTCAAATTTGCCGGTAAAACCTATCGCTACAGAGAGTATACAGAGGCGATAGATCTGGTATGCATGTTGCGGGTTATATGGTACGCTTTTATCAAGTCTAGCAACGATTGGTTAATCGCGAGCCGGGAGCTCGTCTGGTCGCGGCTTCAATAAGAATGGCGGCCGCACTGAGAAGAAACCTCGGAGCTCTGCAGCCGGTTCTTGGCAAGCGGAATTTTCCACAACTCAGTAGTTCCAGGTAATTCTCATCGGATCACAAACTTTCTTCTCCTTTTACCTTTAATTATCCGTCCACTTTGAATTCCGAACGTTACGTCGAGTTCGAACGTCGTTCTTCAGCTGCTGCTGCGTCATTGGCTTCCCTATATTGACCAACAATGCATGTGTTTATACGTGTATGATCTGCAATATGATGACAGCTCGTTGTTTTTATTTCTTTTCAATGAAGGCATCTTGCAAAGTCGGCCGACAGGAAGGACGTGAGCGAAGGATGGCTCAGCAAACTTTTAGTAAGAAAAATCGAGCCGACCAAGGAGTCGCACTCGAGGATGCTGTCCGACAAGCAGATCATTTATGCTCTTCACACGCACAACATCCGTCCTGATTCCTACGACAAGTATTTAGCGAACTAGTGAGTGAGAATAGTATGCTAGTATGCGAACTTGACTTTTTAATGGTCTTTTTATTATTTTTTAAAATAGCTTTAGAGTGAAGAGAAAGTTTTCTATATTGTACATTGGATTCTAGCTTTATTTACAAATTAAATTGTTTACAATTATACCTGTTTTTAAAAAATAATTAGCAAATTTACAAAATCTGGTGATTAATATAGAATAGTTGTTTTACAAATTTTATATTTTTAATTGGAATAAAAAAAAATTGATTTATTCATAATAGATTGTAATTTTATAATATCAAAAACATATTTATCATAATTTTGTATTTTGGAAAAATGTTACAGAAACTTATCTCTATTTCTGTTCATGTTGATTTCATATCAAATTATTTCATAACTACCAAACGTCATTGAGATAAGAATAATTTTAAAAACAAAAGATCATCAAATCATTACACAATATTTATCAATTGCAAGATTCTTTTTTATAGTTAAAGAAATTTAATGTATTTAATATGTTATAGTGCTGAAAATGTTAAACATATTCATTCCAAAGAAGAATTGAACTTACAACTTGTTGGCTCATGGACTGTAGACGTTGGAGATTTAGATCAGGCTCTTCATCTATGGCAATACAGTGGAGGATTCCAAGTTGTAGACAAAGCACAAAAACTACTTTCTAAAGATGAAGTAAATTTTTATTTATAAATGTTAAGCTTTCACAGTACTTTTCTTTTATTTCAAAACGAAATACAGTACTTGTATAAGAAAATAAATAATTGGAAATTATAAATTAAAATTTTATAGTATAAAAATTAAGTACTTTGAAATTATTTATATTTAATTTATAGAAATTGTTTACTTTATGAATAATTTTTTTTTAGCCATATCAAAAACTACTCAAAGAGCGCGGTAATTTCTTAAGATCACGGCATTTACAATATCTGTTAGCGTTCAGTTATTGGCCGTCAATAGTAGCCCGAGAAGGTGAAAACAAGTATGAAATTAGAAGTTACAGCTTAAAACCAGGAACAATGATAGAATGGGGAAATAACTGGGCAAGAGCTGTAAATTTTAGACAGAGCAATGATGAAGCATTTGCCGGCTTTTTTTCACAAATTGGACGTCTTTATAATGTTCACCACATTTGGTGTAAGTTTCATAATTATTATTTTGAATTTATATTCAAAATTCAAAAATATAAATTTTTAATGTACTATAGGAAATATTTGTTTTTTGTTTAGTAAATAAATATTTTGTCAAAAATAGGAAACAATTTTATATAAATATTTTAATACTTGAATTGTTATTGAAATACTTTTATTTCTTTATTAAACAAAAGATCTAATCAATAAATATTATATTTCTTTTATGTATGTTTCAGGCTATAAAGATCTTCACAGTCGTAAAGAAACCCGTGAGAGCGCCTGGCGTTCGCCTGGCTGGGACGAATGTGTTGCTTACACAGTTCCCTTAATTCGTGAAATGCATTGTCGTATTCTTAATCCAACGTCGTTTTCGCCAACTAAGTAAATTAAGTCAAGATATCCAAAATTGCAAGAAGGCGTTACACAAAAAAGGAAGTCAGAACAAAACGTTCTATAATTCTTGTTTAAATAAAAAATGTATAATCACATTTGTATATCTGTAAAACTTCTAACTTCGACAAATTGTACAAAAATATTGAAAGTTTAGAATCGCACTATATATGATGTATAAAGAATTGATTTTTTTTCGCATAAAAGTAGACCGAGAAAGTTTATTTAGCTTTAAGCGTATAAAATAATTGTAAAGATAGGAATTTAAAGTTAATAGTTGATTTGTTAATTAATTAATGGTGTTAACTATGTAAAATCCAAAGGTGTGATTGCACAGAATGAAGCATTTACTGGAAAGAAAGAAAAGAAATACAACAATAATGTTGATATTATTCAATGATGTTAAACGAGAGATTTGTACGCATATAAAAAATGAAAAAACATGAACATTTCTGGGATATGTAATACGAAATACAGCAACTAAATATTTTTAATATCAATTTTTTATTATTATCTAATCAAAGTCGAGGGTTTGACGTTTTTTCCCGTTTCGAACCTCATTTTCGCCCTCTTCAATCTGTCGAACCTTTCACACTCCATTGATGGTGGTTATAAAGGTGCACTCAGCATCGAGTCATTCATGTGGTTAATATTTTTATTATTATTTTTTTCCTTTTTCATTTTAATTGAAATTAGAAAATGTATTTTATGCTTTACCTAAACTTAAAGATAAAAATAATCATCATAATTATTAAAACCAGTCAAAAATGCACGATTATTTTTCATTATAACTTATGTTTTGTCTATTTTCTTTTTTGTTCGATTACTTATGCTATAAATGATTATTAATTAATTATTTCTCACCCTTTTATTTATGTCCCGCTCACTTCACGCGCGTATGTTTCCGTTTTCCTTGTACTCACATAATAATAGATAACATTTAAAATCCACACTAATACATATAATTTTTTCAGAGAAAATTCTCATCGTTCAATATTCGTTTACAATTGAGTGTTCGACAACGTCTTTCATCAAAGCATTT
This sequence comes from Ormyrus labotus, assembly GCA_035582975.1. Classification (NCBI taxonomy): domain Eukaryota; kingdom Metazoa; phylum Arthropoda; class Insecta; order Hymenoptera; family Ormyridae; genus Ormyrus; species Ormyrus labotus. Next base: position 12,357,944 of record JAWWEO010000001.1, on the reverse strand, counting down.
TACGATTTGATTGCCGCTGAATCGTAACGCGCACAATCATCATCAAATGCGTATATGAAACATGAAGGGGACATTGACTTTTTCTCTTTCTCTCTCGGCGCCGACAAGCATTTTCATGTGTACATATGTGTGGCTTAAAATGTAGTGTGTTATGCATATGTTACACACGCCATTTAACATTGCACAGATTTTTTCGTAAACTTTTTTTCTCACACATTTTGCGATTATACAAAAACGTACAGAATTACTCTAACGCATCTTTAGTTTTTAAATGTTATTTTCTCTTTAATTGTAGATTATCCGTTATTTATTTACTTTAATTTTTTACGCCTATTGTGTATAAAAGTTTTCTTTTATATCGCGAAGTTTCTGTTTTCAAAATGCATTTCAACCATGCTTCGACGCTACGCTGCAGAGGTTTACATTTGCAACTATGCAGTTTCTTATAATTTTGAATGGAGTAAACATAAAATCGTTAAAAAGTCCCAGAACAAAAATTAAATATAATAATTACATTTTAATTTATCTAAGTTTTAATCAATATACTTAGCTTAAAAGTATATTGAATTGATAAATTCTTGAAAATTTAGGAATCAATTACAATTAAATTTTTTAAAAAGCTAATATTATAGCTTCTCGAAATATCTAATATGTGTTAAATAATTTCATCTACACATACAATACATCATAACAACACATTCACATAAGATTTCAAAGTCCTCACCGACAATTTCTACTTCCGAACCATCTTGTATAATAATAGATAGATATGAAAAATTTCTTTTCAATTTTTATAATTATTACTTTATTGACGTCAATCGAGGTCATTAATCCGTCGTATTAAAAACGTGAATAAAAATGTTAGGAAAATGTTTCTTGAATATACTTATACATTCTCTAAGTCGTACATTCTTTTGACCCCAGAGTGTAAAAAGAGAAAAAAAGGTGATTTAGAAAATGTGTTAACAAATTTAAGACACTTAAAAAAAATTCGAAATGTACAACAAATGAAAATATAAAAATAGAGAAAATGAATAACAAAAAACATATTTCCCTTTTTCTTGTGCGCAATGAATACACGCACAAGATGTACAGCGAGCTGGACAAAATTTTTACTTCTTTGGCTAGATTATGTATATTTATATATATATTTATTTATATTTTAAACGTGATAAAGTCACTTTAACCTGTAATTAATACGGAATAATAAAAATTACCAGCATTAGAGGAATGTAAAATTTTCACATAAGAAAGAAAAATAAATTGTTGCTTAAAAAAATAGTTCGTAGAAAAATTGACAAAGTGAAAGTACATTATTTTAACTCCGATTACATAATTGACGGCATTCTGGCAATATAACAATATTAAACTATATTTCAAAATCGTTAAAGTGACTTTACTCTTTTTACTTTTGTTTAACGATAGAAACATATGAATATTATTACATACGTATGCACACACGCGTTTATAGTCAATATTTTTTATATACAGTAAAAACCAACAAAATGTTGAAATAATAGTTTTTTTTATCTATTATTATATATTTGACAAAGCTTTAAATCCCCGAAGTTTGGCAATCGGAATTTCAAAGCTATTTCTTTCCATTCTGTGAATATTGCAATAGATTACAAGTATATGCACAGTGCTGCACATTAATAATCAAGAAATACAAAAGAACTACGCTGTTCGTTAGTCGCTGAAATTCAAATGGAGATCGTGCCTAAATCCTACTTCCTTTTTTTTAATTCTTAATGAAACACAAAACGAAATGACAGATCGAATAAAATGATGATACATTTTTTGTAATATTGCTTTGGATTTAAACGAAATGCAAAAATATAAGAAAAGCCTTTTAAAAAATTTTAGCATCCATAAATTAATGCATTTAAACAATTCGAAACATTCGAAGTAATAATTAATAATACAGGTAAGCATGTTTTCAAAAAATTCGTATTTTTTCAGCATAGTTCTTGATCAGCTCAAACAGTTCATCGTCAATTAATGTTTTTCATAAATGTTTTTTTTTTCATAATTCATCAATAATTCATGTAAAAATAGTTAAGCAGCATTTTCTCTTTCTTTCATTAAACAAAATGATGGAACTTTCAGCTGTTTGAAATTCTTATCACGTCTTTGAATATTTAATTTCCTGACATCATGCAACGTTACATTTATGTATGAATTTAAAAGTTTAAAAATATAATCATTTTTTAAGAAATAAAAAATGCAACCTGACTATGATTTTCTTTATTGCTTAAAAACATAAAAAATCAAATTTTTATTTTTATGCAAAATTCTAATCCTGCATAAATAAATACTACTTTTATTATTTCTTTATTAAAATGATTGGTTGATTGTGACACTTTCAAGCTAATTTTATTAAATATTTTTATCGCTTTACCACCCCCTGGAAAAATTTGTTCGTTGTTATACAATTAAAAACATTTTGATTAAATCCAAGCTTATGTGTATAGAACCACCTTGTTTTTTCTCTTTTTCTATTTTTCTTAATTTATACTTTCGCTTTCTTTTCTTCTTTATCATCAGTCGCTTATAAACTACGTATATAACTATTAGTAATGTCAACAAAGCATGAATATTTCTTCCACGTCTTTAATTACAATAAATTTTTCCAATGGGTGTCGATCTAAATAATATTTTTCTAATATACACAGCTTACACACGAGTGATGTACAAAATTTTCAAATTTAAAATTGCTATCTTGGGATTGGCACTATACAGATAACATAATTGAGAAAAACTATCTCTTTCGTTATTATGATTACGCAAAAATAGCAAATTTTAATAGCATAATGGATATTTTTTGCACATACATTTATATTTAAATTTATATTCGTTATAAGTGTACAGCTAAATTTCTTATCATTTTTACTTATAGTTAGGTAATTTCATAAAATTACACTACTAATGACACCAGAAATAAAGAATCGAACTAAACCGAGAATGATCACTTCTTTACACAATCTACGTGTTTCTTCAATAGTTATTACATTTTTCAATCCGCACCATCAGTATGTAAAACTGTCACAATCACCTATCCATCCGTCACATTTTTTTTATCTTCAATTGCACACTTCGTAACATTAAAGTAATAATTATAGAATATTTTTTAATAATAATTGTATCTGCGTATAAAAAGTTTTCGCTTTCGGTAAAGAAAGAGCGAGTGAGATTAAAAAGTTCATTACTTTTTCATTTTTGTTTTGTGAAATTTCTAAAGCACATTGCACAGCTTAAATCGGGATGTGTACTGGATTGACGCGCAAATTTACAAGTATAAGAGTTGAAATGTTTTAAGGAAATTGGACGTTAAATTATGTTTCATTTTTTGCTGGAAAATAGTGTTATACAATTCTATATAATTATGCATTTTAATATAACACAGAATCATTTAAAAAACTCTATATAATTTCGAATTAATTTTTTGAAATGATTCAATATTGTCGTCATATTCAGTGTTTTTGTGTATAATTATATACAATTGTTTATCACATATAAAATTTCTTATGAATTACTTTTATTCGAGAAGACAGTTTTTTAAAAATCTGTCAAATCTTTGCAATCTTATAAAACTCGGTTTTTAATGTTAATGTTGGTATTCAATATTTATGAAGGGATAGTCGGAAAATGGAAGACCATATAGGCATATAAAAAAAGACATATTTACGCATCTCAATTTTTTTGTTTCTTTAAATGTACTATGATTTTTAAACAAAATCTTTTCGCACTCAATTTTAAAAAAATGAGATTTGCAATTCATATGTGATTAAATCTCTTTATAATTCGATTTTTATTAATATTATAAAAAAAAGAGAAATAGAATTATTAAATCGTGAAGAGACTCAGCACATTCCTTTAATTTTTAATTAGTAGTTATAATTGTCTTTTTTTTAGTTTGGATGTGATGAAAACATATCTATATTTATATATCTATATCTATATACGAATATTTTTTTAAATTAAAAAATCGACCTTATAATTTTTTAAAACTTTTTGAATCATAGAAAACGTAGTTTAGCGATACACGTATACGTATCACAAGAATACAACACAATCTAATAGCTAACCGATCAATGGCCAAGGTATTTACAGAAAGATTTATTGCTAGGGCATAAAGAAATCATAAACACGAAAATTCGTGCACAATATATTTTCAACGAACATATTTTTTGTAAAATCTGACACTTTTTGTATAAAATTTCTATGTTCTGTAAAGTGCTTGCACAATTCAATCTCAAATACAGATTGACTTGAATAAGATTGTAATTAAAAACCATATTTTACTGAGGCAATTTGTAAAAAACGTTTTAATTTCAGTTTCATACATTTTCTAAAAAGGCAATTTAAGTTTCAGAAAAGCAACTTCATTATAACAAAACAGAACAACGAAAAAACAAAACTTTAATATATAAAGTGTAGCCCGAAAAATCTCATGATGAGCGAGATTAATAATAATTTAATATATTTGAGAAAAATTGCAAAAAAGAAAAACAATCTTTAAAAGTTTGAAAAGAAATTATCTACACAGACTATTATGAGTATCAAATTTATACAAGAAATTATCCTTACATAAATAAAATTAAAAAGAGAAGAAAAGATAAAGAGAGACAGATAAAAGTTCTAACCAATTTAAAAGTTTTTATCACGTCAAAACAACCATCTAATTTTTATCATTTAACTCGATATACAACGAGTTTCTTTAGGACTTAAAATTCTACACTCAAGGGATCGAGGAATAAATTCTGAGCAGAAAATTTCGACCGATTTTGGTACCTTATTACAAAATTTAAAAAACAGTTATCTGGGAAAGCTAACTCGGCCGTAAAAACGGATATTCGCGCTCGCTTTCTTCGAGTAAAAAACAGTAAAAGAATCGAAGATGATCGTTACGTTCTTATCCAATACGCATACCCGAATTCGAGCGAGTCGACAACTGCCTGGCCTGCATTATAAGTTAAACGAGCTTCATATTCACGGGATTACAGGCGGACATTACATTTTAACACGAATAATTAAGATTAGAGACTGTTAGGGGGAAAAGATGTAGAGCTATTACTGTGAGCCAGGCTTAACATTGAACCACTAAGACTTTCGTCGTCCGGATAAGACTCTTTCGAAGCTTCAGCTATTGCCAACGCACTAAAAATAAAATACATATAATTACTTTATTTCTGTTAGTTTTAATAATTTTTTCAGTAGAGCTAAACGGTTGATTTGTACCTGAAGCCGATTCTCGCGCTTTCCTCGTCGAATTGCTGCAATTCGCGCTCTTGTTTTTCATGTAGCAGCCGTATTCGTTCGCTGCGTTCGTGCAAAATTTTCTGTGTCTCATCCTCTAGCTTCTTTTCTAGTAATGCTCGTCTCACTGATACTCGATCCTCAAGCTCACGTCTTTCACGATCTCGCTGAGCCTCTGCCTGCATTTTGTTCTTTGACTGATATGCCATTAGGATCTCCAATTCGTGATTTAATCTTTGCTGTAATTGGAAAAAAAAGATTATTTATTTATTTATTTTTTTTAATATTTATTATGTGAGAAAATATGAGACAAAAATATATACCTTAAGAATCTGGCACTCAATTTCTTGCGATTCGTCCAAACGAATGCTTTGTTTCTGAAGCATTTCAGCGATGCTCTGCTCATACTGGTCACCCAGAAGTGCGAGCTTCCGCCTTTGTTCTTCTTTTAATTTTTTAATTACAGCCTTTTGTTCATCCTTTGCTGTTGTTTGCAATATTTGAGCCTTTAATGCTTTATACTGGCGCGTTTGTATTTTACATGTTTCCCTAAATTGTTTCCTTATTTGCATTTCCTTTTGCTAGAAGAGAAAAATTTATATTCATAAAAATGTGTTTTGCAATAAATAATTGTAAAATTTTTTTAAATAAATCAAGCTAAAAATTAATTTACCTTCAGGCTTTTAGGTTGCTGCTTAAGTTCAAGCGCATGCTTCTTACGCAAATCACGTTCAGCTCGTTGCATATAATCTCGCTGATTGGTAAGTTCGGTGGAGTGTTGCCTATGTATTTGTTCTTCGCGAAGAGCGTGAACTGCTCTTTGTTGTCTGTATTCTAACTCCTGAGTCTTTTCATGATGGCGTAATAACATATCATGAGCTTGTTCCAGCTGCTGCTGTCTTTTATTAAGTTCCTATTGAAAAAATTAGTATCTTAAATATTTCTTATGAAATTCAAAGAATGTTTTCATTTATCTAATTTTGCTTTTTGCAATAAAAGATATTTCAGAAACTTTTTACTGGAAATTAAAGTTTTATTGCTTTACAGAAATTGTTTTAAATTTACTCAAAACAATTTATTGAATTAATTACTTACTTCACGAAGGAGCTCCTGTTCCAGGGAGTGATAAGTGAGTAACTTTTTTCTTCGGAACTTCCGAATTTCAAGATCCAGGTATTCCCGCTGTCCGCGTGCGAGACGCTGCTCTTCTTGTGCTTCCATTTGTCTTAAACTATCCTTTTGACTTTGAAGAGTTGCGTCACGTTGTCGTTTCGGCGTAACCTCATCCTGAGAAAGTTCTTTCTTCCACCTTTCTTTGTATGCCTGATCATTAGATAAAAATAAATTATTATATATATATATATATATATATTAACTACCATAATTTTGTATTTATTTATCTACAACTTCTTTTGGTAACAAGAAATTCAATTAACCTTATATTCTCGTTTTTGCTGGGCTTCAAGAGCTTTACGATCGGCTTCGTGCCTACTTGTTATTTCTTTATGAAGCTTCTTTTCAGCATTTTGATTTTGTTTCATTCTCCGCTCGAGCTCTTGATGATGCCTGGCCTGTAATTTTTCTAGTTCTTTGCTAAATTGCTGCATAAGATTTTCATATTCTTTTTCAAGGAGTTGTTTGTGAGAATCTACTTCCATTTTACATCGCTCTTCAAGCTTAACCTATTAATAGTACATGAAGTTAATTATATATTATTGCTTTATATCGACAATTACAATTAAATAATTAATACTAATTAAGTTATAATAAATGAAAGTTAATAGAAAACTTGAAAAGAATAACAGTGTTATGAACTTGAAAACGGCCTTAACTTTGAAACTTTTTTTTCATTATTAATTGTAACGAATATATTTTTTGTTGTAAAGCCTTAAAAATGACACTTAGATAAGTATCGAAACGTTGGCTAAATAAAATCAATATTTAATAACCGTTCGGCGTGATCATTCTTTTCAACTTGCACCTTATTCAAAATTTCTATCGAACGTTCAAGTCATAATCAAGCATAACATTTTTTTAGCAAGACCATCGATTTTATTCTTATCTTTATGGCTACTGTATGCTTCTTTTTAGTGAATTAATGGGATTTTATTTTAAGATTATTCCAAATAAATTGCAAAAAGGATAAATTTATAAATTTAATAAATTTATAAACTTATTTTACTTAAAAACTAATGCATATTACATTCAACGTAGAAAATTGTTATTTCTCTTTGTACTAAAGGCAAATTAATTGTTAATTTTTCATTGGACATTTAAATAAATATTTATGACGAGGCAAATTGAATTAGAAAAGTATCTTTTAAACTAAAGATTAAAACAACTTACCAATGCACCATGATGCTCTCGTCTCATCCTCTTATAACCGCTCATCTGTTCATGCATTTCCTCTTGCATGTGCTCCTTTTGTTGCTTCGTCACAATTGACGTTGTCCTGATTGTTGCAAAGTTGTTTGCACCGTGTTCTATCAAATTAGCTGTAACGCCAGCCGACATTTTATGGCGATTCCGCACAGAACCGCTATAATCATTAGAATCTGCATTGGGCAGTGGCAGGCTATTAGTCGAAGAGCTTTGCGAACTTGCAGACACCCCCATTGAATGAATCGAGTGTTCCGAAGTGATGCTGTTACTCTTACTGCTATCGCCACCTGTTTGTTCGTCGGGAGTGTCTGTATATCAGAAAGTGATCGTAATATCGTCAAACTTACTCTAAAAGGACTTTTTTCAACAGGCTCTTTGTAATTAAACGTATCAAACGAAGCGGGTTGTTTAAAAACAAGATCATGTTGAATTTTACATGATCGTATGGATATTTGAAGATTTTCAATTGAAAATAAAAAAGGAAAAATAAAGTTTCTTTCTCCACATAATTATTATAAATTAATCCAAGCGGAAAATGTAAATATCGATTACTACCTTTAGATTGTAGCTGCAAGTAAAATTTCGGCTTAACTTACCATCGGCATCACCAACTTGACTCTCAGTTTCACAAGTATCGATCATTAAAATTTTCTTCATTTTACGGTAATTCAGATTATCTAATTCTCGTACGGCAGCCTTTGTTCTTTGTATTAGATCTATCAAAACTTGAGGAGAACGAGTTCTTGTCACAAATTGATGCTGTAAAAAGATTAATTTATAAAAACTTGGCAAATTTGTGTAAGACCTGTATTTCATAAATCCAAACTTTCATTTAAATATAGATTAAATTCATTTTTTTTAATAAAACATATTTTTTTAAAAACTTAAAACCACCATTTAATACAAGTATTCTTGATAAATCATTTTTTTGCCTTTTTCTTTGGTAAATTCAAATTAAAAGTTGATGAATGAAAATATTATTAAAAAAAATTTTAAGTTTCAGAAATGTAAATTTTAAAATAAAAGATCAATAACTTCGATACAAGTATAATATTTTAAATCAATTTATGTCGTAGGAAGCATTTAAACAATATTTTAGTTTAGAAAAGTTTGTATTAAAATTATTCTGAAGAGATTAATTCAAATGAAATAAAGAGATATTAATTATGGCAGTCGTATGATTTGGAATACTCACCGATAACAATTTCCCGGAAGTTGGCCTTTCGCTAGGACTTTTAGTAAGGCAAACCTCGACAAAATGACGGAATACGTCCGTCCACTCAGCCGCATTCAACGTTGGTCTTTCGTTTTGGGCAATATGATAGAGAGCACTCATTGCGTTCATGTTAAAATAAGGCGGTTTTCGTTCCGCTGCAAAAATACAAAAAATAATTCAATTTCTTTTAAAAACCATAGACATTGTCAAATAATTATTTTACATAATTTTACCTTTCAGAAGAGTAACATTATAGTCAAAATATCATTTTTTAAGCAACAAACACTCTTCTTAAAAATTAATCATGGTAGCTATTGTGCAATAAGAATTGGAGTGTTGAGATAAGGGCTATCAAATATGCAAAGGAATTTAGTTGAAGCTATTTTATTATGATAAATTATAATGATTGCGGAATTAAAGTCATTTAATATAATACAACTAATTCCGGGAAGAGTTTTATCACAATAAAATTATCTTGACTAATAATTATTTAGCATTTAGTATTTTAGTCCTATAAGGTATAAAATGTAAAATTGTACTTCTAATATACATTTTGGAATTAAATAAAGTAATATACATTTCAGGAAAGGTGAAGTAATGACAATGCAGTTTTCAGTTTTTCTTACCCTATTTAGTTTTTTTATTTTTATTTATGAAATTGTAGCAAAAAGCATTTTAAAAAATTTTGCAATAAGGCTGCAAAGCTTAAAAAACTGCAATGTCTGTAACTATGTATAAATAATATACTCTTTAGCTTGCACTTAAACCTAATTATAAGTATTTATTAGCGGAAACCAACATACCTAATTCAATACATGTGATTCCTAAGGACCATACGTCGACCTTGCCATCATATTGACCCTCATCCATGGCAAGTATGACTTCAGGAGCCATCCAGTAGGGCGTGCCTACGAAGCTGTTGGCCGGACATTTGATACTCGCTGAGCCGAAGTCAGCGAGTTTCACGGTGCCGTTTTCTGTGAGCAGGATATTTCCGGCTTTCACATCTCGATGGATCCTGCCCAAAGAATGCAAGTAATGTAAGCCCCGCAGCACGCCCTCGCATATTGCAGCTATCTCATCTTCTTTTAGTGGCCTCTTATGCACCTCGATTATGTCTGATGCTGAACCAAGGCAGTACTCCATAACCAACTGAAATCAAGTGCAACAGATAGGATTGCTTTAATTATTAATCATTTCTTTAACATTTATTTACAACCCTAATTTATTCACATGGACTTTTGAGCAATTGTTTAGCAATAAATTGCAAAATTGATTTCAAGTTGAACATATTATAATGTTATGTTTAGTATGCTAATCCTGACGAAGTTTACTGCCTAGCAAGTGATGAGAATAGTTAAGTAGGAAAACAACCTTCACTAATAAAAAGTGAAACTCGCACAACTGAACGAAAATAATTGAAATTAAAAATATAAATAATTATTTTTCTCACCCAGGCAGTGTGGTCCCTGAGGTAGCATCCCTTATACTCAATGGTATTAGGGTGCTTGAGTTGTCTGAGAAAGCGAATTTCTTTGAGAATGTCTTGCCATTTTTCGATTGTCTGTTTTCCCAGGTAGGACATCTTTTTGATGGCGACGATTTCCTTGCTGAGGAGACACCTCGCGTAATAGACTGCGCCGAAGCTGCCATGGCCGATCTCCCTCAGGTCCTCGAAGATCTTCTCCGGGTCGTTCTTCTCGAAGAGCTCGGCAGTCTCCGGGTCCTTGAGGCTACCCGGCCTCGGCATCACTGGCATAATCTGGCTGTCACGTGGCCGACCGAGGCCTTTTCTGTGCCCGCCGCCACCGCCGCCCCCACCCTCGTTGTTGCCTGCCTCGACTTCCAGTTTCGACTCTCGCCTATCCTGCTTGTTCTTGTTGGCGGCGGAGGACTGCTGGTCCTCGACCCAAACCTGCGCCAGCTTACTGTCCTCTGTCAGTCCATCACCCTGCCCGTAGGTTGCTTGACCTGTCAGTGGTACATTAAACGTTATTCTAAGCCTTTTAACTTCATTTCATCGTTTTTATTAAGATGAAAGGTGAATGAAATGAGTATGATAGTTTTGATAGAAAATTAGCTTAAAAATTAGAGCAATGAGAAACAAACCACAAAAATTACATAGATGCAAGAAAGTATTCTAATAAGAAAACAATCTAGTTGCATTCAAAATTCATTAATCTACGTTATGTAAAATATAATTTTACTTCAATCTTTTGGTCGTGCACTATTTCAAAAGATATATACTAATTATTAAAAATGTTTAATACTTTTAATTTAATTGGAAATTTATTGTAGATTATAGACAGAAGAACAAAATTAAAAGATGCCATGCTGATACTAAATTTGGTAGTTGAAGATATTTTTGTAACAAGTCATTCTTTTTCTTTACTTTTTGATACAACTGTAAATGACCAATCCTGCATATGGTTATTACAAACTGTTGTGTACTTAAACTTATCTTTGTAATAATTTGTAACATAAAAAATGCATAAATCTCTAAAATTAAGTGAAACTGGGAAGTAATACCTTAAGTTTTCTATACAATGTAATAGTTTTAAATAAATTCTAGTACAAACTCATGTATTCAAGACAGATATTGATTTTTAAATGTCATTTCCTCTTAAAGGTCTTCAAGACAATACAAAGAAAAGCAGTGAGCTTGAGAGAAAAGAATTGGCACATCAATAACTTATTGATTTCATCATAACTTTTTTATCAAAGTATATTTGATAAACACAAATGCCTCCTCATGACAAAGACAAGCACTAATGTAGGTGTATATTTCATAAGAAACAAGAAATAGATTAAGAGAAGAAGGTTGTTGAACGTTACAAAAAATTAGTAAGTATTGGATTAATTCTAAATTATTCTAATTTTACATTATTAACTTAAAATTTATCTAAGTTTAAATCATGTCGATCTTTTATTTATTTAGTTACATTAAGAATATTTACTTTTTGAGCTAACAGCAATGTCTAATATTTTCTTGAAATAATGTTACTTAAAAACATTGTTTGAAATATTAAAAATAGTTTTTATTCTCATAAATAAATATAAGCAAACTTTATTAATGAACTATTTATACAAACCCTAAATTAGTTTCATAACTTTAACAGTTATAATTATTGATTAAATTAGTGATCAGCATTAGAGTAAATATGTTAAATATTTTGTCACCTAATTCTTTATTAGGTAATGATAGTCTGCGAATGTAAATGAAATGAGGGTGAAAAGTTAAAAGTAAAAGAATTAGAAATGGCTCAAAAGGGTTTCCTGAAAATAGTTGTTAAAGGCAAAAATGAAATTAGAAAACTTTTACAACAGAATGATACTTAATAAGTTAGATATTGATACCCAGCCATTTGTCATCCTTAAACCTCCAAAGCAAAATCATCATCACAGAAGCAAAGGCAGAACTTACAAGAAACGGTATACGTTGCCATTCTAAATACACTCACAAAGCATTTAGAGAGAATCAGTGGCGATCCAAGGTGAGCTCCATGCCAAAATGAATCCTCTTAATAAGATGCCCCTTAGTTAGGGGGTGGACAGTAAGACTCCTGGCCAGTGAAAGGCAGTTAACCCACATCCCCTAAGGAGGTAGACAGGAGACTGTTTACAGTTTCACACACTCACCTAGGAAGACCTGCAACATCACATTGAGCTTTGAAAGGATATGCCATGCCAGCACACCCAGCAGAAGCTTCACCAAGTGCAACAGATCATATTCGCACACACTCGCACGTATGCGCGCACGCACATACACACACACTCATCACTAAAGCTGTGCAAAGGCAAACAAGCGAGTGCAAGAGAGACAGAGTCTGAATAGGCAAGTGTAAAAGAGACAAACACAGACAAAATGAGAAAGAGAAAGGCAGAGGGAGCGAGATAGTCGAGGGAAGCATGCATGTATGTGTATTCTTACACGCATACATACACGCGTGAAAGAGAGACAGAGATAGCACGCGTGCAATAAACTTTAATAAACGTCGTCGTCGTTCCCTTCCGAAAAAAGGAGCGAGCTCGATTCACGCGAGCCGAGAACGACCGACAGAGACGGCGATAGGAGAGGGAAGGGAGGTGCGTTCAGAGCCCGCGCGGTATTATTTTTCTTCAGGCGTTACCTCCAAAATGGCGAGATTAAACTGTGTGCTGCTACTGCTGTTGCTGCTGCAGAGGAGCAGGCATGCGCGCGCCAGCGGCGAAGTTCACGGCTGCTGCTGCTGCTGCTGCTGTGGTCGTTTTCTACTCTCTATACGCACACACCTATCTCCCTCTCTCTTCTTCTCGGGCGCGTGTACACGGACCACCAGACGGACACTCTCTCTCTCTCTCTCTTATTAGCTGGACGACGAGACCGAGGAGCGGCAGGCCGACGGCGACGATGTAGAAGCTCCCGCTGCTGCCTGCTGCTGCTGCTCTCGCTGATGGACCGCCGGCGGCATCTTCTTCTTGAACGAGGGGGCGGCGCACTCTTTCTCTCTTTCTCTCTCTCTCTCTCTGTTTCTGTGTGCGCACACTCTCGGACGATGACGACGACGACACAGAAGCGAGAGAGAGGATCCCGAGGACGAGGAGCGGATGGATATCCGTCCGAGTATAACGCGCACGCACTCGCTCTTTCTCTGTCTGTCAGCCGCGAGAGAGCGAAAAGCCCCCGGAAAGTACACGCCCCGTACGTGTCATGCAGGCGCGCGCTGTGCTGCTGCTCTGCTGCTGCCTCTCGTCGACACACGACACACACATACACCGCTACTGCGAACTACTCACTGTCTCTCCCTCTGTGTGTATTGCATATAGCTGCGGGAGTACGACACACTGTATATATGGACGTTCCGCGCTGAACGCTCTGTGTATTCTCTCTGCATACGAGCTGATGCTGCTGCCGTCTCTCTGTCTCTGTTCTACTAGACTCGAGCGAGGCAGGGGAGAGAACGAGAGCGAGAAAGCTTGCAACCTATCGTCCTCTCTCGCACTTCATGGCTTCTGCAAACGATGGGGGAAACGCTAGACAGAGAGAGAAGCTGCCTCAGCTTATTGGTATGGCGTTTTCCATCGTTGTTTCAAGCATGAAGGAATTGTGGTAGGAGGGAGCCGATGACCGTCAGCTTACGACTTTGGCGGTGCGGGCGTCTGTTATAGGACCGTCGTCGACGTCGAGATCAATTTGCGGCATTTGCGCACAAAGTGTTTTGGTAATCGAATAGTCCGTACTCCGTCTTCTTTTTTTCTTTGTGTACAGATTTACTTATTAACGGTAGTGATATATGCGCTTTAATTATCACTATCCTGTTAGCTTGCGAATCTAAGCTATTTCGCATATTATTTTCAATTTTGAATGTTTTAAAGATTATAATTTTTGGTGAATAATTTGTTTCTTTGAAAATAATAGGATGAAAATTTCTAGAATTTTTAAATACAAAATTATACAATTTTAAATTGCATGCTTATTACTTATTATATATATTTCTAATAAATTAACGTCTAATGTTTTAATAAATTAATTGCGCTTCGAATATAAATACTAAAACTAAAAAAAAACTGCTCTATATAGTTAAACAATGTTTGGTTCTCACGAAATACTGTGAGACATAAACAATTTGCTCTAGTAATGTCCTTTTCTTCGTATCTTGACCGCACCGTTCCTATCGTTTCTTCGTTCCTCTCCAGCAGACGTTCATCACCCTTTTGCTTCATCAAAATCCTTCATCTCGCTTTCTCTTTTATTCCTTCTCTCTCCGGCGACGGAAGCACTCTTCCTCCAATTTCCCGTCCTCTAGCTTAAACCGAGTAAGACTCCTTTGCAACAGTAAAAACTGTCAGGAGCTAAATACATGGACAGTCGATGGCTCATAGCCGCGCATACAATGGCAAGGACACTGCTCACGTCGGGCCGGCGAACCTTACCGATCGACGACGGCGACGGCAGCGGCGGCGGCGGCGGCTGCTGCACAATGGCACACGGACTCTGCGGCACGTGTGGGAGTGCAATTTGCTCGGGGTGTTTACGCGCGGACGGACGTGTGGGTGGCGCGGAGAGAGGAGACGCGCGAGTAGCTCCTTTTTCGAAGAGCGCGAGAAAGAGACCGAGTAAAGCACCTGCACATCGCGCGCAGCTCCGCTCTGCAACGAGGAGCAGGAGCTGCAAGGTGTTTTTTCGGACACGTCGTAATAAGGCTCGACTCGATGCAAACTTTTTGGGAGACTAATGTACTTATAATAAGCGGAGCAAGCTTTATCATTTTTTCATGTTGAACCGTGGAAGTCGGGTTGCAAAATTGAGTTCTGATTATTTTATGAAATAATGCAGTTTAATTAAGCAAATTATTAATGAAATAAGCTTTGATGGAGTTCATTAGATGTAACTTCTTCTACATAATTTGTTATTAATAAGAAATACACGCATGTATTTCAAAAAGTATTTGTATTGTCATTCATTGCACGGTTCATTGACGAAAAACTTCAATTTTCCTCATTCATTACATTGATAATTTTACTCAGAATTTGTTCTCATTTAAAACTCATTAAAACTACTCATTTAAAAAAAAAATTAAAAGCTTTAAATATCAACAATAATAATTTTCGAATATTTTAATGAATATCAGTTTTAAACTATGCGGAAAGTTTACTTCGTTCATTTATTAAAAAAAACTTTGAATGAGTAGTTTTAATGTCGATGGAATTATGTAAGATAGGTTTTGATTGCAAGTATTATTTAATTAAATCTATTTCAATTATCTTTTGAAAAATCGAATACTATTTGAATAATCAGTTTCTGTTTTCTTTTAATTTAAAACACGTAAAAATAGAAATAAAATTGAGAGAATGATAAGAGGTAATATATAAAGAAAAAAAATTAATAAAAACGTAAGCTATGAATCTTTAGACAAATTTGGATTGGACTGTATATAAACTCAATTTGGAGAGGAAATCCACGAATTCAAGGAAAACCACAACTTAAATTGGCATTTAAATTTAACCCACAAGAATTCACACTGTTCCGGTTGTTGTGGTTTTTCCCTGGATATGTATCTACTAGAATGTGAAGTTGAATTATACTCTAGAAGAACGGAAATCACGCGTTTCAATATCGAAAAGAATATTTTCCAGTTTTAACGGACTTGAATTAACGGACTTCAGTACTTATCATTAGAATAAAACAGTTTGCATTTAGTTTGCATATATTAGCAGAAAATTGTATTCTATTGAATTGTAACACTTTTTCCTTTTTATTTTATTAATTACAACATTTTTAGTTATTATCGAGCTTCAAATAATCAAAATTTTTATAACGTTTAAAAAATAAAAAATACTAAGTACTAATATATTTTCTTGATTCTATATACGAGAACGTAATATGAATAGGAATTATGGCGTGAAAAGTTATTGTAGAAAGTACGTGAACTGTTCGCTCAAGATCTGCTCTAATTTCTTTCCTCCAATTATGACTTCGTTCATTAATGTTTACGATGATCGCTTGTAAATAAAAATAGAAATTTCTTGAAAAAAACTACATATTAATTAAACAACGTTAAAAATTGAATCAACAAAAATTAAACGATTGAAATTCGAATATACATACGTAAAACATTATTTTTTGAGAAAAAAGAAATTTGATGTAAGTGTCTGTGACGGCTTCTAAACTAAATATTACGTATCACTAACTTAAAAAAAAAAATCTGTATGTTATTCATGTAATCTTATCTTAATAGCAAACAATTATTGCATGAAGTAATCAGTATGAATTTTTTATGAAAAAATATTAATTAAAAAATTTTTTTTTAAACGATTATGT
>JAWWEO010000001.1:12291909-12339942 GCA_035582975.1 Ormyrus labotus | reverse complement strand
ACTCCTCTCTCTCTTTCGCAGACATGTCACATGACTTTATGCTCACAAGTCTGTGGGAGTGGAGCAGTGTATTACCTTTTCAAAAAAAAAAAAAAAGGAAGTGACTCTTGTTATTCAATTGCACATTGTGAGGTTTATATATTATAACTACTTTAATGTGTTTGTGCATGCAATGTCTACTGCTTCTACATACATCTACTTCTTGTGACGTTGGTTGCTGCAGACCTTAATTCAATTTATTTCATAATTGAATAATTTGACCAATCCATAAAAATTTTACAAAACATTATTTATCAAAAGTGATAATAAACTGAACATAAATCAACTTTATGTTTATGTTTAATATGTATCTAAAAAATAGCAAAGATTCATTGAAAATAGTATTCTGATTATCAGAAATGCAATTTTTCTTAATTTTTGAAACAAAAAAGTATTTGGAAATTAAATCAAATATGTAAGTTTAGAAGTGATTGATTAGTTAATATTAGTTTTGTATTGGTATTTTGTGAATCAACTAATTAAATTAATTCACAACTTTTTTAAAATTAACTTTCATTATGCAAAATTTTTTCAAAAGAATAAAATTTTCAGAAGTAAATTGTTTTTAAATCTACTGAAGATCAAAAAAATTAGAAAGAAATAGTTTTTTTTAGCATAAACAAATACTTTCATATAAATGATTCACAAAATTTCCCATCTGTTTTATGAAAACAGTACAGAACTTCAACAATTAAAAATTTTTGCAGCGCCAATAGCATTAAAAGACATGCACATAATTTACTGAAACACGAAAAAATACTATTTATATGTTAATTTTACGTCCAAACGCATAAGTATGCAACAACATTTTTTTGCAACAAGTTCTCTTAAAAAATAGTTAACCTTTTAGTAGCCGAGGATTATTGGTATTTCCAGCATGCGCCGTAACACCGATCGATCGATCGAGTAATGTATTAAGTATTCCATTCCCCGCCCATTTTCTGCGCTCTAGCTGGCTGCAGGAAAGTTGCTCGATTAGTACCTTCATGCGCACGCACGTATCTGCTCAAACTCGAAATACGCGCTGCTCTGGAAACATAACCTTACTTGTAGCAGCTGATTTTAGACCTAACCTAAACTTATTCAAATCCGTATTGTGTACTTCGTGTTTAATTTGATATTTACCGGCGTTTAAATGAAAGCTGCAGATAATAAAAGATGAGAGGAAAGTAGATGGTGACTGGAAATCATCTTTCATGGGTCAATTATGAGAATTAATAATGAAAACCAGAGTACGCGCATTCATCAAACGCAGTATGCAGCACGAGTGCAGAATGTGCGTAGGAGGAATTTTTCCGGTGACGAGACGATAATACATTTTTCTTTTTTTGCGTCTCCTGCATATACGTGCTATCATAGAAAAGTGCAGCGGGAGCGATAGTTAAATTATCGGCATATTTCCTATTCTAGAAAATTGTAAGATTGATAAAGAAAACTGCACATAACAGTGTATTGACAATTAAAATGCAGGAAATGCAAAATTGACAATAATCATTTATTAAATAATTTGAACTTTATTAAAAATATTTAGATAATTCATTGTTTTTAAATATTTAAATTTGAAGTTGTTGTTGTTGAAGGATTGTAGCTTTTAATTCATTTTACCTCAATAAATTTGAAGTAAATTTTTGAGAAATAAAAAAAGTTGCTAATATTTAATAAGAATCAATATTATAATAATCATTGAATTATAATTAAAATAATTTTATTAAGTTGGATATCTTCTTGTGTTTTAATTAGATAATGAAGAATCTGTATTTGCGTTTCTTCGGATTTTAGCACACGAAGACATTCTACTATGACTAAAATTGGTCTTATTTTTAAAGAACTTTGTTTGATGTAATAATCAGTTACGTAGATTAAAAGACGTGTACCTTGCAGAGACCAGCAATGTAAATATTAATTATTATACAAATAAAAGTTTCTAAGTATACTAGATAATACGATGTGTAAAGATATGATAATGATTCAAAATATTTGCAAATTCAAAAAAAATGACGAAACTAATCAAGTAATCACCTGTTGATTACACCTTTCCAAACACGGTTATTATTGAGTAAAAAAATCCGATGTTTCGACCCCAATCGAGATCCTTTTCTAGGTCAACTAAAAAACATTATTAAAAATGTATAGCATCGAAATACTACATAAATCGTCAAAAATACAATAAAATTAAAAAGAAAACTCACGAATTTTATAAAGGAGGGCCGAGACAGAGTCATTCAACAAGTATATTCAAAATTATATATTTAAAATTGTAACAATTAAGAGTCGGTTTATACAAGAATAATTAGGGTTATGAGGGGAATGTGACAATAATGTCAATAATATTATGAAAAAGAAAACAAATTATTACTATAGTAATGAAAGTCTTTTACTCCCTTTTAAAAGTTTAAAAATATTAAATTGTCTATTAATAATAATTATTTTCAGCATCAATTATTTTTGTTCTTTCAAATCAAATTCGTGGTGTGTATATGTTTTGTGTGCCACAAAAAACACTGATAATAAAATCATTTTTATGTTCTCATATTATATCTTGAAGTCTTCTAGATGTCTGTTCAAAATATTTCTCACTACTATCTTTGCATGTTCACTACATTTTCGTATTAATTTTATAATATTTGAAAATTTTTGTATAATATTTTAACGAGATTTTATTGTGTACTCAAAAATAAAAATACAATTAATTATACCACAAAAAATGCGTAATTTTAATTAATTTTAGTTAATTATCGAATGTAATTTATGAATAAGCTTTAGTTTTTAATTCAGGATTTTTTATTACTTTAGAGTTTGTCACTACCAAAATAGTTAGATTTGTAGGAATAATAAAATGAATAATAAAGACTTTAGTCCTTCATTATATATCTTTCATTAAAAAAGTAAAAATTCTTCACAGGGAGTTTATAATATAGTACAAACTTTGCAAATTTTGTAAATTTTTTACTTTGAAATAAATCTAATATCTGTCCTCTTTTAGTTATTCATTTTATAAAGATTCCATACAAATGAATAGTTTTAAGGATCTGATACATGAATTCTACATCACTATACATGAATTCTAAATCCAATTCCAAAAACCCAGAAAAGGAAATTTAAAAAAAACTTTATTTACACTGCGATCGTTTTGTATCATCAATTTTCTGAAACAGAAATGAAATCTTAGCGGAAATGATATTATTTACTTAACTAGATAAATCCCATTCAAAGAAGCTAAAGAGCCCCACAATTGAATGCACAACAGATACATTGTGTACCGCGTATATTAATAGCTAATTCACTCAGGCCGATCACGTTGAGCTCTCGTATGATACATCCCCGGACGATAAATCATCAGCCCAGCATCTTTGTTTCACGAAAACAGGTCAATAAATGCTGGCAAAAATTTATTATCCGCCGCGGCGCTCGCAGCAATTACGAATTGCCCTCTCGACACCGCGGCTCGATCATCTTCTGGCGAGCGCGTGCCTCGGCGAGTGGTGGGGGCGACGGGCAGACATCGCGGCGCGTGCCTTTTCGGTTTTGCGTTTGGCGATTTCTACATGGGCAGCGCTTTAGTGCGAAATTTTTCATTTTACGATTGAAGCTTTTAGGTGAAGATTTGCATTGAGAGCGCGAGGTGAATCCAGTTGGATATGCACGGAAAAAGTTGGTTATAGCCGTCGACGAAAATTGATTTCAAAAATCCCTGTCAACTTATGTCTTCATCGTGATGACCAATTAGTTGGCTATAAAACCTTGTTATTACTGAAGCCGATAATTTTTAATTTTTTATATATAAAATTTTTAGAAATGTACTACATGCACTTATTTTCAATAGTTTTTCCATTATTTTAAAATAATGCACCAAAAGATTTTGATCAGCATTCGCAACTGATTCTGATTTAATTTAATACGTTTTGATCTAATTTTATCAGAAAAATTTGAGAGCGCCTTTGCAGATGAGACTTAATGATTGAAACTTGCTGCTTTGACATTATTGACGATAAGCAATTATCGCCTGATGTAGTTTCAACTGCTCTGAATACGTGTCATCTCCGAATGTTTTATAATCTATTTTTAATATTTTCCCTTTCGATATTTTTAACCAGACAAGTTTTTTTTCAGTACGATAATTGATATGCAAAATTTCACAGAATATCACCAGACAACATTCTTTTCAGTACGATAAATTGATAAGCAAAATCTCGCAAAATATTAAATGACAAATTTTAATATGATTGATGTTTTATTTGTAAATATAATACATTTTATTAACATACACATTTAAAATATTAAAGATTTTTATTCAAAGAAAATATAAAAATGACAAGGAAAATGCAACTCCCGTAATTTGTGCTTCTTATACATCTTCAAAAATTTTGAATCCGTATGAAATTCAGTCTAGATAAAATGTACTCGCAGAAACATCACGGCTATCGACATTCGAATTATTAGTTTGAGGCAGGATATTTTTTCAATGATAATGAATGTACCGCTATCATTTTGTCGTTGATAGGAACCATTTTTTCCTTTATTATTTTGTCGTTGATAGGAATTACATTTTTTCCATAAAACACTCTCAAAAACATATTTCTCCCACTATTCGAATGGCGATCGGCAAATTCATTGGTTCGCGATAAGTATAAGCTTAAATTTTTATTTCTTAATTTATCAGATAGTGGTTTTTTGTGACACTTCTTACATGGTGACAATAAAAATTTCCCGCAAAAATATTATTTTCAAGACATTATAACATATCGCTATTTCTTTTATTTTAATTCTACATATATAATATTATTTTTGGGAAGAATTTGTGTTAGCGACTATTATTATGAATTGATTTTTTAAGAACCTTTAAGAGAAACAGTATAAAATAGTACAAAATAGCATTAGTTTCATATTGCAAAGGTAAAAATAAAAGGGAAATATTTTTCGAATGTAAGATAAATAGACTAATATGTATAATAATTAATATATATATTTTGAGAATCACGTTTACGATAAAACAGTCGTAATAAAAATTTTGCAAATCAAATAGGTCAACGATAATATTATATCTACTTACATGTATAGACAGGGGCTGTAACATTGTACTTCCTGAACATAAAACAATAAGTGTCACTTCACACATTATTATTTATTTTTAATTGTAGGTTTATATTATAATAAAGAAAAATTATTATGAACAATAAAATTTTATTTTATTCACATAATAAAGAGTAAAAAATTTTTTTTAATTCAATTATTTTCTCATTTAACTATTTGAATTGACAAATTAATAAAATCCCCTAGCATTCGTTCGATTCTCTCGCGCATTTTTCCCGAAACTGTCCACGCAATATTCGACAAAAGCGGCTCATCTCTCCGGCTGCATTTTTTTTCCCTCCCAAATCTAAGATCGTTCAGCACGAGAGCACAGTCATCGGACCACGGCTTCGTCTGGGTCAATCCTCCCGCCAGCATTATCTCGCTCTTGTATTTCCAAAAAAATACATTAAACTTCCATACACGCACCTTGCTATCAAAATGTGCGCTAAAACAATATATGTGACCGGCGGCAGTAACTCATCGCCTAGCTCTCGAGCGGTTTTTATCTTGACAACCCTCGCATTGACCTGCAGCTGATAATGCAACAATATTGGAGAGAGAGAGAGATGAGCATAATTAGAAATTTTCTCTGTCGCTTGTCTCTGGCCAATCCCTGCCGAGGATCGCGATTTTTTGCCGACGACCGTTCGTATATGGGATCAGCGGGCCTTATAAATTCGCCGCAAGCTTTTGCTTCCATACAGTCGTCGACTATCGGATTTTCGTTGGTTCTGCCGGGTTTGTCGCAGACGTTGCCGCAACGTTCAAGATTTTCTTGCCCTTCTGGAGATTTGGAGGTAGCCAAGACCGCGGAGATATGGAGATTTTCGGCGACTCGAAGACCACCGGACTGGAGCATTTTACCCTCGAGCAGATGCTCGAGGATAATCTGCCGGAGCCTATCCTTAAGGAAGTCAAGAGGATTATCTACGGACGCGAAGTAGAGTAAGAAATCATTTATTTGATAAGGATAATGAATTTGTTTTGCTGTAACGCTTTATCCATTTTACTGCGAGTTACCCGAGTTAGGAAGGAAATTATATTTACAGATTTCTTTCACGTGAAAAATTTTTTTTTTTAATTTTTCATTTTAATTAATTTATTTTATTTTAGTAAAAAATTCTTTTTACGAAAATTAATAATGCTTCGACGAGAGGAAAAAAAATATCTTTTCAAAAACGGAAAAAATGATGGTATTAGCCACTTAAATGCAAAATCACTATTTCATAACGCACAAATTTGAATACAAAACTTGTCGATCTTTGTGCACTTCGAAAAAGGAGTGTTGATACTCGGCACAATAGATATTATGCAATTTCAATTACAAATAACCTTATATTATTTCTACTATTTGTCATCTCTATTATTTTTTTAATTACTTACGTAAATTATCAACTTTACACGACTTTAAATTCGAACATAGAAACAATGCAAATGTGTTTGCCTCTTTGGATTAATTTTTATTCATACTTCGACATTGTAATATTTCAAGCTATCTTTATTCTCGCGTGACTGACCGTTTATTGCAGCATGTGATGTGTTGCACATTCGGTCAGTGGCTCGAACTGATTTGGCAATTATCGAAAAGTTTCACAATCATTTATTCACCGATTGTTTTTGGATGATACTCTCACCACTCGTACTGTATAATCCATTTATCAGTTATTTGTAATAATTACGCCGTCATAAAAACATGATAATTCATATTACAAGAAACATCCGTATAAAAATCATCATTAGTATTATTATAAAATTTTAGAAATAAGGTATTATTTAAAAGATTATTAAACTTTCATACATTATATATATATATTTTGCTATCTTTATTACTTCAACGTTCACGCGATGCATTAGCGCTATCGTACTCTCAAAGCGGCAATTTTTCACTTACAAATGCTTAATTGACATAAGAGGAAGATAATAATGCAATTTATCACTGTATTGATCGGATTGTGCAACCGTTTTGTCATAATTAGTTTTGCCGTAAAAAAGACTATAAAAAAAAACAAATAATTAAAAAGTTATAACGAATTAAGTATCGCTTCCTTGAAACACGAAAACGAGGCTCGATCTTTTTATCGTTTCTCATTCTTTCAACATTATTATCGCCCGCTTAAAGAAACAATTTTATACAATTTCGAGCTACATAAACTGATTTACAATTGTGCCCTCGAAAATTAAAAAATTAATTTCACCACAGACCTCTGGAGTTACCGAAGCTCGAGAAGGGCCTCCAATGCGACGTGAAGGGATACAAAGTGGGCGGCGCGCTCGTCGAACAGCTGCGCCCACCGAGAGTCGTTCGCGTGGCTATCGTTCAGAACACGGTGGTCCTGCCGACGACGGACCCGATTCGCGATCAGCGAGACGCCATCCATAAGAAGATCGCCAAGTACATCGAGTACGCCGCCTCCTGCGGCACCAACATTCTCTGCCTTCAGGAAGGGTGGAGTGAGTATTTTTGTATTGTAGTAGCTTATTCTGTTTTAAACTCGTATTGCCGAGCCGCGGAGCTGTTGACAATTTTCGAGAGGATGAATAATTTATGATTTTTCGCGCAGTCAGTCGTTATGAAATAAATCGTGAGTAATGGACAATGAGAATTCATATAGCGACGGGAATTTTTTATGGCAAAATGTGCCCGTCATAATTTCATGTATCATGTTTAGTTTCAAAGACTCTGCATAATCTGCCTATTGTAGAGTTGAATAGAGGTAGACTTCATTTGGTTTCGTATGATTAAAAGCAAATTGATTTTTGCTACAGATTTAAAAAAATTTTAGTCATTGATAAGTATATTCCATAATGAGATTATTATAATTTTGTCTTACTTAATAATAGTATCGGAAAACAGCTAATAGTAAGATGATTGTTAACAAGTATCGAAAAATTTTATACTTTTTTGCATTCCTTACCCACCAATCAAATTCTTATTTGCATCTTCATTTAAATACAATTTCTAACTTATAATTTGCCCAAAATCATGAAAATCCAATCGAAAAAACGAACCTTCGAAAGTTAAAATACGAAATTTAAAATCCCCGAAAACCAGCCATGCCCTTCGCCTTCTGCACCCGAGAGAAGTACCCCTGGTGCGAGTTCGCCGAGGACGCCCTCACCGGCCCGACTACCGAGCTGCTCTCCGGTCTCGCCCGCAAATACAAGATGGTCCTCGTCTCGCCGATCCTCGAGCGCGAGCGCAACGGCGACGTACTATGGAACACGGCCGTGGTAATCGGCACCGACGGCCGCGTCATCGGCAAGCACAGGAAGAACCACATCCCCCGCAAGAACGACTTCAACGAGTCGACCTACTACATGGAGGGAAATCTCGGTCACCCCGTCTTCGACACTCCCTACGGTAAGATCGCCATCAACACCTGCTACGGACGACACCATCCGCTCAACTGGCTCATGTTCGGACTCAACGGCGCCGAGGTACGGCTTCAGCCTCTTTACCCCAAAGTACACAAAAGAAGATAGTAAACGAAAAAAAAAATTTTTTCCCGCTCTTCCAGATCGTATTCAACCCATCGGCAACGACGAAAACCCTGTCGGAGCCGCTCTGGCCGATCGAGGCTCGTTGCGCCGCGATCGCCAACAGCTACTACACCTGCGGGATCAACCGAGTGGGCACGGAGATCTTCCCGAACGCCTTCACATCGGGCGACGGCAAGCCCGCGCACAACGACTTTGGACACTTCTACGGCTCGAGCTACATCGCCGCCCCGGACGGCACGCGAACCCCCGGACTCAGCCGCGTCGACGACGGCATTCTCATCGCCGAGATCGACCTCAACCTCTGCAGGCAGATCCGGGACTTCTGGGGATTTAGGGTGAGTTGGGATTTTTTTTTATACTTGACGCGCGGTAGTTTTTGGAATTTTTCGGTGAATTTCACGTTTTCAGGAGTGATCGGTAAGGTTCCAGTTTGGGTTTGACTTTTTTTTTATTTATTAAAGGGACTCTTCACGATTTCAAAATGATAGCTTTTCTTTTTATTTGCGTTCTTAATTTTAAAAGAGTAAACTTTCCTGCTTCTTATACCTTTATTTCTAGCTTGTTTACATTATGATTCTAGCTTAAATTTACTGCATTATCTATCTTTATTTAAGTACTAACATACTATAATGATTTTAAAGATTCATCCAAATAATGTTTAATACCTTTTCAGATGACCTCGAGACTTGACATGTACGCAAAAGAACTGGCTGAGGTAGTAAAACCAGACTACGAACCACAAATTGTTCATCAGTAATCCTTCACAAAGTAATTGTATTTTTAAAACCTCGTTTTCTTCATTTGATATTACAATAGCTTCTTCATAAAAATATTATCATATTGTTTTGTCGTAATTCATTTTCTCCATTTAAATCTGTGTACTATTGTATTTTTGTTGAAATTATTAAATATAAATATTTGTCT
Organism: Ormyrus labotus; assembly: GCA_035582975.1. Taxonomy (NCBI): domain Eukaryota; kingdom Metazoa; phylum Arthropoda; class Insecta; order Hymenoptera; family Ormyridae; genus Ormyrus; species Ormyrus labotus. The sequence goes on along the minus strand of JAWWEO010000001.1, from coordinate 12,330,405 downwards.
ATTTTTTATTTTTTCCGTCTTGTATGAATATTTTATAATAAATACAATTAAACAGTGTATTCCTTGTTGAATTATTTACCACTCTTCGCCTTTGTAAGCCCTTTTTGAACTTGAAAAATAATGTAAAATATTATTTTTCTTAAGAAATTTATGAAAAAAAAAACGGATTTATGGACACAATGGTCCAAAATCAAAACAAATAGCAACTATTGTGAAATACTTCGAAAGCCACGAGGTGCTGTTATCTGAATACAAAACAATATTACACGATTAAGATCAAGTTTTTACGTTGTTTATAGCCAAATTCGTCGTTTAATTAAACTTTGAATTGCGCAATTAGTTTAAAAATTTCAAAAAAATGAAAAAAATAATAAAATTTAAAATTCAAAATCTTGCTTGAAATTTCAAGTAAGGCACTAATAGTATCTCTAAATTATATTTGAATTGTTTTATAAATAATTAATATAAAGATAATTTAAAGTAGATATTTCAAAGTAGATTTTTAGAATTATGTAATAATCGGTATAACTTTGATTTAACATTGTTCCGGAATCAGAAGAATATATTTAAAATAGTTGTTAAGTACAGTAAGGCTTAAAAATCCTGTATATTAAGATAATATTAAAGGAACTTCTAAACACTATTAAAACTTAGGTTTTTATTTTGGTTTAAATATCGTGAAATTTTCCATCAGGATATTCTTTATTCTTGTCAGACCGGTTCATTCTCATTCGATAACCTACATTTTCTTTCACGTTGTATCGAGATTTTCCTTATTTAGAAATGTTTAATTTGCCGTCCCTTCTAACAAAGCAGTATACAACAGGACCATTATAGTTTCATTCATCTTACGATATGATTGTATTTGTAAAAAAATTATATCATATATTTTATTCATTTTAATTCCCAATTTCCATGCCTAGAATATCCTTTAATTAAAATATTATGAATAAACGTAAATGCACATCAATAATTGAGGAACGAAAAATAATTTATTTAAAAAACAAACGGCTTTTTATGACAAGTTAAGTACACTGTAATTTTAAAACTGAACAAAAATAAATAATTATTAATCTTATCACGCTATACTGTTATTAAACAGCTTTTAAATAATTATCACATCGGTGAAATGCTATTCAATAATTAATCTACAACTAGTCAGGAGTAATTATTCTAGCCTCCTCTACAGAACGCTGTAAATAAACAAGATTACATAAAATCTCGAACGTTCCGTCCGCTCGAATCGCAAATCGCCTCGCTCTCGTCAGAAATCTTACGCCCCGCGGCGCAACTCCTAAGAGCAGGCTCCGGCAATTACCGAAGCTTTCCGACTTATCCCCCAAAAGCAGTCGATTGATCCAAATATAGCTTAAACGGCGCAAAAACTCTCAAACCGCGGAGCCGCCTTTATCAGCTTCCAGTCTCTTCTCTTTGTTTACAAATTCGCTTTAACGGCTATCGCTCCATTTTCCCCTCATTACAAGCTCTTTTTGCGTCGGTGGGGTACGCGCATCAAGCCTCCCTTCGATTTATTTATTCCGCGAGCACGAACATTTTCGCAATTTCCGCCGCCCAGGGGGGGAAGGGAGATAGAACGATAGGCGCTCCTACGTCGCCGCGCGGACCACGCAGCTAGATAATATATATACCGCGAGCGAGCGGACAACAAAGTCAATTCGCGACTCGCGCCCGATCACCTCGGAACGATTTTCATTTTTCCACGCCGAAGAGATGGACTCGCTGACGGTCGAGCAGATCCTCGAGGACAATCTGTCCGAGCAGCAGCTGAAGCAGGTCAAGCGGGTATTTTATGGACGGGACTTGGAGTAAGTGCGAGCCTCTTTTACTTTCGGACTTGTTTGTATATACTTGCATTTCTGATTGCTGGTGCATCTATAAGGTCGACTAAATTATGAAGCCTTTTCCGTTTCAGAAAAATTCGATTCAATTTTAATGACTAATCATTGATTGTTGAGAAAATTAAACAAAAATTTACAATAAATATTTACAAATAGTTTGGTGCTTCTATTTGAATAACACTTAAAATGTGATATCTATCAATGTTATTTATTTTTATTGGAAGTAAATAAACGACATTTAACGGCAATAACACATATTGTCCTTTTTATTCAGAGACGAATGAAATATAGAAAAACAACTTACCTAGTTTAATATTTAAAGTAGTCTTTTAATTAAACTGATTGACTGACCTATGAAAAGTAATCACCTCCAACTTGTTTAAAAGGACTGAAGGAATGTCAAGAGGCTTTATTTAGATTCTATTTTTACACTTCATCACGGAAAAAGGCAAATGACCTAATAACTCCTTTCTTTTAAAGTAACCTTAACAAGTAATGCTGGAAAACATGCTTACTTTTCCACCGCCCACCGAGGAACAATAATAAAATTTGACGCGCTAAAAATGATCTGTCCCTCTCGACTATACAATATGACATTCTTTCCAATGTAATTTATTCGCTTCCTCTATCCTCACACCTGCCGTTCAACGCATCTATAAAGCCACATTATTCGCGTTCGCCTAACTTAAAAATGCTCAGGCTCCTGGAGACGCCGCCGCTGGAAAAGGGGCTGCAGTGCGAGGTGAAGGGCTACAAGATGACCGGACTCGCGATGCCCGAGCAGCTCCGGGTGCCTAGGACCGTTCGCGTGGCCATTATTCAACACGGACTGGTGGTGCCGACGAGCGAGCCCGTCCGCGTCCAGCGCGACGAGATCCACAAGAAGGTCGTCAAGTACATCGAGCACGCCGCGGCCAGCGGTGCCAACATCGTCTGCATGCAGGAATTGTGGAGTGAGTGCAACACGCCTGTCGATTTTTTATATCTGTCTTGTTTGGAGAAAGTTAACCGGGGGGGATTTGTTAGAGTTGGATAAGTTTTTCGGCCGAAGCGGTTTGATAATCCGCTAAAAATATTTTTAGCGTAATTAATAATAATTAAGACGGTCCCCTATCGGTTGCGGCAACAAACGTTTTTTTTTCTTTCAAATTTTTTTTTTTACTTTTATTGGTATCATTAATTACACGAAGTTTATAACGTTTAATCAAAATGTTGGACAGCGCAAGCTGCCGTACGCTGTTTTTTTTAAATCTTATCAAAATAAATTAATGCTAATTAGTCTGGATTTACGTACAATTACAGAATTCTTTAATTATACGTTATATTTATAGGTTCTAATTTTATTATATAAATGCCAATTTTTATGATATTTCTATGTTTGAATTTTATTTAGATTTTTTTCCTTCGTTGCATTAATTTAAATAATGCTGCATTTTAACAAAGTGGTGATACTTGTTTGTGTTGACGATAAGAGGTAGTTCGTTGAATAATGGCTATATAATTTACGAGTTGCACTTACAGAGATTGCATAATTTTCATTGAATAAAACATAAGGATACCGGTCGACGAAAGGTTTAGTTTTTCAATCGATGGAAACACGAGAACGTTCTGCCTCATTTAGCAAATGTTTAAAGTTTTCGAGCAATTTGTACAAATAGATTGTTAATAATGTCTTCTATTTAAATACTTGATAATTGATAGGTACATTGATTGGAATATTTTTTGTTCATATAATATAACAGCATAAAGAAATAAGCATAAGAAAAGCAGTATATCTTCTTGTTAAATATACTTCTTATTGTACTAAACTAATAAAATAGACAGAGTTTCTGTCATTTTCACGCATAAACGGACAGTATACGTTCTCGTTCTAGTAGTTTAACTAAAGTCAAAACATTTACTGAATTCAAGTGCCGTTTTAATTTACCAAATGTATTTTTAAAGCCGGCCGTTACACACATACACATATTACACGACATAAGCTTCAATCTAAAAAGTACGATTCGATAAAAATCCAGCGATGCCGATGGCTTTCTGCACCCGCGAGAAGTACCCTTGGAACGAGTTCGCCGAGGACGCGATCACCGGCCCGACGACGACGCTCATGATCAAGATCGCGCAGAAGCACAACATCGTCATCGTGTCGTCGATCCTGGAGCGCGACATCGCCAACAGCGACATCATCTGGAACACAACGGTGGTGATAAACTCGGACGGCCGAGTGCTCGGCAAGCAGAGGAAGAACCACATTCCCCGCAACGGCGACTTCAACGAGTCCACTTACTACATGGAGGGAAATCTCGGTCACCCCGTCTTCGACACCCATTTCGGCAAGATCGGCGTCGTCACCTGCTACGGACGTCATCACCCGCTCAACTGGCTGATGTACGGTCTAAACGGTGCCGAGGTAATTTAGAGCTTCGAATGAAAAAAGCTCTCTGTTTTATACGAAAATCTTATCCTTGCGCCTCAGATCGTCTTCAATCCCTCGGCGATAACGGCGGAGAGCTTCGAGACGCTCTGGCCGATCGAGGCTCGTTGCGCCGCGATCTCCAACAGCTACTATACCTGCGCAATCAACCGGGTCGGCACGGAGGTGTACCCGAATGCCTTCACTTCCGGCGACGGCAAGCCCGCGCACAAGGAGCTCGGCGAGTTCTTCGGCTCGAGCTACATAACCGCCCCCGATGGTACCCGCACCCCCGGACTCAATCGAACTGGCGACGGACTCCTCATCGCCGAGATCGACCTCAACCTCTGCAGACAAGTGCGCGATTTATGGAACTTCCCGGTAAGTATTTTTTTCTTTTTATTTTTTATTGGTTAATCGTCGACGTATTTTTGAGTCGATTGGACATTGTTCTAACTGAAAAAAATGGATGCATTACAGATGACTCGCAGGCTGGACCTGTACTCCAAAGAACTAACCAAAGCTGCCGATCCAGAATTCCAGCCGCAAATCGTCGGCAAGTGAATTACATACCTGCTTTACAGGTTTTCAAGAATCTCATCATGCAACAATTTAATTACACGCTTGTTTCTTCCTTTTTTAAAAATTGTTATGTAGATTTTATAAGTGCTTTAATTATTGTACGAGTAATTTGTTTTATATTATAAAGTTATGTAGGTAATTTACGTTTATACTAGCTTTGTTTACTCGATTTATATACATCGAATATAATTTCTTACGCAATTATACTTATTGATTACACAGCGTAATGAAAATAAATTTTATTAATGATAAGAGCTGCTGCGCTTAAACGATGTACGATTTTTGTCTAATATATAGAGCATGATTTTAAGAAAAATCAGAGTGATAACTTTTCTGAAGAGTTCGTTCAAGTTTTATTGCACATTATTTATATTTTAAGTTTATCTAATCTTTTCGTTTTTTATCATAAATTAGCCGATAATTACCATCATTGTTTAATACGCATTAAAATTGTATTGCGCAATCAAATTATTATAGTAACAGTAATATGAATACAATTTTAAAATTAATATTTTTCTGAACGCAGCTGACAAAGCAATCGATAAAGAATTAAGGCATATAAAATATATTTTTATCTTTAAGAATTATCAAGACACTGAAATAAAAATGAAGAGATGTAACTCCAATGTATTATTTATATTTAGAAAGTGTGAAAAATATAAAACTTATCATCTGAAAAAATTAATATTGTTGTCGGTAAGTATATTTTTAAAACAAAAAAATAAGATATAACCGAAAAAAAAAATCTTATCTTGTATTTACATATTAATTCACAAAAATTAAAGGAGGCGGTTTGTGGTAACGTATTATTCATTTTCGTATAATTACAATATACGAAATATATAATTACAAATTTTATTATCAAAATTCCTATAAATGTATAAGAAATGATACACTGCCAAATTTAAAAAAAGAAAGCAGATCGATCATTATTATATATCTATTGGAAAAAAAAACATGCAAAAAACCCAGTTTTAATAAACCAAACATCACTCGATAGCTAGGCTACTGACTCGTGAAGTGGTGAGCACGTGAAGAGTAAAAGTAAGAACCCCAACTCATTGGCCGTTCCCCCTCTCATTGTCGCCTTTGTATGCTATACATATGCAGACGTAAAAGTGCAGCTGACAAGCGCGTAGCATCGTCATCATTTTAGTACGAGTCTAGTTTCAGTTTTACAAATTCATCTAAGAATTTTTAGAGTGTCTAATGTCATGTGTTACTTTCAAAGGGTGATCCAATAAAAATTGGTGAGTTTTTTAAATATATTTTTAAAGCAATTCTTCGGAAAAATTACGATGGTAGCAACTAACGCTTATCTATTCAGATAAGAAATATTTTAAATATATGAAATATTTTAAATGTATGAATTATTTTAAAGCTTGTCATAATTTTTTTACGTACAGTTAATAAAAAGTTATTTTGACGGAAGTTTCGAGAAGCATTTCCAACGTTCTATTATTAAATGCATATTCTAAATAATCATGCAATGCCAAACTCCTTACAGAAAAATTTATTAAATTGTAGAAAAAGCACATTGGATTGACCTGTTTTATTTTCCTAAAAAATATTTTTTCATTGACAGCTACACAAGAGTGTTATCGCTATCAATTTCGGCTAGATATATATGTCAAAGGAATATTAGGTACTTATAGTTGTAAACATTGAATCCAGATACAGAAGCTGGCTTAAGTCGACGATATAGAAGTTTCCATTTTGTGCACTTCAGTATTAAGAAAGATTATTCGCACTGCGTAATACAGAAGTTTCTTTGGAAGAATTAACAGTGAGTAAAGCAATGAGTCTAGAATTAGAAAAATTATCTTTGGAAGATGTTTTGGATAAAGACGTCAGTGAAAGCAACAGCGTATTTGTCAATAGATTGCTATATGGACGACAATTGGAGTAAGTACATCAGCTACTTTGATTAAATGCAATAAATTATACTTATTTAAAATATGTACGTGTTTTACATTGGTAACATAAATTTTCGTTAAAAATCAATAAAAATCACTATTTGCGGTTTATTACCCTGCAATTAGTTTCGTAATGTATTTTACAATGAAAAATGTTGTATTTATATTTTAAATAAAATGTATTTAATACTTAAAATATCTTAATTTATTTTAAACCATTTTAAGTACACTAACTTTTTACTGAAAATGACTATTTTGTCAACACTTATATTAAAATTTGTGCTACTTATTCAGAAATCTGGATATACCCACATTAAATGATGAAAAATGCGAGGTCGTCGGCTGGCGCTTAGGTGGTGCCAAACGGGAACAATTACGTCCGCCGCGAATCGTAAGAGTTGGTCTAATTCAAAACTCCATTGTTTTACCTACCACTGCACCAGTTGCAGATCAACGAGCAGCAATACATAAAAAGATTGTCAACTACATTGAACACGCTGCAAAATGCGGTGTCAATGTCATTTGCATGCAAGAAGCATGGAGTGAGTAATTACATACTTTTAGTACGTTTCTTTTATAAGTTATTAATTTGTCTCTATTGATCTTTGTTAAACGTAAAATTAATGAACTTAAATTAAATAATTAAAAAGTGAAACCCAAGCAGCATATGATACAAAATTTGGATTTTTACCTATTAATGTAGAATTTAAATTGAATTTTGACGTTGCATCATTAAAAAAAATTGAGTTTGAAGTTTACCATTTTAGAAAGTTATTTTTATGAGCATTTTCCTTGAAAAGTAAACTGAACAAGTCAATATAACATGTACAATAATTGGAAATTTTGTTTTCGAAAATATTAAGTATACAATTTTTACAATTAATCTTAGCTATGCCTTTCGCCTTCTGTACACGTGAGAAATACCCTTGGTGTGAATTCGCGGAGGAGGCTGAAACTGGAGCTACCACGGAATTACTATCTTCACTGTCTCTGAAGCATAATATGGTCATAATATCGCCGATACTAGAACGTGATGGTGTTAATGGCGAAATCATTTGGAACACAGCTGTCGTTATCGGTCCGGATGGTAAAGTCTTAGGAAAACATAGGAAGAATCATATACCTCGTGTTGGGGATTTCAATGAATCGACTTATTACATGGAGGGTAATACCGGACACCCCGTCTTTGATACACCTTACGGAAAAATCGCTATCAATATCTGCTACGGACGACATCATCCACTCAATTGGTTGATGTTTGGAATCAATGGAGCCGAGGTACTTGAAGACTATATAGTAGTCGTTAAAAGACAATTTATTAATTCCAAGTTTATGATGTCCTAGATTGTTTTTAACCCTTCTGCAACAGTGGGAAATCTTTCAGAACCTTTATGGCCTATTGAGGCTCGAAACGCAGCTATAGCAAATAGTTACTATACTTGTGCTATAAATCGGGTTGGAATTGAAACGTTCCCGAACGAATTCACTTCCGGCGACGGCAAGCCAGCGCATCGGGAATTCGGACAATTTTACGGTTCCAGTTACGTTGCAGCACCCGATGGTACAAGAACACGGGGATTAAACCGGTACAAAGATGGATTGCTAGTGGCCGAATTGGATTTAAATTTGTGCAGGCAGACAAAAGATGTTTGGGGATTCCGAGTAAGTAAAGTATTAAATTAGTTATACGAATAAAGTTACTTGTTTTTATACTAGATTTTTATTGCAAATCACATTTTTATAATAAATAATTTTCTTCTAATTTGTAGATGACTCAAAGATTGGATATGTATGGAGAGAAACTAACCAAAGCTTCACAGCCTGACTTCAAACCTCAAGTTATAGGAAAATAAGATTTATAAGAAAGACTCAAAGTGTCACAATGTAAAAACATTGATTTTATATAAAAAAAACTAAAATGTTTTTTATAGAAGGTTTTCGAAAAGATATTGTATATTTTTGTACGAAAAGTTTCATATTAAATTAATAATCCTATTAAGTGATAAAATAAACTTTATACAATAATTATTTTATCTAATCGTTAAAACTAACTACTTTATTAACCGCTTTCTGGTGTACTTGGAACCAGACTTCGTGTTTGTTTTTGGTGGTGCAACGCCTCTTGATAAGCTTTCTTTACTGCTTTTCTGTCAGCAGGTTTACGTGATTCAATTAATTTTCCATCGTCCAATTCTTGTGATACCCCAAGAGGTTCTAATTTTTCTCCTGGTAACCATTGCCTGTAAAATTAGATTTAAAAAAAAAACAAATTACAACAATAATAGTTTATATAAATTTTTTGCTTTAAAAAACTTCTTAATCGTATACGTAAAATTAAAATGAATTTTTATTTACCATGTCCTCTTAGTATCAAAGAACAGAACTAAGTACACTTTATCCTTGTAGTTATTTGCAAGAGCAAGTACATCTTCAGGCGGCGAAGGTATAGGCACTCCTTTGTGTATTGTACCCTTTGGGGTATTTGGGTCGATAATTAAAGCAGGATACCAAGGATATCCTCGACATTTAGCCCAAACAAGTTGCAATGGTGTCAACTCTCCATTACTGTCAATCTCCATTTTGTTATTAGATTCAACCGGAGGAATTACATTTGTTGGTTTTGAAGTTTTAGATTTCTGAGGTGGAATCTCGTGAGTTTCATCTATTTCTTCCTCGTGTTCGGGACTGGTAGAGCGACTCGTAGAACAACTACTACAACTCGATGACTGGCTTTCGCGTTCACCTATATCACTGTCTGTTGCGCCACTCCTACAATAAAAAATTATACAATTTATAATAAAAACTTCAATTTTTAATGACATTAAGAACATTGAATTATTAAAATTTATTTTCGCACCTATACACTCTGAAGCTATCACTTTGCTTCTTTTGCTCATTTTCAGGGCTAGGACGAACTACTTGTCCTCTACTTGCACGAGCCTTGGCCTTTCGTGTAAATAATACAGCTGTTCGCCGATTCACTCCACCAGTACTTCCACCGCTAATGTTTGTTATGTTTGTCCCGCTAGGGCTTATATTAATTGTATTTGGTGAAGAGCTTTCTTTTTCGCTACTGTAATAGATAAAAGAAATATTTCAATATTAAAAGATAAATATCTATCAACTCAAAAAGTAACGTCAAAAGTACAAATTCTATTACCCATGACGAGAATCCGAATCGTTACGAATTCTGGAACTGCGTTCCCTTTTTCTGGACTTTGTTGTTCCACTGGTAGTACTGCTTACTTGCTGTTGTGACTGTTCCGATTCATCCATACTTTCATCGGTTGTAGTAAATGCACCATCGAGTTCAGGATAGTCTTTTCGTGCTTGCTCGATAAGAGCACCACCTTGTTCACGCATTTTAATGCCTGCTCGGTAAAACATAGTGTCCTTTCGATTGTAAGCCAAACAATTGCTTACCATAAGATTAAAATCCACCTCGAAAGCAGCTATTGAATTATATTCTTGACGATCTATTTTAGCCTAAAGATAATGTCTCATTACAAAAGTATTCAGACAAAATTTTTAATTCGCTACATACCTCCATAGTTGAAAGATCCATCGGCTGTGTTACTATATCTAAGTAGTCGGGAACCTCTTCGATGTTAACTGGTTGCCCGAAAACATCATTCGGATCTCTCACTTTTAACGCTTCCAGTAATACCCTTAAAACGCTCTCAAGCGGCCTTAGTTCGAACCACATACACTTCTCTTTACTGTTATAAAATTAAAAAATTATTTTATTAGTGTAAATGCAATTTAGTGATGCACTTAAAACCGTAAATTAGAAAACTCTTGCAATTTTTATATGTTGAATGCTACAATTACTCGAAGGATACATTTTAGATCCAATGAGTCAGTAATAATTTTTTGTATATACCCTGCGTTTTTTGCTTAATTTTATTTATTTAAAATAACAGCGAATAAATTTTTTTGCAGGGAGTTAAAAAAATGGAATAAAACTTTTCTATGTAAAAATTAAATTTTTTATAACTAACTAACTTACACTTTAAAAAGTTCTTTTTTTAATTTTTCCCGTTTTCTGACCAGTTCACACAATAATCTTGCTCTTTCAAGGTCTTGTCTAAGACATTGCCAGTATTTAAGTTGTTTATACATTTCATTGCGCTGTTCTCCATCAGGTGTTGGAGAGGAGGCATCACCAATGGATGGCGGCGCTCGTGGATGTGGATGTGAACTTTGTAATCTTCGTAAGAGCGGAACACCGTTTCGATATTGACGTTTTAAAGTCCAATAAGCTATTAATCGCTGTATTAGTTGATTCTTCTTTGGCAGTCCCTCCGCTAAACTACATTTAAAAATGAAACAATTTGTCAATTTAGAATGTTGTGGGTGTTTTTCATTTTTTCAATTTCAATAAGTTAAACCTACTTGGCTATCTCACGAATACGTTCCGGTGGTATAGTGGGTATTGATATGACAGGTGCACTTGAACTCTTTTTGTTTGCAATAGCCCTTCTTCTGGCATCAGCTGGATTCGTATTGGGCTGATAATCTGGAGGTGCATGAGTTTCGCAATATGCAGTTTTCTGAACGAGCATGGGTTCGCCGTTAGCCGGTTGTACCGTTCGCATTCGCATGCAAAGACCAGCTTGTTGAGCGCATGTTACGTGAAAGGCCGCATAGCAATTGCCCTTATGGCATTGGATACAGGCACCAACGCCTCGACGTTTGCAAACGGAACAAGTGAGACGCCAACGAGCCGCTGGGATACTTTCAATACTGTCTATTGGTTCAAGAAAGACTGTGTTCGCGAAACGCACCTCTGGAATCCATAGAGCACAAACTACATGCGCCCACGTAGCTGGTCGATCTGTTTGCTTGAACGCTCCTCCTAAATAATACAAATTTTTATTTTAACTTACTAACTACTTAAAAAATTCTAATTATTGATGCGACTTTTTTTTGTCGTACCTCGATTAGGACAGAGTGCACAATCAACAGCTCTGGACGGGCTTTGTAGACATCTTCTGCACAGCCACTGGCCTTCAGGAATGTAAGGAACTCCATAGCAGTCTTGATGCACAGCCAAATTGCACATGTCACAGAAAAGAATGGCATTACTATTTTGACATTCTCCATCCATGCATATGCAGCAAACTGCATCTTCATCGGCAGCAGTAACAAGAGCACCTGCACCTGCTCCACCATTACTTTGTTGTTGAAAGTAAGATTCTTTTTCTAAACGATCCATCAAAAGTTCAAAAGTATCTGGTTCTAAATTTGGTGTTAAGCCTGAAGCTGCCCGTCGTTCATTTACAATTGACAACCATGCTGAGTCTTCTTCATCCAAATCATATTCTACTTCTCCTGTAAAATTTGAAATGAATTATTAAATCATTAATCTATAAGTACTTGTAGTTATTTATAAATAATTTTAAAATTTAATAATATTACCATCTAACTCTTCCCCACTTCGTTCCATAAATCTGACATAAGAATTTGGAAGAGGTTCAGCTTCACCAATTTGGCTGTCATATCCTTCTATTTCTTTTGCTACTGCTTTAGGTAAAGAACTTAATATTGCTTTATCTTCTTTTTCTCTTTCAGATGCTAAACCTGTACTTTTAATCGATGTATTTTTTTCATCAGTTTCAAACTTTTCATGAGACACTATTGGAATACTGTCAGTAAAATTAATTTTATAAGGCTTGTTTCCATCTCCTGGACTTGGGTTGACCTAAAAGTTTAATGTACAATTAAACAGTTAAATATTACTTTTCAAAAAATAATTCATAATGATTAATTGTTAATGGAATTTTTATTCAAAGTATTTTACTTTTAAATAAAAAAAATAAACTGTAATTATCACATATTAGTTTTTAGAGTTTGTTAATAAAAGAATATAAAAAATAATAGAAAAACGCAGATGTAAGTACAAGTAGAGAGTTTAAAACTCTACTTCTCAGGTTAGGTGCTGTTTATTTACACCACACACCCACGCCAAGCACCTACCAAAATCTCCCGCAGAAAACATTACTAGTTAAAAATTAGTTGCAGAAAAACTACCAGCGCATGTGACTTACCAGGGCATACTTGTTCGACTCCTGAACCGGCGTGGCGTCCAGACCGCCCGGTGATCCAGCACCGGGCGAAATTCCGGAGTGAGCCTCGGCAGCGAGGCGTTTTGCAAGTTTGCTCCGGTTGCGGCCCTTTTTTTTGCTGGAATGCGGCGTGCTGGTGTTCTTCATTCTTTTGCGTCTGCGGAAGACGCCGAGACTTCTGGTAGCAGCACCAGCTCCGGGCCGACGGCGCGAGTTGTCTCGGGTCCGCGCGGGCCGTGCTTCCCTCGTGGCCTGCAGCACTGTGTCGTGTTTACGGTCTCCGCGACGAGACAGGATGAGGCCGAGTTTTGATATTGACCCAGCGTTGTTTTGGCTTGCCTGCCACCTGAGTGCAATTCTCTGCTCCGCTCAATCCCGCCAAGCGTCCCGTACCTATATAACCGACACCACGCAGATGGGAGAGTGTTTTTTCGTGCAATTCTGTGCGTTTGGTTGGCTAATTCTCAGCTTTTAGGGTCAAGCTAGGTTTGGGTTGGCGCTAAATTTTTCCAAATTTAAATCTACTTTTTTCTGCCATCTAGTTCTAACATGATGGTTCTTTAATGTTTAATGATGCACATTCTTAATTACGTATTGTATTTTATTAAAATTATTTTCATGGTATACTACTAAACAACTTTATTCACTTGCTTAACAATATAATAACATTTCATAGAAGACTTTTTTTAAAATATTTAAAACTTTAATTAATTTACTATATTTACGAATATATTTAAAGATTTTTACTAATTTTTCAATCTGATTATAAAATAAATAAAAATACTCTAGTAAATCATAAGATTATTTTCTTGATTCTATGTGGTAAATGTACAAAATAAAAAGTATAATTTATGTAGTCATGTAAAAACTACGATTATTATTTAAATAAGTTTATACGAATAAAAATATGCTTAAAAGTATATATAGTATCGCTTATCGCTCCACGTAATTTACCGGCTTCTTCAATACAGCATGCATAATGTACCTTTTATACACGTAAGTAAAAGCAAGTCTAACGCACTCAAGCCAAAAATTAACGAAGTATTGTCATTTTTTTACTACCGCATTGTTGTTTATTTTAAGTAGAATCAATAAATCAAACAGTTCCACTTGAGATTTCCTTACCATATTACAAATTGCAACAAATAGTAAGCGTTCAATTATTATAAATAAACCGACATAAAGAATTTCAGAAATAGTAAATTCTGAATAAAGTTAGCCAATGCCAGCTGGCGTGTAGTAGAAGCAAAGTCCCACTTAAAGATGTAGCTGCTAAACGCACGATTCTAAAAACTACTCGTCACTACTGAGGTTTTGGAATTTCTCGAGTATAGCCTCAGCAGCATCAGTGTATACACGCATGCAGGCCGTTGATGCATAGCAACACGGCTGCGGTCGGTAAGTGTCTTAGTACTTGATTTTTTGTTAAAGCTACCCCGTAATAATTTCTGTAGTTTTTCAAAACAATTACTTTGTACAAACAAATATACAAGTTTAATATATATATATATTTTCTTTTAACTAAAAATGACTTCTAATCAATAGATTGGAAAGTCAATAAACGTGTATAGAAAACTACTACCACTTACTTTTGCTACGAAAAAGAATGGAAAAAACTTTCTCTTAGTTGAGAGATAGAGTTTGTTGACATCCATCTTTACTAAGATTAGAATTTAATCTTAGTGCTTAAATTCATTTTGATATATTTTATCAGGCTCAATTTACGTACATAATGCATTTTTTGAATCATCCAAGTTGTCATCCTTCAAAATACACTTGTGAAAATAATATCGATTTTCTGCGCAATTTCGAAATTAGTATAATTTTATGAAAAAAAAGATAGTTTGAATGTTTGAAGACAAATATTATTACAATTATCTAATCATAAAGTATTAAACACAACAATAATGGATAATACTTAACAACACAATGAAGCTATTAATGACTTTTTAATGCCTTTCGAGAGAAAAGACTTTTTATATGCAAAGTACTTATTTTGAAATTTTGAAATCTGAGATTACGATAAATAGGCATTCACATTTAAATGAATCAACTAAACTGCATCCGCATAGATTTAAGGAAAACTCTTAAAAGTAAATTTAAGTTTTTAAAAATATAGCAGCATACAGGCTTGTTTCTACGTTTCTACGTAATTTCGTATTGCAATTCCAACTGTGCGTTCTCAAAAAAGCGACCTGTAAATAAATTAAAATCCACACCTTGTTTTTCGTACGTTCTTTCCTCTCCCTCTCCGGCCTCTCCCGCCCCTCTGCGCCCCACTCCACGAACTGATCATCTACTTATACGTCACGCACACGCGCATAGATACCCATTTTTAAAGCACCTTCTCCACTTTCTATCAGTATCATTTTCATTCGACCTCGTCCATTGCGTGTCATCAAAAGCACTTTTTCTCGCCGTATTCTAAGTAGTGCTAGGCTCACCCAGCAGTGCAGAAATCATTGAGCAAGCAAAGCAAAGAGCGAAAAAATAAGTGGCGGGATCTCGAGTAGTGGACCAGCGGCATAAAGCATCTTTCGTTAAGAATAGGATAGGTTGAACGCCGAGATCCGCACGTACACTTGCTCGCGCGCACACAGCTCTTTGTCCGTGCTTCGACGGCAGAGCCGAACGAACCGAGAGCTCAGAGCTCACGCAGCAGCAGTAGCGGTAACGTAGTTCACAGTATACACATACGTGTCCATTTAATCAAGAGAGAGGAGAGTTAGTAAAGAGTGGCTATTTATTTTTAGTGTGATATCGTCGTCGCTACAAGTATATTTTTTATAATTTAAGCGCCGGAGAACGCGCCACCCTATATATAACACCAGACAAGTACGTATACATAACATACATAACGCCGCTATCGTGTGTTATTAAATTTGTACAAAAAGAGAAAGAGGTGCGGAGAAAACAACAGCACCCAATACACTGACGACAAACCTTTCCTTTCTCTGTGAGTGTCAGTATGTGTATCTTATGTAGATGTTATTTTTTTCGCCGTGTTTACTTACACGAGATGGACGGCGGCGCGCACTTTTTTCATGAAAAAGTACAGAGCAGGTAATTTCGAGTCATTGTGTGCGTGTCCTCAAACAAGGGGAGACACAAAAAAAAGAAGAAAAAATACGAAGGGGAAATATTTGAGATTTTTGGTGATTACTTGCTCGCTCTTGTCGATTCGTTGTCACAGAACTTTTTCGCGTGTTCTCGAAGACCTTGTTGCTATACGCGGTGTGCTGTTTTTTTTCGTGTGTCGGCTTTTTATGCGCCTTCAATAGGAAAGAGAGAGAAAACACTATACGCAGGGTTGCGTTCGAAGCGGCTTTTTGTCGTGTGGGAGGTTTTTTCCACAGACAGCCGTCAGGTGCTCATTGTTATTGATTTTATTTTTTTAGCTCCTGGGCTAAACGGGCCTACGTGCGAGCTATTTCGGGTTGAGATTATTTAAAAGACTTTAGAGGTTAATCAGTTTTATTAAAGAAAATTTGGATCAAGTATTAATTATTGATCATTATGTCTGTAGAATCAGTTTCAGCATAAGAATTGTTTTTAATATATCGATTTTTACACTGCTGCTTATTGATCTCTGTTATATTGAATATTTTATGATGTAGATATTGCCCTCAGCCCTTGACATTCATGAATTTTTATAATCTATTACTCTATTATAACATAAAATATTTCAGATTTTTCAAATAATAATTGTACTTTTAATGGCCACTAAATTTAAAAAGATAAAGTGGTACTCAAGAGGAATTGTAAAGCTCCTTGTTGAGTTGTGTGCTGTTGTTCATAATTTTTACCACTTAAGGTATATAATTTGAGCAAAAACAGCTTTTGTTTGTTATAATTTCATAATTATTTAATAAAAGCACAAGATAAATTTATAATGTTTAGAAAATGATCATTTTTTAAATTTTAGTTCAAATTAAATATCTTTCAATTATTATATCAGTTGCATTTCTCAAAAATGGATTTTGAGTTTCATTATTTGAAATTATTTTTGACATTATATTTTAATAATATTACATTATTTATAACATCTTAAATCGGTTAAAATGGTTAAACTTGTGTTAAAAGAAAGCTAAAAATTCGTCAGTCTTAATGTACTTATTTGTTATCAGTTACTAAATCAACAGGAAAGTTATTTAGCCTTTTTGTAGTATCAATATTTTTAAACCAATGGATCTATATTTGCAGACTTGGACATTTAATGAGATTTGATTGAAATATTCTCAAGCAAATTCTAAGTTCATTTTGCATGCAATTGAAAACTTGTTTTTCAAGTTTTATTCTTGGAGAAATAAAGTTTTAAAATATCCATTGATACTTTTTCGAAATAGAATTAGCGATTAATGTTAAAAATGTTATTTTTAATGAATGAAAATGTATTATTTATTAATAAATATTAATTTTTATTTAATTTCAGGATCAAAACGAAGTAATAAACATAAAAATGTCATAAAACTATTTACACTGAAAAGCAGAAATACTCTTAACAAATAAAAGAGTTTTTTTAGTTGAAGTATTATTCTAAAATTGGTTTCTGTTTAAATTCTGGAAAATGTTTGCTACGTGCAAGTGTCTAAATATCTTAATAAAAACAAAAGGAATTGAACTACAAAATGTCAATATTGATGATATTGAGCTGAGTGCAAGTGAAAAAGCAGATCCTTTTTTTAAAAACGTAAGTAAATATTCACTTGATAAAAAATGCATTTTAATAAGTGTGCATAATTAGATATACTTAAATACACTTGGAATAAAAAATAATTTATTTTATCTATTATCATCATGTTACATTATTAACAATGAAAATTGTGTTTGTAGGATATTGCAATTATCTCTGATTTAGAAAATATAACAAAGGAACAGTCTGCACTAGTGGAAATGCGAAGTGTCGGTCGATGGACCATTCATCGCTGCTATAATTGCCTAATATATACTCATGCTGTGCATAGAGAATACGGAGCAGCTAAAGTTTTAATGAACACTGCTATTGTTGTAAGTTTGATTTTCAAATGTTGAGTTATTTATTTTACATAAATCAGAATGAAAAAAATAAACAGGATTTCAGTTAAAAATTATTTATTGTTATTATAGACATCTGAAGAAGAAATAGGAAAATTGAAAAGTAGTCCTAACTACAGTCCAATTTTCAGGATATTAGTTGATCAGAATAAAGTAAATAATATTGATCTATTTGAACCGCCATCTAAATTTTCTGGTATGATTAGCATTTTTTGTAAATGAATTTATCAAATAAATTTTAACTGTAACACTTTATTTAAGTAATAAACATTTTAAAACAATTTTTAGTGACTCATTTATCAAGTAACTTGAGAGTAGCTCTCGGTGGATTGGAACAGCAACTTGAAGAAGCTATTCAAGGTCAAGCTCGTTTGATAGAGCAGAGAATACATGCATTCACTAAGGAACAGTATCAAATTTTAGAAGAGTTTAGAGAACGTGCCCACACTGAACATTCTTTTCTTGCAAGGTGACTATTATTTGTAGTAATTTGAATAGTAATTTGATAATTACAAAGACGAGCTACATAGTCGATTTTGGTCATTGAAAAATCGGAAAAACATGGTTTTTTTTGGTTCCCGAAAAATTCACATTGAAGGAAATTTGAGCATGCATCTCATAGCCCAATTAATAATTGCCAAGAATTGTTCTTATCATTTGTTTAATTAAATTTATATTATGAATGTATGGTTTTTTAAAAAAGAATTTGTTCATAAAAATTACAGTTAAAAATTAAATGCATAATAAAAATTTAATACGACTTTATAGTAATTTATGACAATTCTATATAGCTATTCATTATTTTTTATTTCTTGTAGATTAATTTGTAACGAGCAACAAGTTGTGAATAATTCGGCTAATTTAGAAACTCCACCTGCTACACCGGAAACTATGCAGCCAAGCAAATCTACCTCAGAAGAAGATGATGTTGATGTAACATCTTATGATTCAAAAACAAATGAAGTGTGGCAGAATTCCGCTTCAAAATCTTCAAAAATTCATACAGTTGTAAGCAATTCTTGAAAAAAATTATTATTTTAAATTAAAGAGGTTCGGATGCTATGCGGTAGGGGCGGGTACTCAATGTGTGCCTCATCCTGCATCCTACAATTTCGTCATTTTGTTTACGTTTACTGTTACGGATACGATGTACCTTTTATATTTGGATGTGTAGAGTTGAAATTTTTTGTTGAAATTTTTTTATTGAAATTTTTTTCCTTTTTTAAACACCCGGTAAGCGTCTAATATTTATCCGAATTTAAAATTCCTTGATTGTTTTTCTATTAAACTATAGGTTTTTAACTTTAACTTTGCATTTTTGTAATTCTTATGTTCATAAAGTTCATAACTCTCTCTTCCACAAGAATCTAAGTTAAATAGTAAAATTTTTGGTATTTCGGAATCGTATTTTTCATTCACAATATAATGGAATTGGCTGCATTTTTTCGTAGCACCCGAAACTCCTTAATATCGATATTACTTTCAAGAATGATGATTGATATTTGATATTTACTTTGAAGAATGATGACACTGATGATAATGATGATGATACAAAAACGATGGAAATAAGCACCTTTGATGGAGAGCCTATGTTTGTACTTGAAGGAATGGATGATGTACCATTACCGATTAAGCACTTACAAGCTTCTGATCACGAATCTGATACTGACGGTAATTATTGTTGAGATTTTTAAATTACTATAAATATTAAAATTATTTTTGGCTAATTATTTGGTACACTTTTAGATTCTGGTAATGAACCTCTATATATAAGTAGGAACCAAAAAGGTGGCCACCCAACAATGGCCAAATCTTTGCCGGTGACTGTACCTCCGTTCCCCTCGTTTGGATTTAATCGCTCAATTTTGGATGAAGATGATGAACAGGTAGCAATCGTGTACAAATAAGTATAAATATAAACAAAATCTCAAACTAAAAATCAGACTTAAATGATTTTTAAGATAAAAAAAATAATAAAAGTGCTACTACTAGTTTCTGCTGTCAAAATGTACAATAGCATTTTTATTATTTTTTTACCAATATCGTAGCTGTCAGTAGAATAAAATTAAAACCTTGGTAGCTTAAAATAATTTTTGCTTAGTTTTTAAAATAATAAATAAATAATAAAATAATAATAAATAATAATAATAATAAAATAAATAATAACGGTAATTAATATACTTAAAATAAAAAGATTTATGAATTTTTAAATACTTTTTAGGTTTCAAGAGATCCATTGGATCCTCACAATATAGAAGCTTCTATAAAGGCCTTAGCCAAGAGTGTACATGGAGATGCAGTCTTTGGTGATTTACCTCGCCCACGATTTTCAACAAAAATCTGACTCCAAGAATTTTAGAATTGCTATAAGTATCTGATAAGTCAGAAATACATGTGATGTTATTCTTTTTTTATTACTGCGATGTCAACCGTTATTTTTTATTTTTAAATGTGTTAGAGCAGTAACAGATGTATATTAAGAGAACGATTAATTATATATTTTATTATAATCATCGTTGCTGCTCTAGAACCTGCAGATTATTTTCAAAACTTGTCAAACGCTACAAGTCAGTCGAATGAAGCGAAGTAGCTCTAATTTAAGTGTTTTATATATTGAACCGGTGATTTATAAGAAATTGTATCCTGTTTGATTTTGCGATAATCAATCATTTTTTTTATTTTCTTCATTGACTTAGTGAGTATAGAAACGTACTTTTGAAATAACGATACAACCCACCGTCTTTTAGCAAGTATATATGATTACTAACGACTGTATTTTAAAAAAAGAAATTGAGTTCTCGTTTATATGGGCAAATCTATCTGAAATTTTTACAGAATGTATGAATGGTGATAAAGCTTGAAAGGTTACTGCATCAATTGTAATAATTTTGTTTTTTCATTGTATTGTTACTTTTATCTCATTATATATGATTTATGCAGTTAACAGAATAATAATCTATATCTGCTTATAATTAATATAGTAACCTTTCAAATTATTATAGAGAAATTTATTTTTAACAATTGTAGAATTGGATAATAGCATTGTTAACGAGCTTTTTTTTACTATTAAATTAAAATGACTTGAATATTTTTATATTTTATTACAAATAAATATAATAATGTCCATCTTAGAGTTTTAATTGATACTGTTCTCGTTATTTTATAAATAAAAAATTCTATATTGAATATTGTCAATGAATCAATTTTATAATCCTGTATAATATTGTCATTTACGTAAAGAATACTTACAGTCAAATTTCAAAATTTACTCATTTTAATTTTAATTTTAAGAAAACAAGTGCATTTTTAACAATGTTTAATTATCTTGCATTTTTGAGGAATTATTATTTTATTAGTTTTTCTTTATTAATATTACACGTGTGATAAAATAACTTTTTTTGTAGCGACAAAAATCAAAAATGTATATTTTTATAAATGAATTAACGTGTAATAATGAATATATGTGTCTGAAAATTAATAATAATTATTTTCATATCACGAAAAGGCGAGAAATATAAAAAAACGTTGATTATACTTGTATGTAATGTGAATAGAACAGTATTTGACTGTAGGTATCTCTTTACTATACTAAAACGAAGCTCCATAAGGTGATAAATTTCTCGAAACCGTTTCTTCCGTTAGTAACTCTTGACTGATCAATTAATACTCACAGTGAGCACATACATGCAGGTACAAAACAAAAAAGTTAAGTCGCTAAACAACGAGATAACTGGTATATGTCCTGTAGGCCAAAAATATCAAATGTGAATATAATAAGATTAAAAATGAAAAACCAAAACAGCTTTAATTAATTGCATATCAGAAGTGTTGGCAAAATATTTTTCGCTGATAGGCTGAAATAAAGCAATTGTTATAATAAAAAAAACTTGTATTCTCTTTTTATTCATTTTCCTTCGATATATTTTTAGCAATCAAGTAGAATGATGTCTGCTTTAACGATACTTTTACAAATTGTGTACTGATACAATACCGATTCTGCATGTTCAATTAACGGTATATTTTGTTTCAACTACTAATTTTTAAAAAATATGCGCTGCATTGCTTTCTCGCTAAAGCAATTTTTATTAAATGTACACTAATTTTATAAAAATTCTAAATGGAAGAGAATTATGTTATACCATGACGAAGCTAAGTAATGAGCTGTAGTAAAACAATCATTAAAATTAAATGTTTAATGATTCCAGTAACCAGCGCAATAACTTTTTAAAAATTTTTGGATTTTTGTCATTTCCTCAAATTAGTCTGCATCAGTGAAGGAATTGAGAAAAAATCCAGGCGATTTTAGGCGATCTCTGCTGCCTCAGCAGAGTTCGTGTAAGATCGCTTAGTAGTATTTCCTTAAATGTCAGTGAGCTATAGGCGCCTTTGTCTTGGAAGCGAGTTCCATCTGCGCAGCAGCGACGCTCTTCATGCCATCTTGAATATGGTGCAAATTTGATTTCCAAGCAGCCAAAAGGTCACGCAATTGTAACCATTGAGGACGACCAAATGTCCGATGCATAGTGCTCGATACGAGCACCTTACGGCCTGCCTGGTCCATTCGTGCTCTCACGAGCTTAGTTTTCAATACTGGAAGAGAAATATATTGAGTTTTAATGATAACGAAATCTTTCTATATTATGCTTTTTGTTCTAAATAAAAACAATAAATTTAGAATTTTAATATTAAAAAAAAAAATAATTTCTAATTTGTTTATTTGTAGAATATTACGATAACTTAATAAAAATGTAATTCTACTAAGCCAGTACTAATTCTTTTAATCTCCCCTGTTTTTTAAGGAATATTTTTACTCATCAATCATTTTGATGATTAAATTTATAACAGGGATTAAAATAATTCTATAAAAAATTAGTTTAAACATACCATCAATAATAAAACTTTCTACTTGATCCTCTTCAATCTGTAGTTCTTTCATAATTGTCTGGAATGACATTTCAGGATTAGTTTCAGCTAGTTGCATGAAAGTCAATAACCTCATTTTTTTCATGTTTTGTTCATGATTCAATCCAAGGTTGCTTTCAACAAACTCTTTGTGATCTTTGTGGAACTTCAAATAGGCAGGAAGTTTTTCTTGTACAAATATAAGTAATAAATCATGAATGAGTTCACCCTCTAAAAATCTAACTGGTTTCAAAGCTAAAAGAGGATCTAACAAAAAGGTGTTAGGATCAGCCAAAGCAGACAAAATACACCTTTGTGCATCTTCTCTTGCTGCAGAAGCATTTTCAGAAGTGTAAGTACCTAACAATTCAACCATAACTGCAGCTGCTTGTTCTCTGTAATTCATATAATGTATACAGTTTCTAAGTTTTTAGATAAGTTAGAAAAAATGTTAGTATATATTGCCAAATGCACATACCCTTGCTTGCAGCCAAGCAAAACTTCATGTAATAAACGCAAAAGTTTCTGCATTTGCTCATTTGCTGGAGGACAAGTAGCAAATTGTTGTTTCAATTGATCAACACCATTGTACACAGCTTTAACTTGGTCAACATTTTTAGCTATTTGAACTAAATGATAATATACATGATATCTCATTGATGAATCTTCAGGAAGAGATTGAAAGAGGAGCCAAAGTCTAAAAATGAAAAAAGAATTTAAATATTTTTAATTTGTGAATTGTTCTTCCATTTAGATGATTTTATAAATTTTAGAATTTTAAAAAGTATTAAAAGATAATTACGCTTTAAGACACACTAAACCCAGCTTGTAACCAGGCGCTTTTGTCAATTTTTCACAGAAAGCCAATACTATATTTTCTGCACGTTCCGTTGGTACAAGAATCATAATGGATACAATATCATTTAAAATTGTTTCAATTTCACTCTCATTTCCTTCTTTGAAACAAGCATCACAGACACCAATGATTTTGTGTAAATCATCTTCGATACCTTTGGGTGACTTTTCTTCACTGATCTCTGCACCAAGACTCTTAAAGTAAATCCTTAATTCCTGAGCCTAAAAGAAACATAAAAAATATTAATTAAACCAAAATTAGTAACCAAAGTATAAAAAGAGTAAAATAAAAATAACATTCAGTAAGTGGCATCTGGTAATCATAACCTAAAAACTAGCTTATTTAATAACACGAAAAATATTACATAAAAATAAGGTTTGTTTAATAGTTTAAATCAATTACCTGGTCCTCGGTACTACCGTCCATAAACACTGCTGGTCCTTGCATTTTTTCGGCTTTCAGAGCAAGTTTTTCGTACGAAAATCAAGCGTTGACGCCGACTCGTGCTCGTGGCTCACCAGCCGTAAAGAATGACAACAGATACGCATTGTAACGTTTGTGACAAATTTTACTGTACAGTGACCGTTTTCTCTTAAAAAAATTTATTTTCTAAATTGCAGGCTTGCTTTCAATAGCTCTTCACGACAATTTTAAATTAGATTTTTAATTGAAATGTTTATAATATTTATTTTATTAGATATATTTTATGTTTATATTATCTATTTTTTAAAAATAGGTAATCGTAGATTTTTATAAATTTTAAATTGTAAATTAATTATCCTTAAAGCCATAAAATATTTTAATATTTTATTACTCCAATAATTATAGATAGTGTTTAAAAAAATTTAATTCTTTTTAAAATCTGTGAAGAGTTTTTCTCATCCTATTTTATATTTAATTAATGAAATATAAATTCTTTATAAAACAGCTTATATAAAAAATTATGTTTAAATTATGCCTTAATTATCACGGAGTAAAATATTTTATAATTTATTTAAATAATAATATATATCGCAAAAATGAATCGATCGCATTCTTGGAAATATGAGTAAGTACATAAAAATCGCCTTGTTGGTAATCGGTGCAGTGGATCCTATTTTGCTACACCGTGTACAAGTTCGATTTCCCACTGGTGTTTGTGGCTCGGTTATCCCGTTATTGTATCTCCATTGTCGGTTCGTAATTTAATAGCAAAATACATCTTTCCTAATATCTCTAATAGTAACCAGAAAAGCCAAAACGCCAGTTTGTCCAAATTCAACGACGACACAAAACTGTCGAGTGTCGCACGATATTAACAACGAAAAGTATGTCTTAATTCAACCAGCTGACAGGGGCCACGTACCTTTTCTCTCGCCGTATATGCGAGGGAGAAGAGAAAAGAAACACCTTGATTTTTTATTTACGCTTGCCCTTTTTCTACCAAATTCTGCGGCTCTGTCGATACAACTTTCAACCGAAGAAATATAAAAAGATTCAACTTAGTTAACCTGCAAATCAGCATTTAGCTGCTTATAATTTATTCTGTGTCAATAGAAATTTAAAGCTATGGGTGAGTACATTTAGAATTAGGTTTATTGATAATATAACAAGGAAAGACTTTCTTTTGCAAACATGATTCAATTTTTGTCGTCAGAAACTAAACATTATTAATAAATTTGAATGTTCTTTTAGATAGTTTGAATGAACATATAAAAAGCAAAATGTTATATCTATGTTAAAATAAATTTAATTGTAGAAATCTTTTGTTTTATTTGTTCATAAGTTTCTAAAAATAATTAAATTAGATGTTAACAGAAGTTAGTCATCTTTCAGTGTGAAGCATCTCTATATTGTATTATATATTAGTAATAAAATATTTTATGGTAGGTGGATTACTTAGCTACTTTCGCAATCTTCTTGGTAGTCGAGAGATGAGAATTTTAATTCTAGGCCTAGATGGTGCTGGAAAGACAACAATTCTATATAGGTATATTAATCAAATTTGTTTTATTTATTTAAATTGCTGTTAAATTAAATTAATACTTAACAATATTTTACAGATTACAAGTTGGAGAAGTAGTAACAACAATTCCTACTATAGGTTTCAATGTTGAGCAAGTTACTTACAAAAATTTAAAGTTTCAAGTATGGGATCTTGGTGGACAAACAAGTATACGGTAAAAAAATATTTATCAATTTTTCATCCATATAAATTTATTTTATAAATGTAATAATTTAAAAATTATAATTCTTTAGACCTTACTGGCGGTGTTATTACTCAAATACAGATGCTATAATATATGTCGTTGACTCTGCTGATAAAGACAGAATAGGTATTTCCAAAGATGAATTGCTGCATATGTTGAGAGTAAGTCCTTTTTTATTATTTTATTATTTAAATGAAGGTTTTATTAATGTTTTATTAATATTAACCTTTGTAGGATGAGAAACCACTTTAGTGACTATTTTATCTAAATTCATATTTTTTTCTTGACTATTTTTGTCTGAGTTGACATGCAATTTTGTTTTAAATTTACTATTGAGGAGCAGAAGCCACTAAAGTGGCGTTAGAGAGGGGTAGCTATTTTAAAATTAAAATTTTCAAAATTAAATTTTTTTTTAAAATGGCTGGTACTGTAAAAGTTAAAATAATCGACAATCTAGAAAAATGTATGCGTTATTAAAAATTTTAGTAATGATTTTATTCATTTAATTATTCAAAATCTAAAAGACATCACTTATTCATTTATTATAAAATACAACTGCAATTAAAGTAATTAAAAAATTGTATTTGGTACTTCTTTAAAGAACAGAATTCATGAAGTGTAAATGTAACAGTGAGCTGGCTTTTATCAATTTGTCTGATAAGAAAATAATTTTTACAAGATAAAGAAATTTACATTGAATGTTTAGTAGTAGAACTTAAATTTTATTTATGATAAAAAAAAGGTTTGGAAACAGGTTAATTAATTGTTTCAAAATGTGGAAAATTGATAAAGATTAGGGTAAATTAAAGTATTAATTTGTTTTATATAATGAATGTTTTCGAATAAATAAAATATGTTTTATAATTTTCAACTTGTTGAAATGTTAAAAGATTCAAGAAACAAAATATACTTATATCAATTTCTAAATTTTTAGGAAGATGAGCTGCAAAATGCAATTCTAGTGGTTTTAGCCAATAAACAAGATATGCCAGGTTGCTTAAGTGTCGCAGAAGTACATCAGGCACTGGGTTTGGATGCCCTGAAAAATCGAACTTTCCAAATATTTAAAACATCAGCAAAGAAAGGCGAGGGTCTGGATCAGGCCATGGATTGGCTGTCAAATGCACTGCAAGTTAAGAAATGATCAAGTGTTCGATTCAAAGACGTAACAGTAATGTCAAGATGCTTTTTGGAGCTGGTGGTAACAAGAGGACTAGTCTATGCGACTTTCAGCGCGTGAATCTAGCCAAACTCACTCGATTAAAAGGGGACAACGTTCTTGCGACTCTTGTGCTAATGAATTTAAAAGAAAAAAAAAGAAAAAAATAACTATGGAAATCTATTCTGAGAAAAAGTCTGACAGAAGCACATAATTAACTAAACGCATGCCTGAATAAACTCAAATAATATTGTTCAGTATATCGCACTAAAATTGATTGTGTGTGATTTATTGATTTTTCCTGTGTTTTTGCAAGACTTTTTCCATAGAGTAGTACTTTAATCTGCAATTTATATATATATATATACAAATATATATTCAAGTGAATGCTGAAGTCTTCGTTTTGAATATTTGTTTTTATTATTGTGATGTGCTAAAATATTAATTTTTTTTTACAAATGCAGTCAAATATAAAATTTTCTAAAGTAAAATTATTTTATATGTTTGTTGAAAACTCAAGCCGATTTTGAGAATAATGAAGATTTTAGCTTCTGTAAAAAAATAAAACATCTACAATATAAAAACAAGACTGCAGATTCATCAGAATCTTGTAAATTAGTAGAAAAGGAAATGTTTACAATAAATAAAATACAATCTAAGTTTTATTTGGCAAAAAATCGTCGATTATTTGTATTCACCTGGTGTTATCAGCAAATGATCTTTAATTTTTTATATAAATTTGTATAGAACTACTTACTCTGCTTCATGGTAGTTTGACTTTGTAACTTTTTGTATACACCTATTATATAGAATACAATAACATTTTTCAACTTGATTTATGTACACATTGCGTTCCTATGAAACTTATTTGTAAAATAAATTTCAGCTCAACTTTTATAAATCTCTGTATATTTGTTCGTGCGTCATATTTATTTGAAACAGACGAATTCTATTATGTAAAACAATTTTTTTATTTTCGATGTATATTTTTGTTTATGTTAGAATTCTACGTGTAACTAACTGTTGACAACACTAGCCAAGTCATTTCGTTGGAGTGACACTTGTAAAATCATTTTCGCGACGATAATTTATTATTATGTGGAATTTTGGTAAGATCAAATAAATTGATATATTCAAAATTTATGTGTATTTTCTTTTTTAGTTTCCCAACTCGCACGAAAGCAGATAATCACGGTTGTTGAATCTTAATTAACTAGGAGAGTGGACAGTTGAAATATATTTTTAGAATATGAGCTGAGCCATAGTAGTGCAGGCTAACGTTTTGAAATAGTTAAAAGTTATAATTATTTTTTTTTAAATTCTTTGTAATTGGCCCCTTTTTCAAATGTGAATAATTCAGTCCATAATAATCTTGGCCAAATAATTTGTAGTTATTATATTAACACCGTTCATTAATGATTTATTGAAAAAATTTAAAAATGGTTATTATTACAAATAAGAATAATTGGTCCCACACCTATACCGTGGAGAATGTACTTTCTGATCAAGACGGGGTCTCTTATCACTTTTTTTAATATGTACTCGTTCATACATAATTTTTTCTAAGAAAACTCTTCAAATGATTATTAAATACATTTGATATTATGAATAATAAATGAATATTTACTTTTTTACATGGAAGTGTATGATCAGACATTGCTCTTAAATAATCATGCTGACTGCGTCCTTCGTAGTATACATTGGAAGTGGCATATAGGTTACTTAATATTAAATTATTATATGTACTTGTTATGAAGATTGGAACAATTATTAAAAAGTAGTATATCTGCAGAGATCATCACGAAACGCGGAAGCGCATAAATCGGCGGCGAATAAGCCAGCCGCCCAACTTCGCCGCAGGGAACAGCAAAAAGAATCTAAAAAACAAAAAAAAAAAGAGAGAAAAAAAATCGCACACCGTCATCAAAACAGCCCGCGCCGCCGCCTAATTCGATAATGCCGGCAGCAGCACGTGGCCCTAGCTGTATATACACCTCAGAAAAATCGAAGGCGAACGAGCGGCGCGCATAGAGGAGGAAGGGCGCCGAGGGGCCCATGGAAAGGTGCGCGGGGGCTCCGTTACACGTACGTGGGCGTGAAACGGATAATTTCCGTCCCGGCTATATCGCGTCGGCTCGATCGTCTATATATCAGGAGGGATATATATCGCTCTCTACCCAGTCTCCCACAAATTATATCGGGGAAAAAGCAGAGGGGCCCTGCGCACTAACGGTTGCTGCGAGCGCAATCGGCGCACGGCGCGCGCCGCTCTCGAAAGAAGAGCAGAGAGGACGCGCCGAGCCGTGTGATTTTGGAGAACGTCTTTTCGAGATTTTCATTCGGTTTCCTAAGATTTTTTTTTCTCCCTGGGAATATAATTGGATGTCGTCGTGTGAGGTCGTGAAAGGGGGATGTGGAAAAGCGTTCGAAATAGATTTATGCTTATTCGAAAATTTTAATGAAATCGAACATCTCGATTTTTCTTCATTCAAGTTGACTTTCGAATGAATGAAATTTATGAAATTAGTGTAATTAGTCTATAAATTGTAGTATATTTCAATTTAAAAACTATGACAGAATATTAGGATTAAAAGTTACAATATTTCGCCAGCTTTTCAGTTTTATTTTAGCTCTTAAAATAAGCGAGATACTTAAAAAATAAAACGATAAATTTTAATACCTCAGACTTCAATTTATTCGAGACTGTATAAAAATTGACAATTAGTTAATATTTTATATTGTTATATTTTATACTACGTCTTTAAACTTTTGTTATCGTGTCAAAAGAAGATTTTTCTGATAACTTTCATTATAACGCGACGTATCGCTTATTCTCAAAAACAAAAAAAAATCATGCGCGCTTCCCTGCGAGCATCATTTTCCCCCAGTGTATAATCAAGCGGCAACTTTCGATCTCGTCTGTAAATCTAATATGCCTTTAACGAGGCTCGGCGCGCGACCATCTGTTCCGGGCCTTTTTTGAAAAATCACTGCGAGACGAGGCGAAAAGGATCTCCCCGTCCAATGTTATTATATATTTTAACGAGCCCTTCCGCGTGTTAATTCGTCGCCCCGGCCTGATTTACGAGCCTAAGCGAGCGTCTCTTGACCTCCTTGACACGGTATTCGAGGCCCCTTTGAAAAAAAAGTTCCTGCGCGGGAGATAAAGGCCTGGTTTACGCGCCAAGAAAGCGCTTTTATTGCGTACGAGTATCTGGTTCTAGTTTTTCTTCTGGGCTTTTAGAAGAGCTAATAATTTATTGACGTGTATTACGCAAGAAAAGGAAATATATATTATTATCGTTGATATTTGACTTAAAGTAAAAAAAAAGGATAAAATTCCATCTTTACTTTATTTTACCATGTTAACAGTCACTTAATTAGATGCCATTTTTCTCAAAAGTCATACATGGGCTTAGAAATTTTTATTAACTTATTTTTAAATAAAATCCTTGGTAAAGGTTAAAATATTAAAAATAATCTGGAAATTAGAAACATGAACAATAATATCGTACTCCAAATTAGATTCTCAACTTTGGAAAGTTCACAATGCAGATGCACCAAAGGATGCTTTAACTGTTCTAATACATGAAATTAAAGAATCATTTTATGGCCGCAGTATCAGTAAGCATCGCTAATGATTTTAAAAATATGCTACGATCGAAAAACGCTAATTTTTATATTGTTTTATTTCACTGTAGCTAGCGTAGATCCTTTGCTTTGTAGCAACTTCAAGTTTGATAAAGTAAGAAATTTAAATGGATTTAAAAGCCACTGTTTACGAAAGATCTTCGAATATTTGGATTTTTAAAAACAAAACAGGATTCGACAAATTTCAAGGATATATGATAGCGGATATTTTTCGAATAATTTTGAATTATATACGTGAATGCTACTGTTATACTACAAAATTGAATTCTTTTTTAAGTTTTTGGATAAAAATAAAGAGCCCAAGGCAGCTTTCTCAGTCATAATATTAGGAAAAACAGATTTTCTTTTGAATGCAATAAGTTCCCGAAATTGGAAAACGTATTCTTATTGTGAAAATTATACATTATACGTAGTGATGCTTAAAGTTTCACCCTCTGTGAAAGATTTCAACAGTTATTAAGCTTACAAACTTGGCTTTATTTTTGTACCACTTGTATTGTGTTTGCCTTTACTTTAACATATGTCTTTAAAAAATCAGTCATCGAGTTTTCTCGAAAATTATCAAAACTATAAAAATTGATGGCGTCGATTTCTTTAACACCACGTAATTGGTTGCAAATATTAATTTACAAAGCTTTTGTAGCTCTTTTGTGACTACCAAATAAAGTGAAGCACATCAGCTCTATTAAAGATTTATTAAGCTCGGATCTTCAAATTATTGTACCATTCAATTTCAAAGAGCTAGTCAATGATACTGATCAGGAGAGGACCAGGGGTCCGGTTCACGGATTTTCTTATAACTTCGGGATATATTTTCTAATGTTAAAATACGAAAGAAGCCGCTTTCAAAAGTTATGAGCTCTCTTAGCGAAAATTTAAGAAAAATCAATTTTTTGTCAATCATTTATAATGTACAGTATTTTAACTATCGAGATTCGAAACGTGAGATCAAATCCTATCGATTAAAAAGAAGATCATCTACAAATCTTTATTTGTTCAAAAGTTATAGTCAAACAAAAAATGACCATTAAAATTTGATGAAAAATTACAAAAATTCACCGACGTAATTTTAGCTTATTTTTATTGTAAATTTTTATTTAGCTATTACTTTTGAACGTATAAAGATTTTTAGATGATCTTTTTTTAATCGATAGGATTTGATCTCACCTTTCGAATGCCGGTAGTTAAAATACTGTACAGAAAGCAGATGAAAAATTATAAGTGATTGAACAAAAATCGATTTTTCTTAGATTTTCGCTAAGACAGCTCATAATTTTTTAAAAATT
This sequence comes from Ormyrus labotus, assembly GCA_035582975.1. NCBI lineage: Eukaryota > Metazoa > Arthropoda > Insecta > Hymenoptera > Ormyridae > Ormyrus > Ormyrus labotus. The sequence goes on along the minus strand of JAWWEO010000001.1, from coordinate 12,298,493 downwards.
GAGCGTTAAACCGAATGGACGTGGCTTCTTTTATATTTTAACATTAGAAAACATATTCCGAAGTTATAAAAAAATCTGTGACCTGGATCCCTGGTCCTCTCCTGGTGAGTTGAATAATTGTGTAAAAGAAAGAAGATTCTCTGAATGTATGAATCGTTTGCAAAGTTTTGATCGCATTGCGTGTGTAGTAAATTTCGTTGAAACGCATAGTTTTGATTACAAAATCGATATTTACACATCTAAAAAGAATTTTGGTAACCGTTCGGTATCTTTCATAATGTCTCCAGGTTCTACAATTTCTCTTACGTTCACTCGTATTATTTCCAGAATCTGCGAAGCAGGTATATATAATAAACTTTATGAATGGTCATTTAGGTTTTATTGACATAAAAATTTTGACTAAAAGGAAAGCATTAAAAAATTTTGTATATAGTGTTCAGCTACTTGCACGTGAATTTAAATTTGTGAAAACATTTAAATATTGTTTAAATTAACATAAAGTTATGTAATATCCCTATTTTTTACTGTAAGAAGGGTGAATTAAGTGGTATAATGATTCACATCCTAATTAAGTCTTGTTAAATATATTACTAGTACTATACTATATAATTTGTTTATGTGATAATTAATTTATTTGAATAATATAATATCTATACTTTCTCCACATAGTCAGATTGAAAATGTATTAAAACTATACTGATATCTTAACATAGGTTTAATAGAATGAGAATATTACAATAGAATTAAAAATTCGTTCAAAATATTAAAAAAATGGTTCGAATTATCTATTATCAAATGTTTATTAAAAAGTCAACTGAAAAAACTGACGATATTGAAATTAAAACAGTTTAATAAATTTGAATAAATGGCAGCGTGTGGTCTTTTTTGGAATTTAAATATTTTGTTTCCTCTAAAAATGAAGTGAAATTCCGAAATAATTTTCCGACACACTTTTACGTATAAGCTGTTATTGTTCCGAAGAAATTTCCAAAACTTATTCGAAACTATAACCTTCTTCAAGATTTCGAATTCCAGCAATTCAAAACAGCCGTTCCATCAAAAAGGCATATCCTCCAGGATTAATCACCTTCTAAATGGCCTGTCCGACTTCCTAACGCCTCGTGATCGATGGATCGAGTGTATCGATCATCCGCGCGGCGCAGTGTTTTTGCGCGTGAAGAACAATCACTGATTTTCCTCGCTCGTTATGCCCGCCACGGGGGGAACAAAGGAGCCCCGTTCGAGTCGATCAGATAAAAAAAATGTGCGGCCGGATTTCTCGAGGCTGCCGGAGTTCGGATAAAGATCGATATCCCGCTGCGGGGGACTTATTACTCCTTATTACTCGGATTAGCGTGCGGCTCGGGCTGGTTTAGAAGGGAGGAAGGTTATACCCTCCGAGGCAATGGGCCATTGTTACGAGGCCCTTGTAATATGTCGGTTTTTGCGGCGAAACGGGCCTTTCATGATTCGTAATCGGGCGCAATTTCGCTGCTACGGGTTGCGGCAAGGCAATTTCGTGATTTAAGGCCGAAATATTTCAATTTTGGCTAGATCCATTGAATTGATTTAAGTTTTGGAGAATCGTTGTACCTCGTTGCGTTCACATTTTCGATTATTAATGTTGCGTTAAAATTAGTTTTATTCATATCTGCAATGGATATTATAAAAGTTGTACATTATTTAAAGCACTAACTGCGCAAATGAATGTTTAAAAGACACTTAGATCACCATAATAACAGGCCTTCATAAAAGCATAATCCGCGCAACAAGCCAGAATAAAGCGCGCAATCTCATTGATACAGTCCATTTACCGCTAATTTGTGAAAATGAACTCGTAAAGCAAACTCGATCTCATTACGATCGCGTCACCCACTCTTATCGCCTCCGCAACCGTCTTTTGCGCAACTGTGGCCCCTCCGTTTCCTCGATTATAAACAACTCGCTTACGATAATTATAACTCGTCTCGGGTGTACGATCCCCGAACCTGTCCCCGTCGTAACGAAGGCGCGCAGGACAGGCGCGCAATTATAAAATTACTTATTCAAACTACATTCCGGCGGCGCGCTTCTTCCGGGTCGGCGAACGAGCGTCAAATTTGATTACGGCGCATGCGCGCCGCGATCATTAATTATCGGATGAGTTCTCGGGTGCGCATTATCGGTAAAGCATCGCGTGCAAGAGTCCGCGGCGAGTGTATATCGTTCAGTCATCGCGCAGCTGCCATATGGCCGCGCGCGCGCCCTTTTTAAAAAAGAGACCTCCGTAAGCGAGCACGTGGCCGAGAGTGATCGCCCCCGAGTGCGTCGGTCCAATTAAGCAAGATATCGAGAGATCGGTGTGTGCCTTGCTGCGTCGAGGTGGGATGGTGGCCTTTCTTTCTTTGTGAGGAGCTCTTGGGGCTCTTCTTCAGCTTGTAATTGTATATCGATCGAGTAAAACTCGCGCTTTAGTTTAGGGATAAATTTTTTTTTAACAAAAAAAAAAATGTACCATTTTGGTTTTTGGTACAGACTGAAAAATAAACGAAAGATTTGGGCGAAATTAAGGAAAGAATAATAAATTTCAAGCAAATTTATGTAGCAATTGATGTGTTTAAATCGTATAGAATCCACGGTATCGTATATCCAATCATTGTAAGTGCAATACCCCTTGATCAAGAACTGCAAAGCCGGATATCTCACTTAAACCATCCGCACGCGCGTTACGTTTTATATACGAACGAGCTGACGCTGTTGCAGTTCTTTTTTTTCGGTTGCAGAAAACAGGCGAAACACGACAACATCAAAATTAGCCAAAAATTTATGCCACTGAAAAAAGCGACTCCGCGTAAGATAAAAAAACAACAACCGCCATCCAATCTGCGACGCAGCAAGCAATCGACTAAAGAACTCCGCACTCCGCGCGAGGCTCCTCAGCCTTGGGCGTCTGCTTTCACAGGCACGCTCGCCTCCTCCGCGCCTCTATTATCTCAAGTTCAATGTATCGGCGTTGAATTTCCGCCTAGGCCGCACGCACTATAATACCGGTACTCCGCTTCTTCGGCCGCGGCAGGTTCAAGCGCGCTTCTCCTTCCGCGGCGGGCAGTAGTCGGGCCGCAGTCGCGTCGCCGGTTATAAGTCCGCGCTCTCATTACCATGTCCGCCGAGGAGGAGTACGCAGTGCGGGAGGCAGGGAAGGACGAGCTGCCGGCCCTCGTCGCCTTCATGAAGGATCACTTTTATCCCAGGGAGCCGATTCTCTCGACCTACGTTCGCCGAATCTGGGACAAGGTCGGCGAGGAGGAGCGGAGGAACATCGCGGAGGACCTGGATAAGAAGCACGAGATTATGCTGAGAGAGTGGCCTTGCTTGGTCGCCGTACGGCGGGACGGACGGGATATCGCCGGCGTCTGCTTGATGATGGTCGAGGAGAATCCCAGACTGGCGGCTTCGAATGTGCGTAAAACATTTCAGTTTCGGAATTCTCGGGGTTTTTAATATACAAAGCGATGTTTAATTTATCGTGATTTTTCGTTGAAACGAAAGGCGACGAAAGTTTAAGATTAGTACCTGCTCTCGTCGATTAAAAGCTTGATTAGATAAGATGATATTTTTTTAGAACTCGAAGTCGACTGTTATATTTACAGGTCACGGACGAGAGCAATGGAAATGGAGTCAAAGATGCCGTGAAGATGAAGTCGAAAATTCTTTCCGACTGGTTTACCTACGTACTGGACGCGGCCGACAGCGAGGCGAACCTCTTTGAAAAGTTTCCGGCGATTTCGAGCGCGTTGCACTTGATAATCGTTTGCGTCGATCCGAATCACGCGAGAAAGGGTCTGGCGCAGCATTTAATCAGCGGAGCTATTGCTTGGGCCAGAAGTAAAAACATCGATCTGGTATGCGGACTGTTCACGTCGCCGTATTCGCAGAGAGTCGCCGAAAAATTGGGATTCGAAAAGTACGCGGAGATCGACTGGTTGAGGTTTCGGGATGCGGACGGCAATTTGTTTTACGAAGGCTTGGAACCGTATATAATTTCTTCTATGGCGTTAAAGTTGTATTAAATGAATAGTTTTTCATTAGAAAAAATCGCTCCTGTTACCGCAATTATGATACATGTATATATTTCGAAAAATTCTGCAATTACACTACTTTGATATAATAATTATCAAGTTGGAACTTTTATTTTTAACAACTGATTTTTAATAAAGATAGGTTACGAAGACGAAATTATATTTCTCAGCAATGATTTTTAATGTGTTTTTAATATCTAAATAGCTATACTAGTTCTCAGATATTTAATCTACAATGTACCTATTAAATTTTAATACCTATATAAATTACTATATTAATTAAAATGTACGTTTTAAGAAAAAGTAAATTTTTATAAACTAACGAGGTGTACGCAAATTTGCCTTTATTTTTTTTATTTTTATTGCCTTATTACTGTCACTGCCATATTATTAACTATTTCAAAATAGTATTATTAGCAGAAATTGTATTAGACTTATTTATTTATCTACGATAATTTTTATTGTCCACCAAGAATTATTATAAATACAATAATAAGTTTTACTGTTATTTACACGTGTATTTTTTTTATTCTACACGTCATATGATATCATTGTCCCTCTTCTTCACTTAATGTAAATTAATTTATGACTTACTTGACTATACTTCCATTAAATATAAAATTGAGCTACAAATTCTTCTAAATGTCTTCTCTATTAGTATTTACGCATAAATCTTTTGGGATAGACATTTTTAGTGTTTCCCACTTTATCAAAAATAATAGTAGCTTTAATTTGAAAAATTCTAGGCCAATGAATTTCCAACCGAAGCCATCATGTACAAATTGGATAAAAGGCGGCAACTAAAATTTTTTATAAACATTTTAACGGTTTTATACTTTTTGACTAAAATTTTGTAAAAATGTATTAAAAAGCGAGTTAAAAAAATTGTTGCAAAATTTTTAATCTTAGAATTCAGATGCAATTCAAATGAACTTATGTAAATTATTTACTTATGTAAAATCAAGATGTATGCGTTCATTACATAATATTTTAGTTATATAAGCTATTTTTGTACTAACTTTTTTCTAAATTTCAACATATTTAAAAAAGTCGTTTTCATCTCATCCCGACAGTAAAACCAGGATTTGTTAAATTAGTGCTTCCACATATCAGGTATATGACATCAAGTGGTCCAAGACGAGAACCGACAGGCGTTAATTCATTTCCGCACTCTTGTCCTTTACGATGTTAAGCTAAGACGTTCAGAGAAATATCGGAAAAGGAAATCTCGAGAACAAGCCGAAAGGGCGGAAGTCATTAACTGATGCCTTCAAAATCGACGGCAGTCGCGAGTCGGGAGAGAGAGAGAAAGAGAGAGAGGGAAAGGATGAGAACGGTCGCTAAAGAGGCAGAGATTTTTACCGGCGATACTGTCATCTCCAATCGAATTGTTTGGACACCACGGTGGTGGTGATTTTTTAAGTTTCCTAAGACATCTGGGGAGATGAAAAGCTGTAAATGGAACCGAGCCGGATGTAATGATGAGGAAGTTTCTCTTTTTTTCTTAAATTCATTGTGATAGTCCTTGAAGATGGGTCAGATTTTATTTTATCAAAGTACAAAACGATGATTACAAAAATGAAATGAAATTATGAAAAAAATAAAATTACAAATGATTATAAAGCGATATTTAAAAAAAAAAGAAAAATTAATACATGCTATTGCAAAATGATATTCAATAACTTCAACACATCAGTTAAATTGGCACGGCTTTTATTAGATTTGTTGACAAACTATCGGCTGCAAATTATTATCTTGTAATTCAAAACTACATACTTGTCCATTAAAGTAAAACAGTTATAATATGTTAATGATATATCATATTATGTTAATGATATATTATCTTGTCGCAGGAAAATATTTTTGTTTGAAGAATTTGTAATCTAGTGTAATAAAACTGATATTTTAATTAGGACTTTTAAATTTTCAGTTTTAATAAAAATGTAAAATGTCAGATGACATTATCTACAACTTTTGTCGTATGTCTGCAGCTTTACAATTAAATTGCATGAAGTTTATTTTTGATTGTATCTATTGATAAATATATAGTGTATTAGTATTAGCCATCATAACTTTTTCAAAACAAATCTAATACTTAACGTAGTTATGGTCCTTCGGCAAAACAATGGGTTCAATTGTTACACGGAGAGAAAAATTCAGGAAAAAATACTAACTTTTGTAAGCCAAGGCTTACGGCAAGTCTGTTACCGCTTTACAAATAGGTTAGTAATTTTTCCTGAACTTTTCTCTCCGTGTATAGGTGCCTGTAATTATACGTTATCATTTAACATAAGTGCCATATTAGTTAGAGTAACGGAGTCTTCGTTAGAGTTTGTACATTTATCGTCAGATTTTTCAGAAGCCAGGTAGTCAAACGTGTAGTAAGTTTGAAAACCAAGCTTTTCCGCAAGTTCTGAAGAACCCGGGCTCATAAATAAACTGCAGACCAGGTCAGTTTTTCTGGTTTTTGCCCAGTCGATGATCATGCGCATCAAGCTCGTACCTATTCCCTGATATCTGTAATTT
>JAWWEO010000001.1:12271666-12291809 GCA_035582975.1 Ormyrus labotus | reverse complement strand
CAATTATTTCTTCGCTGTTTCGGTCCACATATATAAAACATGTAGAATTCTTTATCCTAATTTCACATCTCTTCATATGATCTTCCTTTAAAATTTGCTTATCAGTCACAGTCATTCTATTCTTGTTTTTATTCATAAACATTTTGAAGGATACTGTCTGTTCGAAGAAGTGGTTCTCTAGAAAACTTACGACTTTTCCAATTTCGCATTGTTTTACTTCACGTATAATATACTCTTGCTCACACATTATCGAAATTGAAATAATTTTAAAACAAAATTATATTGATAGAGATTGAAATTAATAAAACTTTTTAAGAAAACTAACATTCACAATGCAAGTTGAGCTCACTTACGCACGTTTTATTATAAGTTATGTGAACGAATGTCACTTCATCCGCGACACTAAGTAATTAACACTTTTTTTTGTCCACTTACTTGTTAGATAACAACCATTATGTAAATTACGCACGACTGTTCTATAAAAAAACTGGAAGCGATACAATCTAACAATATAAAGCGATAATTTACTTGAACAAATGAATTATTATCTCTGTAACATTGAAAATATTTACAACAATATTATTGGCCCTACTTCTTTAAACGTCTGCATAGTTCCCAAAGTAGCATTATTTCTAATTTATTTTTGCTTTCTCAAAGAGGAAGCTTTGTAACGGGTAAATTTTTTTAAAGTTGAATTTGGTTGATTTTCGATATTTTCAATGTTTTTGAGTTAGAAAAATTGCCTCAAATAGAAATATCATTAATGTTAGAAATGTTTAAGATCGAAATTTTTTTTTAATTTGATGATTTTAAGGTTCATATTTCAAAAATAAAGTCATTTTTCGTGATGTCTGGAAGTATGTGCTTATCCCTAATTTTGTCCCCACGATAACTTTTGAACGGATGGATATAATGAGCTGGAATTTTGCATGGGTTTTAAGCATAGTTGAACTTAGAACTGATTAAATTTTGGAGCACTTCTGATAATTTTAATTATATTTTTAAAGGGGATGTCGGATTAAAAATTGACTGTCACAATACCATGTGTTTTTTTCGTGATTTAAACAATTTTAAGGCATTTTCGACCACGGAATGCTAGGCTAGCGAGGTAGCTGCCAGGAAAAGAAAGGTAATATAATCACTTATGAAAAACAAAAATTCGAGTTCAAAGTTGAAGATGAAAGATTAACAAGCCAGATGGGCCGTACTGTAAAGTTACACGTATTGTGACGAACCTGGCCGAGAGTCCCTATGACACATATATATATAGCATATAATATAAAATGAATATATATATACATACATTTTATATTACTGGTACTGAAGTATCAGTACCAGTGTATGATAAATAGACAAAAATAGCGAGAGGATCGCGGATCTGGTGATATTCGTTTACACACCTTGATAGAAACGTAACGGTAATATCGCTAGAAACCTTGTAAATTTTGAAAATTTAACTATCACTTAGCATTACGCTTCTACCATGGTAATTTTCAATCTATTATTTACATTATGTGTTCAAATTTTAGTTAATATTACTTTGTTTTAAAGTAACTTCAATTTGCGAATAACTTTGATAATTTGTGACCAAGTAGATTATACATATAATAAAGCAACGTGCAATTGGAAAAATTATAAGTTTTCTAAAGAATCACTTTTTCGAACAGACAACAAGCTTTTAAATAATTTTTAATGTTAACAAAAATAGAATGATTAAAATTCGTTTTTAATTTTCATCTTATTTCATAGTCGAGAGCAAATCAAGTCGGAAATAACGCCTTGGGAAGATATGGACTAAGAGAAAAGATAAAACCACTGCTAAGAATATGAAGTATAACTTATCAGAACTCAATATATCACTGATATACCATATTTGTTTTATAAGAAGCCCTCAGTGGTTTTTTCCTTTTTAGATTTTGAATTATCGTCTTAGTTTCTTTCTAGGCTTATTCCAGTAAACAGCTAATAATTTCGTTCCTGAAATGTCTACTGAAGAATATATAGTACGAGAAGCTCGACAAGATGATATTCCGGAAATTATGGAGTTTTTATGGGAACACTTTTTCCCAAGAGAAAATACAATGTCAGCGTATTTCAAAGTCGTGAAAAGTAAAATCAGTGAAGAAGAACAGCGCAACTTTGATCAAGATTTGCAAACGAGATTCGAAAACATGCTGTCTTCTGAACCTTGTCTTCTTGCTGTTCATCGTGAAAGTCAAGAAATTGTAGGAATAAATATAATAACTGTGGAAGAAAATCCTCAATTTTCCACAAATGTAAGTGTTGATTTTATTATTAATCGTCGTAATTTTAAATCACATAAAAAAAAATGTATGAATATTTTGTTATGTAATTTAAATTAACTTTTGATTAAATAATCCGGTATTCATTACAGTTACACCGAAATATCAACAATTTTAGAAATCATCTGAAAATAAAATAAATTTTAAAAAGTGATTAAATTCCGTGAAAATCCAATTAATACTCTGAAGATAAATTTTACAAAATATTTTTATTAGGTCACAGAGGCTAAACACGTTTACGGAGTAAAGGATCCTTCACAATTGAAATCACAGTGGCTTACTGACTGGTTCACGCACGTACTACAGAAATCGGATGAAGTTGTAAACTTCTTTGATAAATATCCAGAAATGAAAGGTATACTGCACGTGGAAATGCTGGGTGTCCATTCGAATCATGGAAGACGAGGTGTTGCCACGCGTTTGTTGAATGAATGCATTGAATGGGCCAAAGAGAAGAATCTCGAGTTAGTTTGGGGAGTTTTCACATCGCCTTATTCTGCAAAAGCGGCCCAAAATCTAGGTTTCGAGACTTACGCGGATATTGATTGGCTGAGTTTTCGTGATCCTGCAGGTAATCAGTTTTACGAAGGAATGGGCTCGCATAATATTTCTGTCAAGGCGTTGAAATTGTAGAGAAGATAGCAACAAGTTGGTGATACAGACTTTTTAGATGAAATATAAGATATCCTCCTATAGATACGTTCTTTTTAGTTATGTTGTCTCGCTTCATAAAATATTGTACTCTATAATGGCGTTTAGTGGATTGAAAGTTTTATGTTCTTATGACCACCTTGTTCTTGCCTTTATCCATCTATTCATCAATTTATATGTGAAAAACTATTACTTAATCGATTAATTTAAAAATCACATTGCATTTTACAAACTTGGTACACAGGTATGATTTTCGTGAGACTCTTAACTGATAAAGATAAATTAATTTAGTTGCCATTACAGTTTGTTAAATATTTTAAACAGTTAATTATGTATTATGAAGGATTTGTGTTTTTTTACATAAAAAGTAATAGTTTTCGGGTGATTTTATGTATTACGAATATGCATTCGTAAATGATTCAAATTATTTCGTTTTTTAATAAAATTTTTAGAGTTCTTATACTTTGAGATAAATAGATATCTTTTTAATTAATTTATTTACAGCTTATAAAATATTAAAATTATTTCTTGGTAATTTATTGAAGTAATTAATGCATGTGTTAACAGAAACATTAAATACAGAATGCAAATTCTCTTTTAACAAATTAGACCTAACTTTTGTGATCGATATTTGAATTTTTCGGATGTTGTGGACTTTATAAACTTTTTTCATTGCTATTGGTCGAATCCTTATAAAATTTTTCTTTTATTTAATTTAATAATTTTTAACATGTGCATTTCCATCCAGATCGATGAGATTTTATTGGACTTTATATGATTTTTTCAATAGGGATTCTATTTTTGTTTTTATTCAGAAACATTATTAAGCTGCAGGAAGAAGTCGTCCTGTAGAAAACTTGAGACTTCTTCAATTTCGCATTGTATTCATGCATAATATAATCTTGTTCACACATATTATCAAATTCATTCGCAACACGAGCTTATTTTAAATTAATAAAGTAACATTCGTAGATTGAAATTTATAAAATTTTTTAAGAGGACTAAATTCTAAAAGCAAGTCGAATGCACACGTTTGAGCATGCATTTTTACAAAACGATAACAACTCAAAAGTATTATGTACTTGCATTTTTCTTCAGATTAGATAAAAAAAGATATAAGAAGAGGTATAGACAAACACTGTGCAGAATTAAAAGTAGATCGATTTAAAACTCAGAACGTCACTGATACATCAAATTTTTTTTACAAGCACCCTTAGCGGGTTTTTTCTCCCTAGATTATCAATTATCTTCTTAGTTGCTTTGTAGGCTTTTTTTTAATAAACAGCTGGAAACAGTGAACAGTAAACAGTTTAATTGCTGAAATGTCTACCGAAGAATATATAGTACGAGAAGCTCGACAAGATGATATTCCGGAAATTATGGAATTTTTATGGGAACATTTTTTGCCAAGGGCAATTTTGATGTCGACGTACTTGGAAACTGTCAAAAGTAAAATCAGTGAAGAAGAACAGCGCAACTTTGATCAAGATTTGCAAAAGAGATTCGAAAACATGCTATCTTCTGAACCTTGTCTTCTTGCCGTTCATATCGCAAGTCAAAAAATTGTAGGGATAAGTATGATAACGGTGCAAGAAAATCCTCAATTTTCCGCAAATGTAAGTTTTGATTTTATTATTAATCATCGTAATTTTAAATTACACGACAAAAAATTTATGAACACATTTTAGTTATTAGTTAAAAGATTTTTAAATTTTGTATTAAAAATTACTTGGAATAATTGAATTACCATTCGTATAATAAAATAATCCCGTATTCATTATAGTTATATACCAAAGTATGAACACTTTTAGAGATCGTCCGAAAATAATAATAAATTTTAAAAAGCAATTAAAACTTCTACGAAAATAAAATTAATATTTTTGAAGGCAAATTTTGCAAAATATTCTTCTCAGTTCGCAGAGATTAAGCCTTTTTACGGGACAAAGGATCCTTACCAAGGCAAACCAAAGTGGGTTACTGATTGGATCACGCACGTATTTGAGAAAGCATACAATCTCGTAAACTTCTTTGACAAATATCCAGAAATGAAAAGGTTACTGCTCGTGGATACATTGGCCGTCGATCCGAATCATGGAAGGCGAGGTCTTGGAATGCGTTTGTTGAAAGAAAGCGTTGAATGGGCCAAAGAGAAGGATCTCGAGTTAGTTTGGGGAATTTTTACGTCGCCTTATGCTGCAAAAGCGGCCCAAAATCTAGGCTTCGAGACTTACGCGGATATTGATTGGCTCAGTTTTCGCGATTCTGCCGGTAATCGGTTTTACGAAGGAATGGGCTCGCACAATATTTCTATCAAGGCGTTGAAACTGTAGAGAAGAAAGCAAAAAGTTGATGATACAGAATGTTGAGATGAAGTTTGGCTTCGGCGTATTTTGGACAAGAGTCACGTTACCATTATGTTACGTGTGGTTTCCATAAAAGCAGTAAAGCAGTACATTAAAGCAGTCGGAAAATGTGAAAGTGCTACTCTTTCGAGAAAAAGAATTTATTTGGAATTTTCGATTAAAATTAATACTCGTAGAAAAAGTAAAAGTTCTATTTCATTTCTTTTCTGTCTAAAGGATAGAGTTATGTATACATTTGCATGTATATATATTTGCGAAAGTGAAAGTAATTTATTCATAATTTAACGATTATACGATTGATCGAGGTTGCTGCCTTGAAACGCTCTAATCAAATAAACGAGTTTTGGCGTTTGCACTCTCGAATGCTTTACTAGTCTTTAAAAGAAAAACACTTCCGGAGAAAATAATGTTTTCACAGATTTGTTATTTTAGTAGTTCTATAGAGTAAGAAATTATTATTCCAAATTGTATTATTGTAAGATATACATATACATGCATGCATGTACATCATTTTATATAAATACATTATAAAAAATTCGTGATTGTGCCCATGACTGATAATATATAAATTCAAATATTATTAACCTGTAATTATTATTCATTGCTCCTTCTGGGGCTGATTTTACGAAGTAGAAAGTTAACAAAGTCGCAATGAATTGTTCGGCTAAAATTAAGCTGATACGGAAAAATTTTATGAGTTGTTTTCATAAGATTATATTAATTTATTAATCGTATCCAGAACAGTAAATATTCTTTATCTTCCAGATAGTACATTCTGTTTATTGCTTATATTTTTCTCAATGTTCATTGCTAAATTTGCATTTTTTAAAACAAAAATATAATTGTTATAATTTGGTTCTACTAAAAAAAAAATGTCGTTTCTTTAAAAGTGATGGAACGAAATTGGATGCAAATAATGAGGGGAGCGTACATACTTACGAAAAAGAAAGAAACTTGAATGAGCCTATTGAGTTAGGAAGTGAATTAAGATTGGCACAAAAAAAAATAAAATTGAAATTATAGGGTGACGAGAGCTGAAGGAATAAGAAGAAAGGAGCGATTGTTGCAAGAAAAAAAAAAGTGAAAAATGAAAGATCTAACAAAGATGGATAAAACATTAAATCGCCAGAATTTTTTTAAGCATTACTGGAGTTAATTTACAATTTATTTACCAAAACTATTGTCATAATTAAATAATTAAATTATTGTTGAAAATGTAAGTTTGTTGGAAAATTTTACAAAGCTAAAACACAGCAATTAGTATAAGAAACGTATAAAATATCGCCAAAGCTAATTCATTTAGAAGTTTTTAAAAGTTGAAAATAATCTGATTTGCAAGAGGAGGCCGTAAAAGCGCCCAAAAGAATTTTTATGAAAGAGAGGAATGGCAAAGCAAAACGGCGTAACGTTTCAACTTTGTTCATTTTTGTCGCGGACGGAAGCACTCCAGACGATATTCGAAAATGTAAATGAGGGAGAGAATAAAAGTAAGACCAAAAAGTAGAAAGTGGACTATATTTGATACTACGGGCAAGAGACGATTCAATGCGTGAATTTTTATTTACACAGTTGTTTGCTATAGCTTAATGAATTACGAGTGATTAAAAAAGCAGTTCAGCTGTGTTTTATCATTCACCGCTACGCGACCCGCGAAGATTTCTCTGTTTAATTTAATGCTGAAAATATTTAAAGAGAAACATAACGTAACATTTAAGAGACAAAATATTTTCCAAATTTGTCGTTCCAATAATTCGCACCGTCAAATCCGACCGACAATACGTAACAAAGCTCCCATTGAGCAAAGAACCCAAAGAGCCGCAGTCGACGCCATCCATCGATCGAGTTTTCCACCCATTTTCCAATTAAGCACGCTCGGGGCTGTATTTCGTAACATTTGCCGAGGCCCGCGCAACAAAGAACCGACGACGCTTCGCCGAGGCATCTATCAAGCGAGCGACGAATCCACCCACCGAAAAAATTTTGCAGCCCGACGACAATGCGAGTCGGCCGCGTTTCTAACAGGAGCTGGAAATAATCGCCGAAGACGGAGCCGACGGCGATCGGAAGCGACTTCGGCCGCGCGGAGGCGTTGGGCGGATCAAAGCGAGCGGCTTCCGGTTCACCCCCATTGTCCCGTCCCGCCCCGGACAAAGGACGCGCCTCCGCGCTTTGTGGCGCAGCTTCTCCTCCCCCTTCCTTCGGGCGCGCGTGCGCCGATTTTTTCATGGGAGGGTGGCTCGCTCTTTTTTTTTTTTTTTTTGCTTTTGCGTAAATGGAGTCAGATTAATTGGACCGAGCGAGTTTTCGAGTCTCGACGTTCATAATCTGGCACGATTGCGTGAATGGCTGGGTCTGATTGACTGGAAAAAAATGTAGTTATAGTTATTTAGCAAATAATCTAATGATTAATTATGCGTGGATAATAAAAGTAAAGTTTTTTATAAAGTTTACTTTTAATATTGTGGTGGGAACAAAAAATGGAATTAGCTTTTTTCTTTTAGATTAAATTTGCACACTTGTAATATTAATAAAAGTATTATTTTAATTATTTCACATTTACATACAATGTTAGGCAATAAGTTTAAAGAAAATAATACTATCAAGCAAGCAAATTTTGAATTTTAACAATTTATAAATTGAAAAAGTATGATTAATATTCGTTTATAATTGTTTTGTTAGTTAATTTATCATCGATATTGAAAATTAGTAATAATAATAAATCAAAAAGTGTAATTAAAATCTAATTCAATACTCTTATACGTGTCCCATTGATGTGACGTGCTCACATCAGACTTAATAACTTAAAAACAGTTTGCTTTATGAACCGATTTTAATTGCGACAAAACTAATACTGCACAAAACAAATATTACAAAATTGACAATGAACGGACAAAAGCTTAATAATAAATATTTTCTCTAGCAAATTCGGCATCGCCTTAATCAACTCTGCTAAGGGTAGATTTAGTCAAGCCCTACGAAGAATATCGTAGAATCGAGAGCGCGATTCTCGGATTCGTTCGGCGTATTTCTATAAACAGCGAGTTTCTTTATCTCAGCGGATAATGTCGATAGCAGCATCAGAATCTTCGGAGCAAAGACTGCGACAGTGATTATCTAGAAGCGAACTCGGCCCTCTTCATCATCGGTCCCACCAGAGCTGGTTGCCCGAGTAAGTGTAGGGCGAATTGTCGCACACCGTTCCGGCAATTGCGTCCCGCACCGGGACTGTTAGTATTCGGAAGTTTACGTCGGTGTAGTTTAGGGTTGCGACGAGGAAGACCGGCATGCGGTCCGTCATCATCCAGAGTAAACCTCGGTTCACCTGGAAATTAATAGATCAAATTATTTTGGGACTTTTGGTGGATTGTCTTGATTAATTATTTTAGCGAATGATAAGTTATCTTTTTATGCTGTTACTAAAAAAAATGAATTAATTTCACGTTGGTTAGTTTAAAATTTACATTAAAGAATATATGTTAATTCTGTAATTAGTGTTACGCTAATTTTATTTTTCGCTTTAAAATTGTAAAAGCTTAATAGTTGAATAATAAAAGCATCTAAAAGTATTTTTCAAATAAATAAATAAAGGAGAAACCAGAAGCAAGAAAATAATCTGTTACCTATTAATCATCAATTACGTTCAGTACACAATCAATATCGCGGTATACGTGCATTAAAATCAGGCTTATGTACTTGTTAAGTGTCCGTTATGGAATTGCGAATGCCCAAATGTTTTCCTGAGTTTATGACATTATGTAGGCAAATGGATTTTCCGTTCTTACGCTCTTACAGTTGGGTAATATCTCATTGGTAATGAACGGCTTATTTTTCGATTTAATGAGATCGCGAAGAAAAAGGTTTGATTGCAGGCAGAGTGGGCTTAAATTGGTAGTGAAGGTTCGCCATGCCGAGAAGAAAGGAGTTATCAAGGTTATGACCGTGCACAGCTTATTTTTGAGATTTCAATTAAAAAAAAAATTTCGGGAAATTCTGGAAAAATAATTTTTAATGTTCTCTACCAACGCGTAAAAAAATATTCCTAATCGATAACTGAAGAATCGCGCGAGTCTCGAATCTTGAATTTCGAATCGATGTGCTCTCTAAGTCCCAATCAGTATGCCAAAAGGAAATAAAACCGAATGTACGCATGAACTAAATTACAAAACAACTAATTCTCCGCAGTTAAGCTTCGCATGAGAAAACTAATTACTCCCCGGCTGCTCTTGCGCAACGCACAACCGAAACCCATATAACTTGGGGAAAAAGCGCGGAAAGTGTTATTGCGCGAGTGTCGGGTGGCGGCCGTACAGTAAAACTAATTGCGTTTTACACAATTTTGCGAAGGATGGCGCATAAACGAGCCGGTTACCTTGACGTCGGCTGGGAAAATCATGGCCTCGTCGTGCCTGGCGACGACCGCCTGATTGGCGGGGGCGTAGGGCAGCAGCGAGTTCCAGCATCCCACGGCGTTCTGATCGACGAGGTTGAAGAACTGCAGCCCGTTCTCGTCCATGACCTCCGCCGTCGAGTGTCCCAGTGGTCCGCGCTCGGGAAGTACCTGCGGAGAGTAAATAGTATACTTTTTGGGGCGGAGAGGCTGGACGTTCGCGCCGTTAATTCGTTCTGGTGTGCGGTGTTATGGGTAGCGAGTTTACGGAGGCAATAAAAAAAGAACGAAAGGGTATCGGGCTCGTAATGAACAGCTCGAAGAGAGAAAGCTGAGATCGTAATGCATAGCCTTTCTCTAGATTTGACATGTACGGCTTTATACATATACGTGTATTTCACGTGAATCGACGCCGGCTATGGCTGTACGTTATTATTCCCTCGTTCCGTTGCTGCTTTTTGCGAAAATTATTTCTTTAGAGTGAATGTGGATGAGTTACGGTCGGAAAAAAAAAATTTATACTGCGTTCTTGCTGAAATAAAGGCAAATTTATTTGGATCGTAAGTAATAGCTTAATTGGAATACGTGTAGCGTTATATAAGGAAACAAATTTTTGCATGTCATCAGTAAATTAATTTCAACGGTTAGTGACACATAAATTACCCTTTTAATAATCGCTGTCCTCACGGGTCGTTTAAATTTTACTTTATTCGACATAATAAAACGATTGAAAATTAATATTTCCGAAGAATAAATTACCTGGAATTCGTGCCAGCTGGTCTCCGCCAATTTCTCGTCCCTGAGTATTCTCGTCGACACGGCGAATTCACGATTGCTGCTCAGCGGATGGAAGAAGAGAGTTCGGAAGCCGTCGAGGCCGATCGGCGACAGGCTCATTCCAAAAATCCCTTCCTCCCCCCACTGGAAATTCAGGCCGCCGATGTTGTAGTCTCCCGCGAGGGGATCGGGCATGAAGTAGCTGTGGTAAATGCGCCAGGATCTATTTTGCTGCCAGGAGTAGACAATGAGTCCGTAGCCAAGCTCGTCCGACATGTAGGCGAACGCGTCTTCGCAGCCACCTTTTCCCAAGTCCACGGCTATGTTGGCGATGAAAGTGTTCTACGAAACGAAGTTTTAAATTTCAATCGAACGATTCGCCTTTAATCTGAATATAAATCGAAAAGTTATTTTAAAAAGAGTGAATTTTCGGATCGATTGGCTCGCGAGAAATATTTTTGAGAAATGCTCATCTTTGGCAAGAATTCAAGCATCGAAAAGGCGACATTCAAACGCAATACGAAAGAGTTCCCACATCACCAAAAATTCCACCCGGGCATTAAGCCTATAAGACGGTACACGTTATTCCAAAGCTCACTTGGTTGACGTCTTCGGGCCTGAGTTTGTACTGCCTGAGGATTTTATCTGTGGTGAGGTCGAATACGTTGAGGGTGTAGGGACAGGCTTGGACCGTCGTGTTGCCGATGCCCACCGTGCCGACGTCGAGGACCCAAAGCCTGTCGCACACGTCCGCGTGAATCCTGTAAAAAAAAAACGGACGGTCGATACCCTGAAGCGAGTGACGAGCGGGAGGCGACGCTTCTTGGAATTTCCATTGTGCTATTCGGGAATCCACTTGTCGAGTCGAAAAGCCCCTCTTCGGGATCAACGGATATTAGGAGTGTGAAAATTACCTCCTTTTCTAAAGTACGCATGCCACACACCCTTAGAGGCTTTGACGCGCTTTTCTCAAGTTGTAATCGATTGATTCTTTTATTTATAAAGGCGCAATAAAATTAATTAAATTGCGATAAAATTGCGTACCTGTAGGCTGTAGTGAGTCCACTTCCGCATGCGCCGGCGACATTTTGCGCCCAGTTAGGGTAAGGGTTAAGTTTGGGAGATCCACCGCGAACCGAATCCAAGGGAATAAAGTTCAGAGTAGCAGGGATGCCTGAAACAAAATCAGCTGCCTTAGTATGAAACAGAGATAAGTTGTGCAATGACATTACAAAAAATAACAAGTTTTATCGTAAGAATATTTAATTTATTATTGTAAGATGTTTCAAGGGTATATAGTATATTACTACTTTATCGTACAATAATTTTTTATAAATTTAAACGCGTCATTCCTAATTAACTTTTTGCATATCGATAACAGATAAGTGTCGTCTTATTCATTTTTTTTTCAATTTCCATTTAATAGTACTAAAGAATAAATGGCGCTTTTTTAAGCACTTTACATTACAAATTGATTTCGGCCACAATGAAATTTTAATTCTATTAATGAATGAAGCCATAAGCGCATTGAATAAAAAGAATGCGCACGCGAACGGAGGAGGAAAAATAAAAAGACGTGAATGAGCCCATTCATCCGTGATGTGAATTAAGATTGACGCGGGTGAAAAATGAAATTAAAATTACAGGGTGAGGAGAATTAACGGAGAACAAGAGGGAAGGAGTAAGTTCGGGGTGGATGTTGCCAAGGAAACAAGAGAGCGCTCAACGAGAGGCTCATCCGAGAGGAAGAAAAAACAATGGGGAATCTCGTGTAGGCATTGTTTTTCGAACAATTGTTGAGTGGTATTATTTGAAGGAGGATAAATCTTTTGTTTTCCATGAAATTAGCGCCAATTTTTTTTAATGCTTAATAAGCAGGGTATTTCCCAAAATTGAGGTAAGAATAAGTAAATTTTTAAAATTACTTGACTGTCTTCAAAAAGACGTTAGAAATAAAGGCCGATCGGTTGTGCAATACTAAATTAAAATAATATCAAAAGAATTGTTTGATGTATCTTTGCAAGCCAACAATCCCAGCACTATAAAAAACCAGCTCGAGATGAAAATCACAAAGGCTGCATAATTAAGTCCTTTAGCACAAGCTGTGATATAAAAGAAATCTAAGTAAGGCGGAAAAAAACGAGCTAAGCCAAGACAATCCAAAGGAATTCGTACGAAAGCGAAACGTGGCGCAGCCTCTCGGCTCGTTTCACTTTTGTCGCGAGGCGGAAACCGTCCAGACGACATTCGAAAACTCAAGCCAGGGACAGAAGGGAGCATAACCGAGGGGTACAGGAGCAGACGCTGCGCCAAAAAAGCGGAAGAGAAACGTAAGCAAGTGGAAAGATGAAAAGATTGCGGTCGAAAGTAGATAAGGCAGGCTGAATCGACTCGGCGTACGTGAAAATTATAGATTTGCTGCATAGATGATGGATTTGCGACAGGAAAAGTATGATTAGAAATCCCGCTAGGCGAGTATTAGTTATCTCGTAAAATTTAATGGTTCCTTAATGTTGGGGTGATCAAATTTTACGTTTCGGCTGATGTAACTAGTGTCAAATATTATGTGTAAAGTTCAGCGTGCGTACGTCGTTATGATTTTCATCGATTTCTCTCATAATTACTAAATTTTTCTTTCGCATTTTCCCGCGGCATTAAACACCTTTTCCTCGCGACCGATACCGAGGCAAAACAATGAAATAAAACTTTAACGAATTACGTCTCGAAGTTCCTCCCCTCCCGCGAAACCTCACGAACTTTCGAGTATCTCAAGCATTTTTCCAATTAAACGAAAGCCGCCTCCCGTTCGAAAGCCGCCTGCTCTCGCTCGCGAGCATCTACTTTCCGAATTCCTCGTCCGCCGGAACGGCTCCTCGAGGTGTGCAGCGACGCAAAGAGACGCGGAGAGCGCACGTGAGAATGATCGACGCGGACAGCGAGTCAACTTTGCCGCTTGGGCGTAGGCGTTGGTCAGACGAAATCGAGTGGCTTCCGGTTCGGCTCGTTGTGCCCGCTGCTCCGGACAATGGACGTGCCTCCGAGCATTGTGCTGCTCCTTTCCGTCCCTCTTGCAGGGTATATTTTTTTTTTCTTATTTCGTCCTTCGGGGGCACCATTGTGCGCCGGGGAAGTCAGTCGCGTTTCGGAATTAAGATGGATCTCGCCGAGGAGATTCTGTTCTTTCGTTTTTATTGGGAGATACGTCGATGCGATCGACGAGAGGGGAGCCGCGATCGCGGCGAGAAGGAAGCGTTCTTGGGCGCTTTTCGGAAACGGTTACGCCGCGCTAATTGTTGGCTGGAACTAGTATACTGATATGATTTTTAGTATGCCGAGTTTAGAGATAAGTAAATAACCAGTTGTGGGTTAAATGAAAGTGCCTTGGATTTAATTGGCGGATCTTAATTATATAATTTGTTTTCTTAATAAAAAAAATCACAGTCAGGAAGAAAACCTCGTTGTCGGGGCTGTTCAAACAGACGCCTTCAGAAAATCTCTATATCCGCATTTTTCGTAAAAAAAAAAAGAAAAAAAAAAACAATGCAACTCCCGTAAGCGACAGTTTCCTGAATCATTTATTCCCTCCGAATGAACGCAAGTATATGTTCCAGCGCTTTCGACAGAATCGAAGGAGAATTTCAATTTTTCAAGCCCCCCCAGCACCGCGCTTTATTATGGCACTTTCCATTTCGCGGACGAAATCGTTGTTTTCTTCGGCATCGCCCCCTCCGTTTCGCAATCTGCGACTAATCTTCTAATTAAACCGGTGCGATATACAAGGCGCATTACGCACTCGCGCAAATACGTAATGTAAACAGCTTTTAGGATATAGATTCAAGCCCAAGTCCAGTCTAATCTGGATCTCGGTGAGCGGCTTTTTCGAAAGCTCATTCAAAATTGTGCGAAATGGGCAGGCATTTGTGCGATAATTTCTGCACAATGAACGTTGCAAGCAAAATTGGTTCTGAAATTAGATTGCAGGTTACTCCAATTTTAGGGAAATTTTTCACTTTCCAGATAAGATTGATTAGAAAAACGAAATTTCTCGTTTATAAGCGTTTCGTAATGCGTCTAATCGGTTCTCGTCTTAAATTGTTTATATAATTTGTCGATGAAAAAAATTATTTTACTTGTGAATTTGTTATTTTCATTGGGAATTTTTTTCAAATCCACGCGAATTTTTATCTCACCATGATGAAGGAATACTTATATCTTTATTTGTCATGCGTGCAACGCAATTATTTCTACAGTTAACTTGCATGTGGATTAGTAATGCAAGTCTGATCGATGGACTGCAAAGGCTCAATTACAAATTTTAAGGATGAAATTAGAATGAAAAAAGTCACTACTTTACTAATGAGAACAACTCATGTTTGTTCACGAACGATTTTTTTTGTTTTCCAGTAGCAATAATTTAACTTTCATAATGAAACCTTTTATCAAATTACGAAATTTTTAAATACAGCTGGCCTATCACTTTATCGGTAAACTTAGCAGGTTCACCGGAGATAAAATCAGATCTGTCGGAAAAGCAAGGCGCATTACGCTTTTCTCTCTTTCTCCGCGCGACTGCCATATATCTCGGCTCTCTCGATTTCCCCGTACAAGATACTTCGGTAAGTACGCATTCGCGCGTGGGACTATTTATGCAGTACACGATCCTTTTATCGCGAACAATTTCCGATTGTTTTTTGCGCCGACCGGCAGCCGCGTACAAGTATACGTGTCATTCATTCAGGAGAGCTGGAATCGAAACGCATAAGCTGGGTTTTGAATACGCGAGGGTGCAGCTATCGCTCGAAAGAGAAGGTAAAAAACGAGGAAAAGATGAGACGATAGAATGATCTAGAACACTTCCTTAATAAGTAATTAGACCGTTTTTGATTGTAGATTAAAAAATCGTTTTTGTATGGTATATTATAAAATTTTGGATCACTGTAATTGTAGGATTTGTCAAGGGAAAGAGTTGGCCACTCGGTGATATAAATCTAATTTAATTTTCTTTCTGGACTGAATGATGTAGGCTGGTTTAATATGGTGAAATTCTCAAGGGGCGTTGGAATTTCTATGAATAAGGAGTTGAAAGTTACGTAGACCCATGGCAGAGTGAAATATTGAGTTTAATGACCCGAGATAAATTGATAGATGTTGTCAATTCAAAGATAATGATAAAAAAAAACTATATCAGAATTGGTTATTTTTAAAGTGCCGAAAGAACGATATTTTCTCAATTCTATCTTTATATTTTATAGTTTTACAATTGGAAATTACGTGAAAGAATATTTAAGGAATTAAATATTAAAAATTAGGCTTATAATTTATTCTGTTTCTCAATTACGAAATAAGAAAAAAAAAAAAAAAAAATAAATAAATAAATAACGGAAGCATGCTGTAAGAAAATATAACTTTTTAGAGTTTTGCGCAAAAAGATTTTAGATCAGTGACAAGTGTTGCAATAATTTTAATCCTTGCGATCGTGGGAGAACGTAATTTTCTTCTCATGGAAAACTTATGTGCCTATTTAATGTTAAGCACTGACAAATAACAATATCATTGAATAAAATGTACGTAAGTTCCTGAATTCGTAATGAAGATTCTTTTGTGAATGGAGCTGCTGAAAGCTCCGAAACAGATTTCATAACGATGATGAAACGTTTATAATTCAACATTTTTTAGGTCAACACTAAAATGTATTTTGTTTGAAATAGGAAACAGTAAAAAAATAAATAAAGTAATATATTTCATTTGTTTAATTATTTAAGATTGATGTTAGAAGGAAGCTGATTGTCATAACTATCAGACTTTTTTTTGACATTTACTGATGACATTTCATCATCTTTTATTAATCTATTCTCTATACCACTTTATTTAAGATAAATATTGTAAATAGATTTTAAGTCATTAATAATCATATTGATAATTATTTATTTCACGCTTTGCATTTACTTGTAATGAATGACATCTTTTTAAAAATTTAAATTTAAACATTCTTTTATTTACAACGATTATTATTTAATTGTTTATTTTTTGAAAAAAATTTGGATTACATTCACTTTTTAATTATAAAGTTTTTGCTTCTTTTCGTTATGACGAATAAAATTAATTTGTTTTTACGAGTTAATTGGGAACGTATTGAGTAATGGACTACTTGTGCAAAACACGAATGCAAATACACGCAATACTCGTAATTTGAGTCATTTTCGAATAAATTTTTCACAAGCACAATTTTTCTTTACGACATTCAAAAGTACTAGGATCTTTATGATTCAGAAATAAAATTTTGAAATCTCAAATGAGCTATAAAATTTGTTATTTAATTGTGCAGCAGTCTTGTATTAATTTAAAAGGATAGGAATTAGTTGCAATTGTTGAACAGTTCACGTGTTTAAGGTGTTTAATCAAGTATTGAAAAAAATTAGAAAATCTTTTTTACTTTACTTTTTAGATTCTTCTGTTATTCTTGAATTCACTTAATTTGTCAATAATTATATTAAAAATTTTTAAATTATAAATGTGAATTTCTAAATAAAATTGAAATATTAGATAAACTGCTCAAAGTTTAAAATATTTCCTTCACATTGCAATATTATTTAACACTGCATCTGTAAATGTCATACTTATTAAAACACCACCTTAATTCTGTTAAATGATTCACCAAAAAGGATCCTTCAGAAAACCACTTAGAGTCATAATCGTCGCACAAAAGCACTTTTCATCCAACTGAAAAAAAAATCACTTCCCCTCGAACTTCCTCTCATTTCCTCCTAAATCAACAAAAAAAAAAAAAAAAGAAAAGAAAAAAAAACTAGCTCTGAAAACAGATCCTAACCGTTCTTCCATCTGGGCACAGTAACGAAGAGCTTGTCCCTCCAGATCTCAATGCCGACAGGTAAGGCGTTCTCCGGTTGAAAATCACCACTGGCGATGGCCTGCTGCCTGCTGATCTCATTCGGATAATTCCAGTCGAGGATTTTCCAGGCGAAGCGTTCCAGAAGCGGGGCCCTGCCGAATCTCGCGCCCCAACCCCTTGGGCCCAAAGCCGCCTCGGTCAGGCCGATCGAGAGGAACAGCAGCAGGAGGCACTTCACTTTTTCGCGGGAGGACATAACGAAAGGGCTGTGCGCTCGATGCCGGCGAGTAGGTTAACTGTGATCGTTGCGCGTTAATCGCGGCCCCTATATATATTATGGCATGGGTCTATTAGCGAAATCTATCCCCGCAAGGTGGTCTAGACGCACCTCCTACTTCCAAGGAGACCCTGGGCTTTCTCTCGCTTTTGCACTCGTACACGCTCCCCTTTCCTTTCCTTTTTCCGCGGGGCCTCTGCTTCTGACTCTTTCACTCTTACTTTCCTCGCTGCTACTTGTGCCCCCCACCCTCTCGCTTTTGCGCCTTTAATTATGGTGATTATATTTTATGCCGCGGGGTTGATCAACGTTTTAACAATTTGTCTGGAAAATTAAAAGAATACATTTCATTTTTAAGTACAACAAGTTCTATTTTAATACTTGGCAGTGTTACTTAATCTTGTTTATTTGAATTGAAAATGTACATAGTCGGCGATTTTATGGGACCCAACCAAATTTCTCCGTAGGTAGACCAAATACAGAAAAATACTTTATATAGCTTTTGGCCTGTTTATTTTTTTGAAAAAAATTGTTAATAAATTTCGAAGATATTTGAGGTTGAAATTTTTTCTTCATTTTGCAAATTGCATTTTCTCGAAAACGATTCGACGAATCAACGGTAATTTATAGTATATCTAGTTTTTATTATGAATAAAAAAATCATATTTCGTACTTCAATTTGTTCAAATTTTAGCTTCAAAAAATAATATAATAAAAGAAAATATTAAGTTTGAGGAAGCAGAGTGCCATTGAATTAACGTTTAATTGGCCGAAGTTTTTATTTTGACCTTGACTTAGGTAAAAAAAACTACAATGTCTAAATAACAACTACAATGAGAGGTGGATCGGACGAGGAGGTTCAGTTAACTGACGGCCTCCTTGCTCACTAAATCTAACATCTCCAGATTTTTATTTATGCGGCTATTTAAAAAATGTTATTGCACAACGGCTAACGACTAAAGAAGACATAGAAGACCGCATTTTTCGAGCTTGCGCAGCGATTCCACGAGAGAAACTTCGCTAAGAATAGAACAGCATTTCCAGAGGTGTTTAAATTTGTGTTTTGAAGTCAATGGAAGCAACTTTGAACATTTGCTTCGAGGCTAATACATACGTTTATAAAACGTCATTGTTTTTTGGTAATGCATGTTCTGAACAAGTTTTGAACAAATTTTCTGTATCTGGCTTACCTACGGAGAAATTTGAATGGGTCTTATACATTGACCCTCCGCGTATATACCATTTATTAGAAAAAAATAAAATAAAGTTAAACTCAAAAATAGTCATTTTTTAAAATTTATTTTTGAATTTGGTATCTATGTTATTATAGTCTTAATTCGCACGGAATAACTTCTCAGCTTATAGTTCGTTACGTAAAAATTAGGTTATATATGGATTTCCAATTAGTGTAAAACAGTATTAAAACGCTATACTTTTTCTAGAAATGATTTCTTATCTGGTACAGATTCACAGAGAACTGCAAATAAGACCGCTTCAAATTTATAATTTTCATTATTAGGAATTCACACACAATTCTTTCTCAAGAAGTAATTAAGATTGTGCAATTATGTTAATTGGAATTAGAAAAGATTTATTTTGATACATAAGTTGATAAAGTGTATAAATTGCATTACATCATCGGATACTTAATCTTTCAAATTTTAAAAATAGAGAATTCTTCTTAAGATTATGAAAATAGAATAATTTTTATAAACTATTATTTAAAAAAAAAATAGTAATTTAAGAATATATTCTTTACTTCGATTTGTTTTTGACAAAGGATTTGTCTTGTTTCCTTTGAAACGGTTTTCAGTTTTTTTTTCTGATTTTTTACTTTCCCGCGTCATTTTTTGTCAACCTCCTATTTTTCCTAGTTTTTTTTTGTGATCGGACTTCGGTTCATCTTTTTCAAAGATTTGATTTCCACCCTCTGGTACAGCAGTTTTTTCTCTTTACCTTTTATATCTCACAAAAAATATATGTTTACGCATAACTGCACGTAAAAAATATTTAATGTTTTCGATTTCGGTAGCTTTCTGTAGCGTCTATCTAAGTTTTATTTAAAATATAATTTGAAAGCTGCTGGATACAATATAATTTATGTTATTATTATTGAACCTTAGAATATAAACATGATGGTATAATATAACTTGCAATACGCAAAAAGAACCCTAATTAGCAAACAGTCCTTTGGTCAAAGTTATAAGGTCAGAAATCTATTTTGCATAAATAAAAGCTCATATAGCTGGAATCCAAGGACCCAACGCCGCAAAGTAAAAACTGTTATACCATAATATCGCCATATTAATGTAAACAATAAATCCATCGAACTCCGTCCCCCTGTCGGTCAGATTTCCGAAGAAAAAAAGGCAAGCATTTTTTCACCTCCCGGGCCGTAACGGGGCAAGAGACCCGAAAAAGAGCCGAGACGCAAAAACGTCGGAACGTCTGGGAGAAAAAAAGAGGAGAAGGGGCGCATTAAACACACTCGGCGTGAGAGGGGGGGGGGGGGGGGGCGAGCGTCCCGGGGGGAGC
>JAWWEO010000001.1:12257317-12271656 GCA_035582975.1 Ormyrus labotus | reverse complement strand
GGACCCGTTTCGCTCCCCCCCCCCCCACCGTCCAGGTGCGAGCGAAGACGGAAGGAGTTTCGTGACGACGTGCACGCGCCTAACCGTGTATATATGCGCTCGTTCCTCGTTTTACTACGGCTGGAATCTGATCAGCGCTTGATTACAGAAAGGCGCTTGTGACCATAACTGCACGGACTTGGCAATTTGAAATGATTTTAAGAGAAAATAGTTTTTTTTTTTACGCAGTTGGAAGGAAAGTGTTATTATATACTACTATGTCGTATATGGAAATGATCGTCGTACACTGTTTCTAAATTTCATAGCCTAAACCAGTTTTGTCTTGATTTTCAAGTATTTGTCATTATTGGCTTTAGATAGATCGAAAAAGGGCCTTTCAAACATAATAATTCATTTAATTGTCATTGTCTTTTTTTTTGGGGTGAATTTTGGTAGTCCCTTGAGCAACAAGCAAAGACCTATCAATATATCATTGCTTATATAATTATATCTAATTATATTAAGCTGACGTCAAAAACTGCGGAATCAACAATCTGATGAATTTACGACTTACAAATGTTCATAATTATTAGCATTTATCACAATAAATTCCTCGACATTTTAGGGTGGAGAAAAGTTCGCGACCCTTTAACGCGTATCAGTGCACAGCGGATTTCACGGCTTAGCGGTCGTTCGAAGGCCGTCATCGCAGCATTAAACTAAACGCTCGACTGCTCCTTTTGCCCTGGTAACGTTATCCCAACCGTAGTTCATTCGGCTAGTAAGCCCAACCCTGTTTACTCCTTGCGAAATGCCAATTTTTCCGGCTCTTGCAGCGTTCATAAGACCTGTGTACAATGGTCGATTACCCATTTTTTTTTGTTTTTCTTTTACGAAGTCGCGGGGTAGGATCATTAGTTTGCGTCGTGCGAGTGATTAATGATGGACTGCACGCGGACTTGCTGAGATGGTTGACGAAGCCGAAGAATTCGCGGATGTGGATGTAATAGCGCAGATAATCGAGTAAGAGGTATAATGCATTAATTTAATGATTCAGATCGAGGGGTTAGTATTATTGCGTGTCATAGATACACTGATAAGAATATTTTATGTAAATTATTATTAACATAATAAAATTTTTCTTTGATCTATTAGCTAAATTTATTCAGAGTTGTACAAAAAAATATGTGGCCTGAATTGTAATAATGCCTGTTATGGCTTCTAATAATAGATTGTTATAAGAAGTTCTAATAATTCGATAAGTTTATTGTATTGTATCTTACTGAGAAAAAATCTTAAAAAAAGTTATCATTTGCACTGTTACATTGAAGGCATCATCATGTATATTTTTTTTTATTTAATATTGTGATAACCTACCAAGCTTTTCATCAATAAAATCTTATAAAATAGATTGAGAGGCTGTTTTCACTTTCTGCGAAGAACGTAATTTAAAACGCGAATAAATGTTAACTATCCCGTTTGACAAACAGTAACTCTTGAACCATTTTCCAAGAAAAATTTCCAGGTAATGAAAGAGAAAAATGATGATAGCATAGCTATTACCGCGGTAAATGTAAAGTGAAAAAAAAAAATGAGATCGAAAGGAAGTATGACTTGCTATGCCATAAAGATTCCAAGTGAGCTAAAGTCAACATATTTGCTAACGTAATGCATCTCATAACTACTTTTCTTGTGGGTTTTTACAGATTTATACAATTACAGGCAATATTTCTCTTCGTTTTAGAATTCATACATCTTAGAGGTCTAATAAAAATGTTTACTTTTCTCGTATCACTTCCTCAGTTAAATTATAAACAGGAAAGTGCAATTATGCCATGAGGCGTGGACGTGTTCTGATCAAGTATGTCAAAGCTGATTATCGAAGGTATTTAAATTGCCATTGGCAAATAATTTTTGAAAGTATAAAAAGAATAAAAAATTAATTGGAGATCAATCAATTTGACATAAAAATTATAAACAAACAAGTTTTTAGGGGATATATTAGTTATTTATTAAACATTTTATTGCAAGATGTACCAAAAACATTATCATCAATGAAGATCACTAAATTATTATCATGTGGTTCAAGTCCATCGAAGCTTATAATATATGATGTTTTCGTTTAATTTTAGTTCATCTGCTCTGCAATGAGGCGTTAATAATCAGCTTGTAATAATTTGGTCCGCCTAGAAAGAAGTCTTGAAGTTATTAATAATTATATAAAGAAAATAATTTTTTACTGATTGATTTTGCATCAATTTCAATTATTATTTTATATACAAGTAGCTGCTTATATTTGGAGTAACGCACTGTTTTCTCAATCTAATATTATCTGCATTTACTTTATGGTAGCATAAAGCAGCAAATAAATTTTAATATTATTAGAATATTTGCTATTTAATATTTTAAGTAGACACATTTATGAATTAGTTCAAAATTTATTCACGGCAAAAAATTTGGCGAAAGAAATTACAACGTTCGTAAAAAGTCTAGAAAGCATGATATAAATATAATATGCCAATAGATTCTTAATTTGTTACACTAATAATTGTGAATAGAAAGTTCGTAAGAAATAAAAACTTATTTTTTTTTTATAACTTTAAATCGAAACGGTTTAAATATAGTAAACACTTTTGAGTTGAAGAATACGAGTTTGTAAAATAAACTCCTGTAAATCTCATTTCTTCACCTTTTAAGCGAATTAAATAGATTTACAACATAATTTAATCCGAAAGAAAAAAACCTGTCTATTTATTCCGCTTACTCTTAGATTTAGACATATTATAGCGCAAGCATGAAAAGCACTGTAATTCAGTCTAGCAGAACGGTGGCGCACCGTAACGACCCACATTATATTCGTACACCTTGCATTTCAAGTGACATGTCTCTATACGCGCTCGGCGAGCACTCATTATTTTCGCCGCCAGTCGCCGGAGCTGTCGAACGCCGAGGAAAAACTGAGAGAGCCGCCGGAGGTTCGCGTCCGCGCCGATGAATTATCCGATCCGTTTCATTTCTTTTTTTTTCTTCTTCTCAAAGAAGCCGTGTTGCGCAAGACGGTATATATATACCGATCGTCGAGAAGCGTAAATCTAGCGGATTTTCGCTAATTGACCTGATCGCCGCCGAGGAAAAGTGCAATAACGATCTGTCTGGCTTTGGTATTGTTTTCGATTCCGCTCTCCCACGTGAGTCGTTGCGCGTTTTTGCAGCCGAGTCTTTCGCTCCGCGGTAAAGTGAGCCGTTTGCGGTATTTCCCTTGGTACTTTCGCTTTAATTCTGTAGGCGCGTTTCCGATGCCGATACGTTTAGTTTTTCCTGTGCGAGAAGTTGACAGGCTCGACGGTCGAAAGTTTCTGTCATTAGTTAGCGCCAAAGTGTAATGAGCCTGCACGGACATACCTGCGTTTCTGCGCTATTTCATTTTCAAGCTTCTCGGAAAAAAATCTTTATTATTTTGCCGTGTTAAGGAGATAATTTTGATTGTTGAAATTTAACCTGAAAATGCTAGAAAATATTATAATAAAAAGAGCTTTCGATAAGAAGTATCTGTAAACAGTTTTTTTAGCGTACATCAGCAATAAATATTTTATTTGTTTTATAAATTCTGAGAAAAAAAATTTATTATGAATAATTTAGGATGGACGTAAAGATCAAATGGATATAGTAAAATTTTCTTGCGGAACTAGCTGTTTCACAGATAACAATTTTGAAGAAACCTGAACGAGACTACTTATATACTGCTTGTCCGTACCGACACATCCAGCGACGCAGCTCTCGTTCAACAACATAAAAATAAACCAATACACAAGTGCAGCGGCTCTTGATCGAAAACTTAGCTCGCGCAAGCGCACGCGTTACACGCTAAACTTGCGCTCAAAACTCGTATAGTCGAGCCTCCGGAGTATAAGTGGGATAAGCAATTTATCCCACTTATAATAGGACTAGTTCCACGCATCGCGGCGTTTCCGCGCTCGGCGCGGCTCTTGCATAAGTCGCTCGGGAGGAGGGTATATGTATGTATGCGCGGGCTTTCCTTGCCTTGGCAGTCCGTGATTTCGAGGACGAATTAAGGAGAAAAGTGAAACGAAGCCGCGGGAGCTTGATTAGGAGCAGATACACGACGCTGACGGCTGCGCCGTCGTTCGTCTCTTTTTTTTTTTTTTAGTGCGCAAGAGTGATATCGCGATTTATAAGGAGGTTTATGGGAGTCATTCGCTTTTGGAAAGTTCGTCGACTCGCCGTAAAGGAGGATTAGAAATGTTTGAGTAAAGTTGCACGAGTGCGTATGTTTTTGTTTATTCCGGGAGATTGTTATTACTTGGTTACATATTTACTTAATGTAATTCACGTAATTCAGAGTAGAAAGCAGATTTTAAACGCTAACTCTCCGATTAATCAGTAATCAGATAGGTTTGGAAATGTATAATTTATAAGCGTAAGCAGCATTTAAGCCGATACTATTGAAACCTCAATCTAGCTAATTATAACATTCTGGAAAATACATGCAGCGTAAAACGTAACAATCATTCAATAATTACCGGCGGGTAATACCCGTATCACTTTATACTTGTAGCTTTCGCGCACTTCGAATTATAGTCGTGAAAGCTGGAGTCTCGCAACAGAAATTCCATATACCCCGTGGATTTATTAAGTATCAGCCGTAATTGACTTCCCAAATGCAGAGGGAACTATTATCCTTGAGTTTGTCCGAGTCTTTATCGTGTTCTTGTAGCTCAGAAGTTTCAAGGTTTAGTTCACTCGACCGGTTGGCTGCCTCGACCTATTACTTCAGTAAAAACGAAGTCAGTAAAGCTTCGCGAAATGGAAGCTAAATAGTGATAGCAATTTGCTTCGCCGCGGTAGATGCTATCGCGGACGTGCTGAAATTTCAAGAATGATACGAGCGTTACGCAAAGCTTTTGCCGGCGAAGGTGAAAAAAAAAAGAAAAACATTGGATTGAATGAGAAATTTTGATTAACCGGAAGGGGAATGCGCGCGTTTTTTCGTCAATTATAACGCGAATGAAAAATGGCACGAGACTTTTTGCAGAACGTTAGAGTGGAAGATAGTTTCGCTTTCCGTTTTTCACTTAATTAATTATTAAGTAACACTGCTGTATTATCAGCAATTATTTATAATTACAGAGAGCGCTAGTCAATTTTCTTTATACTGGTATTTAATGTATTCGCTTACAACGGGTTCAGATTGATTTAACTGAAATCTTTTTAATAAATTACTGGTTTACCGTCTATTTAAGTGTGATAATAGACTGATTTTTAATGTCATTTATTTAATATCGATTAATCAAAACGCTTATTAAGAAACTTTGATGGTTAATTTGAAAGATTTTTAATATTCACGTTGAGGTAATTAAAGTTAAAAAGAAAACTCTATATATCTGGGCTCCTTAAATTTTAGGCAGGTTTCTCGAATATAAAATTAATCTCATCCCTTATATATAGTTACGCACTATTTCTCAGCGTCAAAAAGGGACCGCAAATAACATTCCAGGCGACTAGAAAAGCATCGACCGCAAGTAAGCAGACGATATTTCATTCAGGCAACCTCTAAGATAATGAAATCGGTGAGCCGTCGCGACGAACTGCGAGCAGTTTCCGCGTGCAGAATCACTCTTACCTTCGAGTCGCCCCGTAAACGGCTCGGGCAGCCTGTCCGCGCTTGGAGGTGTCGCTGAAAAGTGGCTCGCCGATCGGCAACAACGGCGCGGAAAATTATTATCGCATTCTCGGCCGGCTGCGTATACACGAGCCCGCAACTCGATCTGATGTAACGTGCGGAGACCCGGATTAAGAGGACCGGTGTACGCTCTCGCAAAATTGAATGGCCGATGCATTCGGGATATGCGCAGAATGCGCGCGATTCGATTTTACGAGGAAGTGAATATAAGCAGGGGAATGCGTGTCTTATGAATATTAATGTTTAAAAATTGTGAGATTTTCATTAGCTGACTTGATTTTTTCGTTAATTTATATTAATGATTCGAAGCAGCATTTAGCACAGTAAATTTAATTAGATATTAAAATTAGAATATTAACTAATAAGTTATTTTAGCTTATAAAGAACAGATAACGAGCATACTATGAACTATCTTGAAACTGGTAATAAACATCCCTTTAACGTTATTTATATTTCTGAATGCGTTCAATGACATCAAAGATTTACAATCGTCATTTAAGTACAATTATCATGGTTATGATACATTGCCTTTGTAACATAATTTTAAATAAATGAAACAATGGATTCAACGATACGTCCAGTACACCAAAATCAGAAACAATACAGCCCGTCTCAACTTTAATCCCTTTGTCACTTTTTAAAGCCGCTTATTCTCTAATTATTCAGCGGACTAAACGCAAACGTCGCCAAGCAAATATCCCAAAAATCCTCTCTAATTGCTTCATACATTCGCGGTGCACACGCTCGAGCAGCTCGCCCGAAAGCGAGGCGTATCCCGATTTCCTTCTCCGCCGAGGCCCTCCACCCTTAAAAGAGTCTTAAGCAAAGGCGAGGAGCAAAAGAAATAAAGCGAGAGAGAGAGAGAGAGAGAGAGAGAGAGAGAGAGCTCCTCCGCGCGCGAGCATATGCATTACACTTGACGTAACCGAGTTGCTTTGCCCGCGCGCGCGCGCACACTGCAGGCGTGCAGCGGGGATCGGCAGCTGTTTACGGCCTGCGGGCACGGTGGAGTAAGGTGCCGCGCTAAATGAAAATTCAGCCGATTCGATACGGCGCAAGGGCGCAAGCCGACCGCAGGGCACAATATATACATACATATATACACGCGCAAGCGGCCGGCTCTCTCTCTCTCTCTCTTTCGACTGAATTTAAAGGAGCCGGGAGAGGAACCGTTCTTTTCGAACGGAATAATGAGTTGTTTTGACGATTCGCATTGTTCGGGGGCGAGAGCCAGAAGGAGGAAAGGAGAGAAAGAGAATAAAGCTGCGGAGGAAGCGGGTTTCGACGTAGTTTCGATGTTGCCAGTTACGTATCACTCCGAGGCCCGCGCAACGAGAATTATGTATAAAAAGCTTTACCGCTGGATGTCCGTTTTTAAATAAGACACTTTTTTTCACGTTTGTATTAAATACGGTTTTAAAAGAATTAATTTTTGTTATGAATTAATGGAAAAAAAAACGTAGAGATTCATCAAGTTTGCAAACAAATTGTTCATTTTATGGATAGAGGTTACGCACATCATAAAAGTAACTTTATACATCCAATTTAAGGGCAGATACTTATTTTTCGTTTATTATAACTAACTGTTTCGTACATTACAGCTGCATGTGATGGTTGCAGAATATGAATGTGTGCGAATCTGCGATATAATAAAAAAGGAAAGGGAGTACCGACGTAATAACAATTGCGTGTGCTTCTAAAAAAGAAGACGCATAAAGAACATTAAACCATTGATCCGAATTCAGCTCATAAAGAAATTAATTGAAACGGTTCGTAAGCTTCTACATCACACTTAAAGAAACATAACTGTAATATCTATTACGCATTAAGAGCATAATTATCCTGTTATTCAATGGCTCTACTTTAAATTAAGTTTATTATTGAGTAAAAGGCATTTTCAAATTTTATAATTACTATAATTCTATGATATGTATTGAATTATATTTTGTATCGAACTTTAGTGTTATATTTAAAGATACAGTCTGAATTGAAGGTATCATGAAGTAATCAAAATTAAGGTATATGAGTATTAAAAATCAGAATTTTTTGACGCTTAGATTATTTATTTTAATAAAACTGTATCAGAGCCTTTCATTTCACTTGAAAGTTAATATTCATCGAAGAGCATGCATGGGGTGAACGCGCAAAGTAAAATATTTACTTTACATGCGCCGTATGAAAGTTGTATCTTTAACACTCACTTTACGCATATAAATGCAAAAAACAGCTTTTAATGTTTTATTTGAGATTTTCCAACAATTGTTTAAAATTACTTTATTCTGAGCAGGGTTAAGTCAATTTAAAAACAGTATAGAATTTGTAAATTGAAAAGATTTTTTTTGCATGACAATCTGTTTAATTACGGTGATTTCGTTGAGTATACTGCAGTAACGAGCAGGAATTCACACGTAATTGACATAAATTTATATAATCTCAATAAACCTTTAACAACCAATTGGGGTTGCCCGTAAATCACTTAAAATTCTGTTTAACAACTTTATTCACGCGCAATTTCGTTAGTAAAAACATTTTAACTTTTTAGTTACAATGCAATTATCTAGATACATCTGAATAAGATATTTTTATGTAAAACGATTGTTCCTAGATACTTACATCAAAAAAAAATACTACGTCTCGTGTAATTATATTTCTTTTATTACTACGTATACGTTAGCGGTAATTTCAACGTAATGTCCGAGTGATTACAGATTGAGACGGTATTGGAGGATGTATATTTTCGTATAGCTTCGGCACACAAAGTAATTACGTTTATGAGGCATGAGAAAGATTTTGGTGATGGATACAGTGCCAATAGATTATTAAACAATTTAAATCGACAACAATATTATTTACAAGAGATGTTTGCACGTCATTAAAGGCAAAACGCCTGGCAACAAGCGCGTAAATTATAATTTTACTTTTCTTTGCTTCAAACTTATCAACTTGTCAAGTTTATTAATCGTTTACTGTCGTTAGTTTATAATTTTATCAAACCTGCCCCAATAAAAATTCGATAATTACAAGAGCGTTTTGCGAGTGGCCTATATATTAAAATAAGTTTGCCGATCAAATATCACTTTGAACTCTTTTAACGGCACATTCGGAGGGCAGGTGGCAATTGTAACTCCTCGTAAATAACGGCGCGAGCGCGAATTCGCGATAATAAGGCTCTCGCAGACACCGCGCAGAACGGAGGCAGGACACGCGCCTAAATCGAATCGCCGCAGTCACTTCACGCATGACTTGGTTCGCGGCTCGAGTGTTTAAGTACAAGCACGTACTTTGCTATTATCGGGGGTTAATTGGGCCGAAAAAAAGGGCCGGAGTCCATTGTTAACGAGGTTCGGTGAAAGGGGTTGAAGTATTGTTGATAGGATCGGCTTGATTGGCTGTTTTTAAATGGAGTCTTGATCGATTTGACGATTCACAATGGCGCAAGGGAAGTCTTTTGAAAATCATTAATTTTAAATAAGACTGCATTTTTTTTTTCGATCAATTGTATTGTCGAGTTTTAATAAAGGACAGTCAATTAAATTATATTTGGGTATACACAATCTCCCGTTAACAGAGAATAATAACTGTGTGAATTTGTTATTCATATAAGCACATATTATTTAAACCATATTTTTAATCGAAAAATTCTTTTTATAAAGTAAAAAGATTCTATAAAATTTAGAAAATTAAAATTTAAAAGGTATATAATGAGTATCCTAATTACAGATTTTTGTCAGCATTTTAAAATGAATTACCTACCTATTAATGAATTTCGCATTATTTTTTCAATTTTTTATAACATTTAATTATAATTATAATTACCTGAGAAAAATTGCACAATGCTCATATATTTCAATTTAATCTGCCCACTTCGTATTAGAATGTATAAGTTCGGATTGCCTTGATAGCTTTGCATAATGTGTGCCGAGTGTGCTACTTTGACTGTATCTGAACAGCAAATGCGATTATAGTGCATGAGACAGCATAACAAAGACTTTGAATTTGAAAAAAAATATGCGAACATTTTCGGTCTTTGATTTTTATTAAAGCTCCAGTTCGGCTGTAAAAAATTTTCAACGCTTTACGTTTGTAATTGTGTCAACTTATCGGATTTAAAGCCAAATAATTTTGAAAGTAGTTTTGAAAGTAGTTTTATTCAAAATGTTTCATTTTTGAGAATGCCACTGGGGAAAAAAAGTTTCAGAGGGCCAAATCATTCGTTTATCAACTACCTTATCGTACACTTTGTTAATTATCTCCTTTGAAAATATTCAGGGATAAGTGTATGTTAAAAGCGAACGCAATATTTCAACGAAGTGACGTTACAACAATACAATCATTAATTTTATAAGATCTTGTACATGTTAGTCGCGGCGATTTAAGGTAAATTCCACATTACTTTCCATTGCAAACTTTCGCAAAGAACGCACGCGCTACTTAAGGCTCAAGGGTTAAACAATGCGAAATCAACGAGGAGCAGCTAATAAATTCGCATCGTTAATGGGTGAAAATCCTTTTCAATTACGGGATTCATATAACGCTCATTGCGAAAAATGCGCAATGGGCCTCTTACAAACGCGCTCGCTCGCGATGAAAACCCAAGGCGAAAAGTCCGTTCCGAAAGCCACATATATAATAATGCCCCGGAGTACATAGAATTCCTTTCGTTTTCAGCGCGTTTTAAAATAATTCCACCTGTTACACGCGTTATTTCGCTCGTTACGCGCCCCTCCCCCCTCTCTCTCACTCGCTTTTAAACGAGGCGTTACGCGCCTAATGAAAAATCCTGCATCGTTGTGAAACGGCTCCGGCGGGACACTTTTAATTTTCATAATTCAGCGGTTCTCAAGCGTCGCGCGCTCGGCGTAATTATGTAAGGGCGCGCGCGGTCCGTGTAAACAGTCCGGGAAAAAGGATTGATACTTTACTGCCCCGGTGCAGTGTGTCCGTGGTGTCCGCGCCGTTGCGCAAGACTCTCGCGCGGGGAGGGATTTTTATGTGGCGAGTTATACCGCCCGTTAAAATGGCTATCTCGACGAACGCACTTGCTTATCGAGAGCGATTGGTAGCTGGGACATTAGGGATTTGATCGCTGAAATTTCGCTGGCGGGTTACGTGCCTGAGGGGTATTTATACATTGATTGCCTGCCAATTTATTGGATAGCTTAATTTATTGCGCTGGCGGTATTAGTCAAATAGTAACTTATAGTCGTTACTTCTCATTTAAAAGAAAAACGCGCTTAATTTAAGCTTTTTGATATTTGGATCTGAAATTCGTTTAAAATTCTTCGCTGAAAAAGCAAATAAAGTCGTTAAACACATCGTAGCAAGCTTTTTACGGATTTAATTACTGGTCGAGTTTATAAATATTGAGTCGGGTGAAATCTAAGTAGATCTATAATCAATCATATTATAGCAGTAAGGTGAACAATCTAATTTAAACGAACCACTTTGTCCCCATTTCCATAAATAAAAAATACAATAGTTAATTATATGCTACCGAAAATAAGAAAGTGTTTAAATTATCTATAATCATCGCATACCATTTGCTTTACTTTATACTTAAGCAAAAATACAATTTTAATGATAGGTGCTAAAATATTTAAAGTGATCGTTAAATATAGTAGGAAATTTATATTTGTTTTAAAATCATGGCACGTATCAAAAAAGTAATAAATTTTAATCGGTTACGTTCATTAATAGCACTCATTCAATAGATAGTTTTGGACGTTAGATATTTCAACAGGATCTAAAAGTTTTTACTATACGCAATATATATACACTGAATTAATCTAATTCAATCAAATTCTTATCCATTTTATATTAATAATAATAATAGTCCAACATTTCCTTCAAACCGTTTTAGTTCCATTAAAAATTCCGCGATACAAATAACTTAATTTATCAATTAAATACCATCTATAGAAATAAAGCCTTCCACGCCGCATACACGTCGATAATCTTTTATTTATGAAGTGCCATTTCCAGAAAGGCCGTTATATTAACTAGAAAAATAGCGACCCGCGTCCCGCGCGCCTTCCCGCGGCCTGAGAAAATTCAGCCGACCCGTCTCGGCCGAGAAAAATGTGACTTCATTGTAAACTGTTCACGCACGAAACTTGTTACACCGGGCGGCGGCGGCACACACGGAGCGTCGTACACACAGGCGCCCGCGGAAAACCGGTTGCTGGCGCAAGGACCAGTTAATCTCAATGTGCGATCGTTTATTTTTCGCGCGCATGCGCCGCGGCAGAAAATCATTTTGCCCGCGCGCGTATCATACGCCGGAGCCTCGTGCGTTTCGTGTGTCTTTCACTTTTTTCGTCGCCGCGCGCCCGAGCTGCGGGCCTGCACGTTTGTCGTACGATTCCGATTTTTAATATTTTCTTGATCTCGCTTTTTGACTTTTTATGATTGCCGTTACTCGTTTGACTCCTACGCTGGAAAAGGAAAGGGTGAAACAGTTGCCGTTTGACTTTCTTTCCGCGCGGATTTAATAGCTTTTGGTTCAGTCGGTCAGTGTGCTCTAGAAAATAACTGGGTTTAGGATTGAAAGATTGTTAGGAAATCATTTGCATTCTTTAAGTATCTGTGAAATGCGGATTTCTCGCATGCTTACGGGGCACTTAAATTTTAAATCATTCCAATAAGAAATATTATTAATTTACCTTTTAACTAGAAATTTTAAATAAATTTTTTTTTTTAATACAAAGGTCATTTATTCCCTGCATGATTATTTTTATATTTTGTAAGCGACGGCAAACTTAACGTTGATTTACAACGAGTTTTTATCGCATTATAAACGAGTATTCTTAGTAAGGGCATAATCAAATTACTAATAAATATTCGAAATGTAAACATATCAGATTAATAAATTATGCCTGTTGAATAATTATTAGCCCACACGGCATTAATTACCATGAAGATTCTGTCAATAAAGTTAAATTCGTAAATTGTCTTATAGAACAGACGTTTCTAAAATAAAAGTCTGTAATTATTAGTTTGAAAATCTTACTAGTGAATGTTGGTATTTTAATAACATTACTCTTGTGACATTTAAATAACCACCTTCACTTTAGAGATAATCTGATAAATTTAAAAGCATAATTAACAGGTAAAAAATTCAACAAGAATTGATATTTCTAAGATTGTCAACTTTCTAATTAGGTACTGGCAAAAATAACCACTTTATTGTCGCGGAAAATTTTTTAAAAGTTTGTCTTTTACTTAATATCATATCATTAGTCGATCCTAACGTCTTATTTCAATCACTCATCAGCTGCATACTGGACTAACAGCAATTTCATGCAGTTCCGTTTGTAAATCCCCAATTAACTCTTTAGAATCGGAGCACAAGCAGGTTCTCCGTATGATTTACGGCAGATTAGCTCCGATTAGAAATTGGCAGGTCAGCTGCTAAAATTCTTCGTGAGTAATCGACGCGAGCGAGTCGATTGTCAATTTACTTTATAGATATGTACGTCACTTATCGGTCATTCAGGCATTCTATGAGATTTAGTGACTCTTAACTTCTGGTTCAACGATTATAGCCGCATGTTGCCATTATCATTTAACAGCTATAAAAGCTAAATCCGTAAATGAATCCGCGCGCGCGGCAACAATAATTCTGTAAAATTTTGCATTGAAAAATCTGCGGTTTTTATTCAAAGGATTTTAAAAATTCTGCTGAACAATTTGCAGTATGTGTGCAGAATATGTGGCATTTTAGATGTTTTCGTGCAGAACACCATATAAACTTATCGAAAAATACTGAAATAGTTTAATTCTTTAATTTCTACCAAAAGCTCTTATTAAATTATTTGCATAATTTTCACAGAATTTTAGAAATTACAATAAATTATCTTTATTATTCCTTACAAGTGCATATTTTAGGAGATTAAAGGTAATCTAAATACTGTGCAATTCAGTTTGGAATTCTTTTCAAGTACCCGTCCTGATTCATTAGTCTTTCGGTGCAACGATTTCTATTGTCTTGTCCAGTCACATGTTTCTCACAACAATTTTAATCGCAAAGGGTAAATTGCGTGATTTCAATTCAATGTCGCTGGGAACGGAGCGAAGAAAGGTTTTGACTTTGATGAGAACCGACCGGTTGATGGATTAACACGTCGTATTAGGAATTGTGACTTATTTCTTGTCGTCTAGTTGATTTTCAAGACGAAAATAAAACTCCACTTTTTATCGCTTAATTTATATATTTGCGCCCTATAATTTATCATTATAAATGTTAAAGTTGTAAAAGAAGTGTTAAAAATAATAATTAAATTTATGAGAATTCTTTTTCTAATTGACAATTATGTACGATTAGATTAAAATATAGAAATCAACTCTTGAAAAAATTTGGTAAATAATTTATATCTAATATTCTAAATATTTTTCGTTTTATAAGAATATTTCGAACTTTCTCAACTTATCTAATATCTTAAAAATCTAAAATATTTTAGATTTGAATCTATATAGATAACATTTTGCTACTGAACTTAGTCTAAGCCATAAAAATAATATTTCATATTTCACCTACAACTTTCTTTATATTTTTAAAGCATTCTTGTTTTATTTTATTAAAGTAACCCTGGTAGAGATAAAAGTATCAAAATTGGCCAGGAAAGTAAAAAATAGGTATTTTTAATTCCTAGTTACCTAA
>JAWWEO010000001.1:12146618-12249030 GCA_035582975.1 Ormyrus labotus | reverse complement strand
AAATACCTATTTTATACGTAAAATTTTTGAAAATACCTTATAAATAGATATTTAATGTTTTCCATCTCTACCAGGGAAGTGATCCAGTTTTCTTTTAGTGCATAATATACATAATATTATTTAGCGTAATCTTTTTCGTCTACTCTGAAGATGTAGAAGATGAAGATGTAGAGTAGAAAAAACCGCTGCCACGTCATTGGCAATTAGCTTCCTCCTAACTAATTTATTGTTCCATTATTATCTCGTTTGTATTATTTTATTTTTATATGCTCATTTTAGAATTTAATGAACAGCTAACAAACTTCAAATATAAATTTTGTTATTGAAATATTGAAAGCCCTAAAAAACAGAATTTTTGAAACTCCACGTATAAAGCTTGATTTCGCGCAAGCTTGAATAAAAATGCATACGCTAAATTAAGTCATATAACAATATTAGCCAAAGAAAAGTAAATCTTTTTATTTTATTTGAACTATATTGCTAAAACTAATGTAAAATCATAATAAAATAATAACAATAATAAAAATATGACTGTAATATGTAATATATATGTAATATATATTCGCGATAC
Organism: Ormyrus labotus; assembly: GCA_035582975.1. Taxonomy (NCBI): domain Eukaryota; kingdom Metazoa; phylum Arthropoda; class Insecta; order Hymenoptera; family Ormyridae; genus Ormyrus; species Ormyrus labotus. Next base: position 12,248,459 of record JAWWEO010000001.1, on the reverse strand, counting down.
CATACATAATTTAAAATCGTTATAAAACAAAACCTAGTAGATGAACTTGAAAAATTCTTTATAATTTTGAAAGTTTAGTTAAAGACAAAAAAATAAGTGGTCGATCATTGAAAAATAGCTATTATTCACCAAGATGCAGCTATTAAAAAAATTGAAAAGAAATAAATAAAACCTTAATATCTTTTGAACTAATGAGTTTCGTAAGCAGAAAAACTATACGGCTCTGAATGTACATAAGATCTACCTTTTCCCAAAATTTCAAGTAATTTAAAGCCTTCTTACTCCCGTAATCGTTGCACATAGAAAACTCATTTTTTTCAGTTTTCAGCTTTTTATTCAAAAACTAATTGACAAAATGACTTAAAATTTTTACAGATTATAGCTATATATATCCAGTGGTACGGTAGTGCCACGGAGACGAGTTTGAGAAGCAGACGACGCGGCACCCGTACCATAACACTATTTACTTCTTGTTTGATGTTCGCATTTTTCATTATCAAAAAAATAATGCTCAGCAATATTGTTCCTAAGCTACTTTTCGCATATCAGCATATTTATAGCTAAACTATGATTTCCAACAAAAATATCGGTAAAAACGCTATTCAAGTCGTAATAAACGAGCTCAAAATCACGTTTTATTCTTCTTCTTCAGCCCGAAGTTTTAGGATCCTGAAGTTTGCCACACGCAAGATATATATTTTATAATATTTATAATATCGTACTTTTCTCGCGCGCATTTGAATCAAAACCATCGGTATTTAAATATTTATTTGTTAAAATATTGTGATTAATTAAAAATTTTTTGCAATTAATACGCGATCATTTTATTTAAAAGAATAATTTCGTTAAACATTGTAGCATTACAAAATGAATTTTATCTCTTAAAGGTCATCGAAAAATTTATTTTTTTTCTAGAAGATGATTTTATTGAATCACCTCGTAATCGATGTCTTGTCGCCCGGAATGTGTTCCTGGACACCTAGACGTCACCCACAGGAACAATTTCCGATTTTTGGCACATCGATGGTGTCCCAGATGGGTCACTTTGTAGACGATGTTTAGTCGCCCTGAAGGTGTCCCTGGACACCTAGACGTCAACTGCAGGAACACCTTCCGATTTTCGGCGCATCGACCATGTAATGCAAATTATTGCACTCACTGAAACTGCTTTTTGTTAAAAAAAGTTTAGTATACCAAATTAAATTTGTAAAATTTTAATTTTTCAAAATGCTACTTCAGATTTAATTTAGTGGCTTAATTTTTTACATTTTTGGTATGTTATTTATAATGCAGGTACACAATGACTAATTTCTTTGCTTATGCCAACAAATGTACTCTTTCCTTGAGTGTTTCATTTTATTTAAAAAATGTTTGGTTTTATCAAAGTGCAAAATTGGAATGAAAGCTAATTTTAAAAACTTATGATATATGAAATATCTGTAAATTCAAATGAAAAATTTACTAGACAGAAAAGGATGCTCGATAATAGGTTCTATCAATATTTTTTAAAATTAGACTAAAACTTCTTAAACTTTTGAAAAAACATCTTTCTAAAAAATCTCCGTAAAAAAATTAACTTTTAACCAAAGCCTTTAAAAATTTTAAGTTTAAAAAAAAAACACTTTTTTATTAAAAACAAAAAAACTGCAAGAGCTAAGGTAACTTTTTTATCTGAAATTATAGGTATTCTTATGCTCTTTAAAATGGTCTTCGTTCGATTCAAATATTTCAATCCTATCATTAAAAAAAAGTAAAATTAAATTTATCAAAAATCGAAAAATTGCGATAAAACAAAAACAAGTAAGCTAAACAAAAAAAAGCTTTTTTGCCACCATCACAAAAAAAGCAAAAAAAAATGAACCGTGAACGATGAAAATCCGTTCAATAGAAGCTGAGATCCAGGCGTATACATACAGACATACACACACACACACACACACTATAGATGAAAATCCGTTCAGTAGAAGCTGAGATCCAGGCGTATACATACAGACACACACACACACACACATATCCATACAGACATTTTTCAAAAACCATTTATTCTTGTTCCTGACACCTTAAAATACAATTATAACAGGTTTTTCGAACAACTCCAAAAAATACTATCACAAAGCTTCCTCTAGGAGGAAGCAAAATAAGTGATCAATATATATTTATTTATATATTAAAAAGTTGTATTGTTACAATTTGGTCTGGGTTTTAAAATTAATTATAATTGCTACAATTGCAGAAAGATTCATAATTCAACTAATTCATAAGATTAATTAACAATAAAGTTCAGAACTTATCTTTATAGATTTAAAAGTTTTCATGAAAATTAAGAAATTTTTAAAGAATGCGGATATTAATAAACAAACTAAATTAAACCATTTATTTAATGAGAAATTATTATTATTAAATTATTTTGAAAGCAAGAATATATTAGTCTTGAATTCTGGTAAAAGTCGGCCCCTGCGCAGGAGCAACCAGTTCTAGCGGCGTTTACGCTGCGGTTGCATATTTTGCTTAGCCGCGAAAACGTTTCAACTCCGAGTCAAAGGCAGACCTGCACGAATAGAGGAAAAAAAAGACGAGTCAATTAGTTGCCACAAATTAGCCGCGTGCGCAATTGCCTAAATTAAGCAGTTTATCATAGATATCTCTTGCTTATCCTCGACGATGTTTTACAAATTTAATGGATATTTTCGGGCCGAGTCGGTCCATTACGAAGACGTAAAGAGTGCCTTTTAACCTATACCGCATCACACTTCATGAATCCCACTGAGAGCTATTACCATTAGATTTAGATATATAAATTATAGAAGAAGAAGGAATGCCGACTTTAACTCAATCTCCTCGTAAATATAGGAATATTCATGAGCCGGTGGCCTGATCTGAAATGCGGGCTACTCGATTTTCCAATTATCATAATAAAAAGCGCTCGTACTCCTTTTAATAAATCCAAGCGTTTATTTTCATGAAAGGTTTATTAAAAAGCTATATCTTGTCGATTACTACAGAATTAATGTCGGTTTCGTTTGACCAGTTTGATGAATTTTATGGATGTTTACTCGAATTAAAGCGAATATATTCGAAATTCATCATTGACGACTATGATTAATGCTCTGCTGATAAACATTCTTATGAAATATAGTTTCTAAATGTAGTCTTCGTAACACGACATTTCGTATAGAAATTTTAAATTTTATAGAATGTATCCGCAACGCATCGATTCAGATATTTCTACTTAAATTGAGTTGATTCGATCTGGAGGATTTGAATGTACTTCCATTTGGTAATTGTATATTCCGGTGAGATTTGTGTGTACGAGCAAACATTCAAGGCTTAACTGATATTCTTAAATGTTTATAAGCAATAGAAAATTATATTATAAGCAAATTAAATGTAGAAATTTTAAATATTAGAATTACATACCGCCAAAAATCAAGCGATCAAGAAACTTTATGATCGTCATAAATTTGATTAAGATCAAGTTCCAATTTCGACCGAGAAAACCATTCCACGAATTCGGTTGGCTATAAAATACGCAGCTATAAAATTATATTAAGAAAAATCGTTTATTAAGGCCAATTAAATTTCTTATATAAAAGAGGAAGCTGATATTCCTCCGTACATCATTTTCGCATTTGTTAGCTATATTATTTTAATTATCGAAGATAAATATACATCTTTAATCGACATTTCGTGTCCTGAAAGTATACTGTTATCTTTTTATTCTTTCCTCTAATCACCATCGAATGAATATATGAAGAAATTCAGGTGAATATAATTACTTTTAAAACAAGTCAATAAACGACAGTTCGAAGAATTAGAAAAGTGTTGCTTGCATCGTCTATTAAGGCCTGCAGCGTCAAAAATAAAGTGTTCTTTCGAAATTACGGCATTCTCCCTGAAAAGTACATAAATCTTGAGTAAAACGAGCCGCGGTACGTCTCATCTGGAACATCTGCACTGTTGTTTTAAACACATGAGGCTCGAAAGAGAATATGGGTTTCAGGATAATTACGTTTAAAGCTCCCTTTTTTTCGTCGTAAAATTATTGTGTATAAAAATTAACTTGAAAAATATTATAATTATTAATTTCTACTGACTTGTGTGTCTTTCGTTTCAACTCCGGCTGTATTCTTCAGGTCTTCTGCATATAAATAGGATATTCATCCTACAGATAATTTTTACTTTATTATATTTATAAATAATTTGATACAACGACGTAATGATTTCTTCCAATATTTGTTTACTGCTTTTTGTTTACTTTCTTATTTTTTAATTTACTGAAATTAAATCATAGAAATTAAATCTTTTAATTCTCGTTAGCAATGATTTGCGCGCCTTAAAAATCGACACCAGGGAGATTCCCCAAGCTCGTCAAATTCCCTCCGGCCAAAAATCCCGATAAATCTAATCATCACTTGCCTTTTCTAAAAGGACCACCTCCTCGTCCCTCGACGAGCGGAGATACCAAAAAGAAAAGAATAAAAAAAAAAAAAAGTAAAAAAAAAACAGAAATTCATCCTGTAACTCTCGAAGGCAGCGCCTCGGCTATAGACTATATAGTCTAGGAGGACCAGTAAAGCCATAAAAGCAGCACGCGGCAGCGGCAGCAATTAGAAAAGAGCCTCGGCGGCGGCGGCAGTAAAAAATCTGCTTTTCGGCTCTCGGCGCGGCGCGCGACCGGAGGAAGGTATAAAAAAAAGGAGAGAGAGAGAGAGAGAGAGAGAGAGAGAGAGAGAGAGAGAGAGAGATAAAACGCGAGGGTAGGAGAGAGAGAGAGAGAGAGAGAGGAGTACACGCGTGTCCGGGCGGCGCGCGGCTTTAATGTGGCACGCGTGGCCCTCGAGGTGGGGAGGTGAGCGCGCTGTACGCATGCGCGCGCGACGCCAAAGAGGACCCGGGGTCCGGTTTTGTCCCTTTTGTCTCACGTCTGGATCGAGAGTGAGCCCGAGCCTCCCTATATAACGTAATTCGCTGAATACTTTCGGTTGCCTCGGCCTGCCCGCCGTATCGAGATTTAAGGGCGCTACACCACTGCCTGCCTCATGGCTCTTTTTCTCTGCTCGAGTGAATTTTGGGAGGGAGTATTGACTTGGTTTGTTGCTCGGGTTGATTGTTGATGGTATTGGGAGGAAAGATTTGTTTCAAGTGGTAAACGAAATATTTCGCTTATTGAAATGAATGTTTAATTTGAATTTGCCGATTTCGTTTTTGGTAAATAATATACAGTGTTGAGAGAAAAATTTAAATATTCAAATGAGCACAATGGAAGACTTAATGTTGAATGATCATAATAGAATCTGAAACTGCCAAGATATTGAAGCGGGGTTCACTGCTTGAAAGTGACAATTGATATTTTCTTTCGAGCGTGAGTTACAGGAAATGCGCACAATGGGACTCGGAATATAAATGACCAGTCCAATATAAGTATATTCTACGACGTTTCGTGTGTAACGCAAGTTCCTTTTTTGATAGATGCAGAAAACGTGACGCTTCAGAAATAGTTGTCGTACGTCGCGTTACGTTTCGTAACCACCGCTTCCGTATATATGCATTCATTCAAAAACGAAAGATCCATCTTACATCCAACAAAATGTTTTCGAGTCTGCGGAGCCAGATATATTACATTTATAGTTCGACGCTTTTAAAGTGAATGATTTTATTTTTTTCTTTTCTTTAAACCTCTATTTGGCTTGTGAATATGGAATATGGCTGAAATTTTAAGTTCTATAAATTTAGTTCGTCATTTGAATTTACTAAGGAGAACTACTTCGAAAGACGAGCGGACTTATGCGCAAAGAAAAAAGAAATTTAAATTGAATGACAATAATCGTTCTTATTTTAACCGAAACTTGCCTTTCCGAAATGAAAATAGAGACCCTTAAATCCGTATATAAAAGAATCGAGTTCACGCAAATGCAAATGTAAAAAATTCGCCTGAAAGCAGCCCAGCGATCAGATAAAAAGCGGCAGTGTAGGCCACCCTTAAATTGATAAAAAGGACTCGCTACAGGCACGAAGACCGAACGAACGCACGTCGGAGCAGCGCAAAAAAAAAGGATACAAGATAGAAGGACGACAAGGACGACGGCGACGAGGAGAGAACTGGACGATTCGCGACTCGAGAGAGAGAAAGAGAGAGAAAGAGAGTAGGGGAGCGAAACGAGAAATCGAGGGGGAGAGGAGAGGCGACGAATCGAGAGAGGACGCGCGGAGTAAGAATGAAAGGATTTGCCGAAAGAATAGATATAGATAAAGAGGGGAAGAGACGCGCGGAAAAAAGGTACGGGGACGCGAAAGGGGATGAGAGACGTCGGGCGCTCATAATGCAGGAGAGAGCGACGCGCCGCTTTTATAGAGGAGGGAGAGGGTTAATGGACGAGGGGGGGGGGGGGGGGGGAAGGGACCGGGATTCCGGATTCGAGAGTGCCGCGTTGTTAATAAGTAGCCCCGGGTATACGCGAATTCGTTGCCGAGCCGAGGGTTGCAAACGTGATTTCTTTAGCGGCTCGGCGGAGCTGCTAAACCGAGACTGGCGTGCGCTCGCACACACTCGGATTATCGCGAAAATATTTTGAATTTTTTTTCTCTAGGGTTTCGATTCCCTTCAACTGCATTGGACGGCTTGTTTTGGTGAATTGTAAAAGTAAAGAAAGATTTCAGAGGATCGACTCTGTCTTCATTTTTAAAAGCAAAGACTGTTTGCTTTTTTGCTTTATTTTTTGGAGTACGAATGACTGTCTGATAAATTAACAAAAAGTCTTATTCAATATAATTGTACTACTTTTCAAAATATAACGTACTTTTCAAGTAACAAGTTACTTCATAAATTCTAACAAAGCCAGTATTTACATCCGCCTGAACAATTAAGTCAAGCTGCGGCTTTAGTTCCTTCTAATTTGCCAAAGTCAACCCTCAGCCCCAATAGTCACCCTAGAAAAAGATGACGCACTCTGCAACCATTACCCAACACCCGAAACATCCTCATATCCTGTCCACTCGCACATACACGCGCGTCCATCGACTCATTGCGCAACGATTATTTTTGCCTCGATTCCAGCGTCGCCCGGCCGCTTTCCGACGACGGGGAGAGCCGCGGAGAAAGAGGCGGCGTGCGCACGAGGCAGGTGGTGCGAATTTCATTTAGCGCCGCGCCGCCCGAGAGAGAGAAAAAAAAGAGAGTAGAGGAGAAAAGGAGAGTTTTACTGGCGGCCTACATCGAGCGCGTTTTTACATATCTCCCGTGGATCCTATAATAGTACAGCCCTTCTCCCCGGCTTTTATGGCTTCGCGGAACTGGGCTGATGGTGTTGGTTGATGATAGGATAAACTTTTTGCGGCGAGGGCAAAACGGGGTGTATATTGCCTGTTTACTGCGCTTTTTTGCATTAAAATATTGAATTAATTTAGCTGCCGTGTGATTAAGGATAATTTATTGGTGTTTGATTTTTCAATGAAAGAATGAGAATGCGAGTGCGGTTTGCTCGAAACTAGCCATAAAAATTAATTAATTTCTTTGTAAAAATCTTGAGATGTATAATTTTTTATAATAATATTTTGATATATCTTTTTTTGAACAAACGCTTTCAAAGAAAACGCTTGTTTTTTTCAGCAAATTCGTTTATCATCCAAAAGAAGTATATATAACTTTTATAATTGCGTTGAATCCGATTGAAATATTTCATTTTCAAAAGCAGAAAATCAGGCGCGCATACGATCATCGGTATTTAGTGTTTCGACATTTTTATTCCTGATTTGTCAATATATTTACCGCGTAATCTGCCAAGAAACACATGTCTGGCGTCCGGTAATTATCAAGTAATAAAATGTACATAATCTCCGATCAGATCTAATCTAATCATGATCAAGTATTCGAAACTTTATCGATTTATAGTATTAGCATAACCAGTTTACTACTTCGGATAAGATGTACTGCTCTTTGATTTTCGTGTAACGCCGATAAAGGCGCAATTGAAATTCTAAAAAGTGGGAACGAAATGAATGTCTTTCTTATTATTCCCTTAATTTTTAATGCTCGGCTTCCACGTAGATTCTGCCAAGCGGACACCGTCACAGCGGTAGGTTCAGCACCGAAACCTAGAAAGTAGTCGAGCATAAATCGTTTAGAATCGCTCCGGCATCTAAAATTCCTTAGCTCCTATAACGTTTTAAAAAATAAACTTTATACGCGTACTCCGAATCTAATTTATCTACAGAGGAGCCCGAAACAAAACTATACCGATTCGAAAAAAATCCCGTGCCCACTGAAAAAAAAAAGCACGCGGCGACACCCCAAAAAACACGACGTCGACAAAAGGAGCGCCTAAACGCTCGGCATTTGACATAGTCAGCCGGAACAAAAGGGCCTCGTCTTACAAACAATCTTCCGGGCTCCCCTTGGTGCATCTCCCGTAGCGAAAAATCGCGCGCGTATTTGCGCGTACATATCCTTGGGGCTAAAGAAAGAAAAAAAAAAAAAAAAAAAAAAGAACGGGCCAAGGAACGTTTTGCGCCGATGTACTTACAGGCGCGCGCGCACTTTCGGAGAGAAATTCGATCTGCTGCAAGTGTATGCGGGCTGCACCTTGTTGCTTGCTGAGACGCGAAAGAGGGCAATTCTGGGTCGGAAGTTAATTCTGTTTTGAATTCTGGCCGGTTGAAGGCTGGTAGCTCGATTTCAGGTTTAAATAACGAAGGAACTGGTGAACAATCGATGTTTTTTTTTTCTATTAAATAAAATTTAAGAAGGCACGAATAAAAGATAAATGATCGTGGCATCTTTTATACCTGTTTCTGAACAAACAGATTTTTCATGTCGATTTTTCGAATGACATATTGAATTACGTTGAAAGAGTCAAAGAAAAAGCATGACGATCGGTCGAAAAAGTTTTGCAGGGGAAGACCGGGACCGCAGGATTTAAATCGAATCGGTTCCGAATTACGCGACATTATCTTCGGCGGTACGAAAAATAGATCAGGTCACGGATCGTTAATTTCTATTGATTTATAGAGTAAGGGGCTGCATTGAAAAAGACAAGGAAATTTATAGATCTTTTTTCATATTTTTCAACGCTTTTTATTAGAGAGCATTAGTTTTTAAAACTTTTATATTCATTAAAAAGTTATGTCGTTAACAGTGATGTAAAATAAAACAATTTAAATGACATACTTTTATAATCTTGTTAAAGAATGCGGTTAATACGTATTGGTATTGTAACTAAAGTATGTTATAGATTTTTATTTTTATTTCCCTTCTTTCCTTACATAAGTAAGTTTTGACATCATTGGCAAATAAATTTTTATTTAAACCACTGATAACTTCGTCAGATGCTAAAGTGTTCTTAATATTTCCATTTTATCTTCATGTTTATTAATTTCGCACGAAAAACGACATTGTAATCTGCGCCCGATACTCGAAATTCATCGGGCCCTCGGCGTTTCATTAAATCCGGGCGGACAGATCGTTAAGAATGAAGCAATAAAGAGCGCGCGTTTTGTCCTTAACAACGGACGAAAAAGTCGTCTTTGCAAAAAAAAAAGTCGCCCAAGAACGAGGAAGACAATCCGCGATTGTTAGGCCCTTTAAACGAGCGCGCATAATTACAGACGGAGCGAGAGAGAGAGAGAGAGAGAGAGAGAGAGAGAGAGCTGGAATGAAATCGCCCTAGAGAAGAGCCGCGGCGTCGTAAAAACAAAGGAGGAAGACCGGATGGGGGAGAGAGAGAGAGAGAGCGATGACCAGATCGGCCGAGATTCGAGTGCCCGCCGGCGCGGCTGCATCGCGCACCGGACGTGCGTATACGCGCGCATATAGAGAGGGGGGAGAAGGTAAGAGAGGAAACGAAAGCTCTCGAAGAGCGGACGGTGAATCTGGTTCTGCTTCCTTTTCGAAAGCGACCCTTTGCGCGGGATCATTGATGTGCGCTTGTGAATGAAACGACTCGAGGTGCTCTCCCGAGCTGCATCGAGCCCCGGCATTTTACGTGCACTGCAGCGCGTTGCTGTAACGAGTATTATATGAATAAGTTTGTCGGGCAAAGGCGAGCGGGGTAGTTGCTTGGAGGTAACGGGGCGAATTTTATGAAATATCGAGCGTAACTCTTACCGCAAAGTGTAAGCTTAACGCCGACGTAAAGAAGCGCGGGTCATGCAGTCGCGTTAATAAATAATACCTTAATTGCGCGGTTGCAGAAACATTTTACGTTCGGTGTGTGCACTCGAAGAACAATGTTTATAACAATATCAGCGATACTCGTTCATTTCATACTATAAATATCAATATTTTCGGTTTTATAATGAAATTGTAAAATTTTTGAGCTATACAAAATAAAACCAAGCATCGGCTTGCAACACCCGACATTTATCCTCGCTTAAACGATTCCTTTCACGGAAACCGATCGTTTCACACCGAAAGCGGTCGATTCTCGTCGAAAAGAATAAATCAGCCCGAAAGATTTGTCGACAGGCCTGCTTATATAAAGGCAAAGGTGCGGAGAGGTGCGAAGGTTCCAGCGCGAATTAGCCGAAAGCAGAAGCCGGCCAACGGCGGAATCTCGCCGCGAACTGCCCAATCGCCGGCTGACTTATAAGGCTCCAGGGCTCTAGGGGCCGCTAATACAACGCCGATCGGAACACTCTCCCTTTCTCTCTCTCTCTCTCTGGTCCCTTCTCGGCGGACCCCTTACTTATTTTAATTACCTCCACGTGACTCGTCGAAAAAGCTGGACGCGCGCACCTATATATGCGCGCGCCGCCTGCAACCCGGATCGACTGGGTACGTAGAGGAGAGTCTTTCTTCTTCTAGCGTCTTCTGCAGATCGTGTAAAGATTCGAATTAATTCTGGGTTACACCTCGATGGAAAGCTGGAGATAAGAGCCTGATGAGCCGAGCGGCTTCTACTTTTCGACGGACTTATCGATCGCCGATCAATGGGTTTCTCGCGGCGCGGTCTCTGGTCGGGTAGCGCGGAGATTGCGGGGAGGTTTTGTCCTCTTTTCGTTGCGTAAGTATGGTAATGCCGTGCTTAAACCTTAAACGGCAAAATTCGGAGATAATAAGGCATATTTGGGTTAATGAGTCCACCCACTACCGCTTTTTGGCCTGTAAATTATGTTTTATGATACGTACTCGTTTTTAATTTGGATCCCAGCCATTTTTAAAATTGTTTCAGCAAATGTTGCATTTATCAAGAAATTCTTTTAGTAGAAATTATCGAAATATTTGATAGAAATTTAAAGTAATCACAGGTACGCGGATAAATAATTTGAGCTAATTTATTTATCAACGTAACGAGATTGATGTCGCAATTCAAAATATTGTGGGCCTCTGAAAATAATCAGCTCATCTCGTTCAAATAAAAGGGGCACATTATCGTCGAAAAAAATTTAAATACGAACATTTAGAGTCACACAAAAGGCAGCGGGCAATTTTTCAAACCCGGCCCCAAAGATTAATTCCCTTCGAGTTATATTCTTTCCAATCTTTAACAATATATCCCTTGAGCCTTTGCTCTCTCACAAACGACAATTTCGACATATACCCTCGAAAAAGCCCCAGCTCCTCGAAAATAAAGTCGCAACTTTCGATTCAAACCAAAGTACGAGCGTTCAACGAAAGGAAGAAAAAAAGGGCCGCATTACCAAATTTAAAAGCGGGAGGGAAGGAGACGGAGGGACTTTAAGAAGAAGAAGAATGAAATCTCAGGGTAGCCGCGCAGCTTTATTTATGCGCATACTCTCGAAAATGTCCCTCCTCTCCCCGAAGTCGAAGAGCTGCACAAAAGGACTCCCGCAAGAGAGAGAGAGAGAGAGAGAACGACGGCGGGAGTAAAAAAAGCGCGTTCCCATGCGGCGGTCCGCCGTGCGATCGTATCTCTCTCGCGAGCTTCCTCACGATTTATCGTTTGGTAAATCATTTAGTAGTTTCGCCCGCCGCTGATATCCCGGACGACGAGATCGCGATTTCTTCATTATGGCGACCGCGGCTATCGGCGATCGCTCTCTCCTCTCTCTGCCTCTCCTCCCTTCCCTCGCCGTTTTTAGAGACTGGCCGAGTTTTTTTTCTTTTGTTTTTTTTTTTTTTTGCAAGAGTCCCGCAGCTTTATGAGACTTTCTTCTGTACTTAAGAGGGCTTGAACGGTCCCGGGGACGGTGGCCTTTTTGCCGGTATCGTAAACATACGTAACGAGTCAATTTTGGGTGGGTTGAGCATCGAGTCAATTTCGACGATCGCATTGAAGTATATACGGGCGATCGGTAACCAAAGGGTTTGCAGATAAAGCGAGACGATCAATTTACGTTTGAAAACTTAATTTTTCTTTGCCGTTGCGTGATAGCTGTTTTCGCGTTTGTGTCCACTGCTCTTTTATGAATGTAACAAAATAATGTCTTTTCTTATTAAGTTTCAAAGTCATCTTAGAAAACTTGTTAATGTCACTACGCGGAGTTGCGCTATTAAAACGAAGTAAATCGCTGCCTTGCAATTTGCCCGTTCACCATAAAAATCAGTATACGATCGTTTTAAACTGCATCGGAATCGTTTCCTTCATTCTTTTTTTGCATTTCCTTGAAAAAAAAAAAAAATTCCTCTTTTAATAACTCGATCCGTCGGGGACCGGTATTGCATAACTCGAGTGTATACTTCTGGATCCCTTCAAAAAGGACAAGAACAATTCTCGCGAAACAAAACGAATCCGAAACGAATCGAAAGAAGTCATTCAACCGGCCGTGCAATAACATTAATTCTCCCGCATAACGATCGGCGCGAGATGCGCCGTGCCGATTCAATTACGAGTGTTACCATTAATAAGCACGGGCCGCGTTATATCGTCCAGCCAAAAAAGGAGGATCTCCCGCAACTCGGGGTCCATCGGGTAATTTCGCGAGGGGCATCATCATTCATGCGCGCAACGATCGTATCGCTTCGCGGTGGGCTCGTCGTGCGCAGCAAAAACCTACGGCGTAGATCAAGTCGAGATGCGATCGACGTAATCACGAGTTTGTCGCGAGAAGCGACCCTGTAATATACAAGTCGACTCGAGTTCCAATTTCAGCGATGACTAACGAGCCACCGGATGGTAATTGAAATTAGGCGAGTCGTAAACAACGCGCAGCTCCTTTTCTCTAACTCGTTATTATGCGGCACGATCGAGTCGAGCGGGTTTTTCTGTCCTCTCATCTTCCTGCGAGGCGTCTTCATTACTTAACTCGCCACCGGAGATAAACTGTATCGCCTGAGTAAAGAAATGCTTTGCCGGCGAACTTATGAATGGGGAGGTGCGCAAGTGGATGATTGATTTTGGAGCTGAATCGAAGTTGCTTTGTATATTTCGGGGCGTAATTGCGACCGGTGATTGATCGCTCCTCTTGCGATAACTCTTTGCAGATCTAAATGCGAACCGCGAGATAAAAGTGCGGATTTGCATGAGTTATGCGAATTGTTTTCGTGCATTTGATCATTATGCAATTGGTTAGCTTTAATTTGTAAATATGATAATGGATCTTTGGAACGATCAGCGAATGATTATTGTAATTAAAAATTACTTGAAATATCGTCTGATGCGATCTATTATATGTATAGTAGTATCTAAACTTTAGTACAGATAATTCATTTTCAATCTAAGTGACTGATAGACAATTAGGTGAACAACAATCAATGAGTATTAATAAAACAAGTAGATAATAATAATTACACGGTGTACCAGAAAACTAATTTTCATTTCCAAACAAATTGTTTAAAGTCAGTAAAGAACTAGCTCTTATTAGAAAGTAATAAGTCACCGGAGTAGCATCGGAAGATCGCATCAGAACACATATACTTAGCATTTATTCGTTCCCTAATACGCTGCATTGTCCGCAAATCCGAGATATTTCAAGATCTCGTAAAAACGCGCATTAAAAATGTGCATCCCCAAGCCGAGACACAGACAGCCGAATCCGGGCGAAAGCGATCGAGCAAGAGAGAGGAAGAGAGAGAGAGAGAGAGAGAGAGAGAGATAGGCATCGTCCGAGAGCGATTACTCCCTGCTAATCTCCTATCTTCCGTTCTCGTTTCCTGATTCCCCGGCGATAAGGCGGCTTGCATGCGCTTAATTTTCGTGGACCTCGGCCTCCTCGGTGGCTTTGTCTTGTAAATGAAGCTGGCCGCGGGAGAGAGACGTTGATAGATACCGCGAGCGAGACGTATAGAAAGAAAGCGATATCTCTCGCTCTCCGGCGAAATGAAAAGAGGAGGTGGAGGCGGCCCCGAAAACAAAAGCCCGGGGAACTCGGGCGTGCGTGTAGGCCTCCCTCTTCCTCTCCTCCCTCCCGGCCGAACAAAGAGACAAAAGCTTTTGCGCGCCCTCTCTTCCCTGACGTAACCCAGTTGTGCGGCCCTCTCTCTCTCTCTCTCTCTGTGTGTGTTTGGCTTGCTTTTTTGAATCGCGCATTTTGTATTCGCTCGCTTTTATTAGCCCCTTTTGCCTTCCTTTTTTCGTTCCGGACTCTCGGGGGATCCTGCCTGCGCGCGATCCTCGCTTACTTCTTTTTTTTTTTGCTTTCCTGCCTCGTAGGAGAATTCGAGATTCGTTCTGCCCGCGCGCCGATCCCCTTTGATTTTTCGGGAATGAAAACGATATTCGACGTTGGAATATGATCAAAGCTAAGAGCCCGCGGGGCCTGCTTATGGATCGAGCACGTCCGGATGGAAGTTGAAATTGAGAGCATTGTATGCTGCTACTGCTGCTGCTTGATATCTTCATCCAGCTTATTTTCAGTAATGTATACGCGTTTCGGCGAGCTGGCTGCTATTAATTTTAGACGGGATGGAGCGAATTGTTCCAGATTCTTGCCCATTTTTCATGTATATATTAATAATAGCCAGCTACTTCCGTAGGTAAATTCAAGCATGACCGTACGTTTCAATTGTCAAGTGAATTTTAGTCTTTTAAATTGTTTACATTTATTCAAATTAAACGATTTTAAATATAATCAACATAGTTCGTTCGAATAGATATTATTGAAGTTTTTGAAACGTTGAAGATTTTTATAGCCATCCTTATAGCTACAATAATTTAAGAATATCACACTTTATCGTAAGAGTTTTATCAGGATCTTCAACTGCAAATAAACTTACAATTAAACAAAATGGTCATAATAATGTACTACATACAACTATAAAATGTAGTCATGTTCCCTGCCGGCTTACGAAAAGCAGAAAAGGCACTCGAATTTCAAAGTTTCCGCGAACGCTAATAAAAAAAAAAATAGAAAAAAAAACGAAGCAGCTACCGTATCTCCAACTCAGATCGCGCCACTTCCATGAAGCTCTCCACACCTACAGTGAAAAAAAAAAGAATCACTCAACCTCTACAAATTCCGAGCCGAACTCGGTAGCCGCGTTCAAGGGTTACCGCTCAGCAGGCGCAAATCGTGCCCTCCACCGGGGGCGAGAGAGCCGCCCCCGAGCTCGTAAATCCCCCGGGGCGACGATGCGAGGTGGAAGAATCGCGGCGCCAAAGCGGTGGCGAGGCCGCGCGCACGCGCGATCGCCGCGATAAGGGTGAGCCCTCGACTTTCGCGCGTTTTTCCGCTCTCGAACACGCCCCCGTCGGCCCGTCTTTCTCGCCCGCGCGCGCGCGAGTCGCTTTAGTCGTCGGCTCGGCGCGGTATTGGCCTTCTCCCGGGGCTTCTGCGCCCCGCCCGACGGACGCAGGCTCCCCGGTCGCTTTGTAATTAACTCGCCGTCGGCGCGTTTGCCTCTCGGGGTGTAAGTAGGGGATGAGCGGGGAAGGAGCCGACCTTTGATTACTGGGTCTGTCGCAAAGCTGGACACCGCTGAAGCTGTTTTTGCCGATTTCGGATTTGAGCTTGGTAGTTTTGGGATTGGGGGATATACTTGAGTGACATCACAGGGAAGAGCTTGTTTATCAGATTGGAAGTCGGTTTTGTTTTTGTTTAAAAAGCAAAATAGTTAAATGAGGGAAGCGTTTTGTAAGTAAAAATATTAAAGCGCTGTATGGTTGGATATTAACAAGAGAATACAAACATAACTGCGATGCGTTTGCATATTAGGAATTTATAATATACGAACGTTAACTTAAAATGAAAATTCACAATTATTCAACGATAATAATATACGTAAAATCGATCACATATTATAAAGGTATTACAATGCGGAAAAGGCCTCGCAAATTTTCATTCTTAAAGGATTTACAAAAAAAATCTAGCTTCAATCCCTCAACTGAATCCGAGCCGTTGTTATTCCACCCGCAGTTTCCCCGATACTCAACACCTCCTCTATCGGCGCATCTCCGCAACGAAATCTCGCCTCACCTCCCCAGCAGGTGTACAAATTAAAAAATTCGCGCCGTGGGCTTTCCCGAGAAAAGCCTGCACCTCCAGCGGCAATTAAGAGCTCGAAAATCTCCTTATCAAAGGCCCAGGCTAGTTATTGCTTTTGCACCGTCGAGGCGCCTGCAGGATCGGGCCGATCTGCCCCTCCTCCTCCTCCTACCGTTTTTCACCAGCTTTCTTTCGCGCGCGGATCACGCCCATCGGCCCGGCGTGTCGTCTCTCCGCGCGCGCGTCGGCGCGTCCTTTGCTCTATCTGTATCTGCCAGATATAGAGGAAGGCTTCACGCTTACGGCGCGCTAACGAGATAGATGCTGCCTCGATAATCGGCCCGTCGCCCTCAGGTAATAGCTCGGGACTTATGACTTTGCGCCGCGAGGCGTCTGCCGGTCCCCCCCTGCCTGCCTGCCTTTTAAAAGAAGGGAAGCGAGACAGAGAGAGAGAGAGAGAGAGAGAGCAAACAGTCGAAAGGTACCAGCCCCGTTTCTCTCCACCCTAATTGCCGGCCTCGGCTTTTCGCTTAGGAGGAAATATGGATGGGTCTAGGAGGAGGAGGGGATCTCGTTCGGAGGATGGATTGGTCTTATAGTCGGTGGCAAAAGCAAAGGATCCGTGCGCAGTTCCCGGAGGAAAGGACTACGGACATTAGAGGTGTACCGGGGACTTTTGGAGGTGGTTTTTTTAATTAGGGATTGTTCGAGTTTCGGGCCATCCGCCGATTTTGGGTCGGTGAAATTCTAGCGAAAATCTTTTACAGCTTTACCGAGAATTTTCGGAGCACGGGCATTAAAATATCTTTTTACGGAAATATTTTTATTTGTGTGCCTTTACGCGTGGATGCCCATTAACGTAACAAAAATTATAAATTTGATTCATCGAAATTTAATGTTGTAAAAGATTTTCTCGTATTATCTGGGCACGAAATAAAATGAGCATAAACGTTCATTGGACTTTGCCTGATTTTATTATTTATGCGATGAGATGAAAATGCAATTTAAAGTTCTTTTAATTCTTTTTTCTTCCTCGTTGAAAATGTAATGTTTTTTTTTAACCATTTCACTAATAGTTGAACAAATTTGGCCAATCTGGAAACAAGTCGCCAAAAATTGGCCAAATAATAGTGAAAACTTCAGGGTTGTTTTGTAAAATTACAGATGAAGTTTAAATATTACGAAGAAAGTTGATGTATCGCGAAGAGTTATCTTTTATCACTTGTTTGAATATTAAAAGATTATTAAGATAAGGAAATATTATTTACACAGAAAATATGCTTTCAAATATGTTCTGTTTCTTATTTCCACGAACAGATATAAAATATCTTCTCTGCACAGAATCAACTGCAAGTTTCAAACCGCGATTTTGAAGCTGAAAACTTGTAAAGAATTAAATTTTTATAAAAATGATGGATGAAGCACACACCTTATTAAACCATTTCCCCGTATAAAACTGATCGATCAAATTACGGTGTATAAAAATCATAAAGGACGCAGCCCCCGAATCTCGCGCAGCTTAGTTGCGCGCCGCAAAAGATTCCTGGAAACGCGCGGCTTTTACACGCGACTGTACGGCCGATCCATCTTTTTAAAAGGGCCGAAAGGAAAGAATCGTGCCGCGCGGCCGAAAAGCAATATACCCCTAGACGCTCTCGAAACTCGCTCGGCCGGCTGGTCAGCCGCCGGCGGCGCTTATAGTACCGCGCGATGCTCCGGATTAGATAAGGGCGAAAAACCGCCGGGGATAAGGAGGCAGACGATTT
Organism: Ormyrus labotus; assembly: GCA_035582975.1. Lineage (NCBI taxonomy): Eukaryota > Metazoa > Arthropoda > Insecta > Hymenoptera > Ormyridae > Ormyrus > Ormyrus labotus. The sequence continues at coordinate 12,230,376 of JAWWEO010000001.1, read as the reverse complement.
CTCGATTAATATCTCTGCCGCCTATTTTTTTTTTTTTTTTTTTTTTTTCTTGCTCGCATAAAGGAGCCATCCGGGGGTGCGATCGAGTGAAACCGCCGGCCTGCTTTTTCTTTTTTCGCGACCGGTGTTGACTTGAGAAACGAGACGCGCCTGGGGAGCTGTTTGCGCGATCGGGAGATTCGTTTGTCGGGCCGGATTAGAAGTGGATTGCGGCTTGAGATTTTCTCTTTTCAAAAGGATGAGAGGTTTTCCTTTTCGGAAGATCGCGGGGAACGATTTTTTGCGAGGTATAGGTGAGGAATTGATTTTCTTAGGTCGCCCGTGAAAAGAATGGACGGGACGGTTTTACATGGAAATTTGAAAAAAATATGTTTTTCTCGGCATATTTTTTTATTTAAAACCTACAAGGGATGTGTTCTTAAAGTTTTTGAAAGAAATTCGTTTACTCTTATATTACAAATTACTCTTATACTAATCAATGACCTAACTATTTCATCGAAAATAACAATAGAAACGGAACAATACAATCGAAATTTTCACATCCGAACTGAAACGGTACACAAGTTAAACGCGGCGACTGCCCATCCCCACCGAATCCCGGGACATCGGCCCTTCATTTTTCCACTCGAACAATCGGGCTCCATTAGTCGAGAATGTCCTGACCATCAGCGCGACGCCGTCAAAAAGGCAGAGAGGAACCAGCAGTCGCCGGACGTGGCGCGGCGTCGTCGCCGCTCGTTCTCGTAAATTAGCCGAGCGCGCGCGGCTACCGAAGGAAAAGGTGCCCGATGAAGCCGGTCGGCGTCCGACAACTCAATTACAAGCGCCGGTGTCGCATCTCGCGAGATGCCTATCTCGCGCGCGCGCGCGCGCCCCTTTTACGAGGCCGCCCGGGTAAGTGGGGCCGCAGGAGGAGAGCGGAAAAGCCGGGGAGGAAAAGCCCTCTCCAGCGACTTGAGAATGATGGATCGCGTCTGCGCGCCTTTCAAGCCTTCGACGAGCGGAAGCTTCTCGGGGAGGAAGGAGCTGCTTTGGCCGAGTAATGAGCTTCGGAGGAATTAACGCCGGTAGACTGGAGAGACGTTGGATTTCGAAATGGGTTGAGAGACTGGAAGACTGAGTTTTATGCTATTATGCAATGAATGGCAATAGTCGAATAGAATTTTTTCGCTTCGTTTGAGCTATTTTACTGTGACGTACTTTGCGTAATCCTTTTTCTATGTACTTTAACTTAGTTTTGCATTTAGCCATTATTTAGTCAAAAATCCTTTAGTTAAAACTTTTAGAGTCTCCAAAGCCTGAAATATCGAAATTCAAAATTTTACATATATTTAACCTACACTAAATGTCAATAATATTAAAAAAAAAAAAGCCATGAATGCCATTAGGATATAACTTCCCATCAATTGAACTATTTTAAATTAAAGAATCTTTCTCGGTATTCATGTCAGATTTGCGCAGAATGCATACATATATCATCCTGTTGCCGCCTTTTGATCCTTAACTTTTACAAGGCAAACAGTTACCCTCCCGCCTCCCCTAACTGTTGATACCCACATAATTCATTCGCCATTCGAACAATACCCGTCCAAATCGACACGCCACAATAAACCATTCCCATATATATTTAATAAACAACGCCAAACGGAATTCCTTGATCCCAAGCTCAAACAATTACGTACATCCTTCGCGTCTCCCCCCGGATCGGCTTCTCTCATCCGATCGAGCGGCTCGCGCGCAAAATAAAATATAATAAAAATTCGTAACGGCGCGCCCTGTTTACCATAGGATTTCCCGGGGCCGAAAACTGTGTATCCCGCGCCGCTGACAAAGGCCGGCGCCTCTCCGCGCTGCTCCTTAATAGCTCCGAGTCTCTCGCACACGTGTTTATCGACGGGAGGCGGAGGACATCAGAAGGAAGCTCCCCCGTCCTAAGTACATAGGCGTGTGCCCCGACGACTTTTCCGGAGATCGACTCACAAATATTGTCGCATCGATTAACCGGCTACGGGGGTTTTCCGGGGCCGGGGGACTTTGGCGACAGTTTTTCTCGTCTATGCGTCTGTGTACAGAGAGAAAGGGAGAAAGCCTCTTGCCCCGCGGCCTTTCTTACTCCGCTGCTGTTTGCCGTCCTCGTGTGTTTTCTCTCGAATTACTCGATGTCGCGCTGCCGTGTGCTGGGCTGCTTCTTCCGCGCGGACGAGAGGATGAAAAGCGCGGGGAAAACCGGTCGGGAGGCTGAGCGGAGAGACGGAAAAAATGATGTATGGATTTTTATGCTCGGAGTTGCTGCACGATTCGGTGGAGGAAGATGATTATTCACGAGGGTGGAGGCCCGTGTGTGCTTTCGAGAGGACCGAAGGGAAATGAAACGGAGAATGATACTTCCGTTTAGGAGAAGGCGTAATTATATTTGGGTATTTAAGAGGATGATGTGCATTTTTAAGTAGATGTGGGAAAGATATGGCCTTGTGTTTTCAAGCCTTGTAAAATTTCTGTCTTTAAATTGATAATTTGAACGAATTTATAATTTTTAAATTACTATTTAAAAGCGACTTCTTTTTTACATGTTAAAAAACTTCATTTTTTACACAAATAAAAATTATTACAGAGATTTGTGTCTCTTTTGTTCTACTGAGTCCAGGACAATAATTTAATAAACATTTATACTTTCTGAATACTTTATTATCAATAAGAGCGAGTCTGTTCATTTTAACTGATATACACGGAAAGAAGTTTTACGAAAAATTACTACACTTTTCGAGTTAGGGTGAAACTTAATACACGTTATATTAAAATTTACTATGTGTTTGATAATTTTTGTTATTTTCTTAGCAATTTTTACTAAAAGTTTAGGACAAACAAGTAAACATACAGTAAATTTTAATATAAAGTATAGTAATTTTTTACCATGATTAAAATTCAGTCCTCGAGTCACCGACGAGTACACTAATATATCTGAAACATTTTTCTCCGTGTATATTACATAAAAAATCATCGGAACGACTTAGCAGCGAAGAAATAATAAACAGCGCAATTCCGCCTCGTAACGCCGAGTAAATTCAGAGAAAGGCATATAAGAACAGCCGCCCACAAGGAAGGAAAGCTCGGATGAAGAAATTCACGTAACCGCACGGCTACACCCTCGCGTTAGCCGCTTTTCCCGCGGCCATTACGCGCGCAACTACGAGATTAATGAATCCCCGGCCCGGGATCCTTCTTACCTCGGGGGCATGCGCACTTATATATATATATATGGTGGGCTAGACGTATTTTTCACGCGGACACACCTACCCACGTCGCCGGGCTAAATTAGTAATTTTTCGAGGAGTGCGCGCGGGGCTCTCTCTCTCGGGCAATTTTTCGGCCGCCTTTTTTTGATCTACGCGGGGCTCGGCCCCCTCGGCCCTTTGTTTACCCTCGATTCGCGGCGATTTTTCAGCTTTTCCCGCGGCGGCGCCCCGGAGACGCCCACAACTGTCTATCCCGCGTGCGTATATAGCTAAAGTTTCCTTTCCGTCTTCTGCCCGGCGAGAATGTTTTACGCCTTTTTTCATTAGTGATGTATGAGGCGCCGCGGTATTATTATGTATTGCGCGCGCGGAAATTCGTGATGGGTAACCTTTTTTTTTTGGGTTCATTTGAAAAATCGTGCGTTTTACTAATTACGATAAGTATACTACTTTGAGGGAAATAATATATTATAACGAATGGTACTAATTGTAAAATAATAATAATAAGTTTCTTAATACGTGATTTGTATAATTATCATTTACTATAATCGTGTTGAATATGACAATCACGGTAAGCTTTTAATTAAACCAATAGTTAAAGAAAAAAAATTTCAGCGTCATTTTGAAAGTCAAACTGCCCCGCAGCGGCAAACCGTAACTGCAAAACACTTTAATTGCACCGTAATCAAGTCACTTACAATGAATTCAAAACTCGTTCCGATCGCTCTTAACGTTGCAAAAGGCGCTCTCGACTTTTCTTCTGCCGCGCGCGGCACAACGGAACTTCGGCAAAACTCGAAATATCACTTGGGAAAACGCGGCAATAACGCGCCGTTCCCGGTCGCGTAACATGTCATTTCAACGGCCGCCGCGCCGAAATGTAAATGCCGGCGGGCACCGACGGTCTTTTACCCGGCGAACCAAAAAATCTGGTCCCACTTGTCCGGTCGGAGAAAAATCTGCGCCCCGAAACGGGCTTGACTGGAAAGTCGCCACCGACCGCGATGTTTTAGATGTTAATGCTGTTGGCAAAAATTAAACTTTATGTAACGCGCTGCCTACTGTGTGTTTATACCTGCCACTGGTTATTATTACGACGATGACTGTTTTAGAACGGTTGGAAAGGTATTTGTTCCCGTAACTTTTTTTAGTGAATATGCAAGCGCTTGATTACGATTATTATTTCGTTTATAACGACAGCTAAAGATTGGCTTTATAAACTACGACAGGCAAATTACAGATATTATGGTAAAAGTAGCAGTTAATTTTTTTAATAGTTTTTATCAGCAAGCTGTCGCATCTTTATGTTATGTTAATGATGATCGTTAAAATCCCTAAGCAGAAAACGCGTTAAAAAATTAAAAAAATTATTAAGCTTTCGAAATATAATAAATGAAACAAAATTTCCGTTCACTTGACAGTCAAATGAAATGTTAAAATTTATTAGCATGACAAAGTGCGCGGGGCCGTATGTCGTTTCTCCCTCTCCAATTGCGGGGCAGCACCGCACGCCTTGCACCCCACTGACACACTTGAAGCGAATATAGGTACAACCTACATGCAGGACAGGTAGCTGCGATATTCGATAAGGCAAGTATACCGAGGGTTGTGAAAATGGCCTAGATTTGCTGGCTGCGCGGAAGCGGTTCGTTGTTGGGCAGGGCAGAAAATTATTCACCTTTATAGATACGAATATCGACGGATTGATCGATGGAGTAAATTGTAAATAATTATTTGAGCGATGAATGCCGGTTATTTATGATGCGTCGCTGCTACATATTGCGCATTTTCGATTCGATTGATAATTCAGGATTTTATAGATGTTTAAATTAGGATCCATGAAAACGAGTTGACATTATACAAGTATAGATTTTTCAAACGCTGATTTATTCCAACTAATAATTATCATGACTACAAAAGCAAAATTTAAGAAACAAAATATTATTAAAAATTGAATTCTAACGAGATTATATCAATAAAAAAAAATAAAGAAGGTTAATTCCAGCTTAAAAGAAATTTCTCAATAAATTTTGTCATTACAAAAAGTCGCATGCCTGCCACAAACGCAGAGGCCCGGGACAATCGAAGAAAAGGAAGTTGAAATCGTCTTATTCGACTTAAATCTTTTCTCCTTAATATCGCCGGCATTATCGTCACATCACTTGTCGCGATCAATACCCCCAGAAATAGATAAAAAAAAAAAAAAAAGATCCAGACGCATGTAACCAGAAAGACAGATATCCCAGAAACGGGATCGAGAGAGCCGGAAGTCGTCGATCCGGAACGGCGTATTTGGGGCAGGACTTTTTTTTTTTTTTCGTTCTCTCCCTACTCTTTTTTTTTTTTGTCTAGCCATCGAGACGCAGAAGACCTCGTCGTCCCGATATCGTCCAACGACTTTTCTACCTGCGCTCTGTCGAGTTTTTCGTGACCTCTCTGAGGGATGCGTTCGGGGGAAGGACGGGCCGACGGAGGACAATGACGAGGGGAACAGTCGATCCGGATACGCATCCCAAACGGGGGTAGGGGAAAGTCGATTTTCTGCCTGCTCGTAGATTCGCAATTTCAAGGTCCTTCCGCCTCTATCGCCTCCCTGTTCCTTTTTTTTTACAGGGTTCGAACCTTTAATTCGAATCAGTACCGTAAAAGTACGCCGGATCGCTGTTTGTATTATTGTTAGTTACTCGCCGACAAAAAGCGCGCTAAGCTCGGATTTTTTTTTTCTTCGGGACTATGAGCGCCCAACTTTTTTTCGGAGGCATGGATTTTTTGCGGGCTGCGCTGAGTTTGATATTTAAATTCTGTCGGGGATAGTCGGCAGGGCGGAACGTTCGACGTGCGGGGAAGCGTTGAACGGGAAGGACGTTTCTCGCGTGAACGTAAGACCTGATATTAGCTTTTTTGCGATGGATTGAGGCGTGTAACGATATTTTTTACAATTGTAAATGCAATGTACTCAGTGAAGACTTAAAAGGGGATTTAAATATTTTTTCCATTACATTGCTTTATTAATGTGAATTGGCAAACATTTTAAGGATGATTTATATTGTTCTGCAATGTAATGATTTATACACTGAATGCGTTATTTATTTATAACTTTTAATTTGTTGTTGATCCCATTATGGTAAATGTGCTAATTAGAATGTATAGTTTTTCAATTTGAATTGTCTAATGCTAGATAGCCTTACACTTATGCAACAATAGCCGTTTTAATAGCATTATGTTTGCATGAAAAATATAAATAATGTCTTTACCCAAAATAATCATAAAGTTTTTATTGGTGTCATTTATCATTTAATATTTATTGTTAATACGAAATCCATTGGATGGCCACTAATCCTTGCTGAATTTATCTTTCCTCTTCCTAAAAAGTACAAAACTCCTAAAAAAAAAAAGAATGAGATAATAAATCTCCTTAACCGGAGAAGCCTCTCCGCGCTTCCTAGATCCATCGGCCATAATTTAAAAGGCGCATAATCCCGCATTCCCTCTTCCCGAAAGCCGTGTCGTCGCGCAGCGTTGGCTTCCCCGCGACATACGCCGGTCGCGTGGACCGTAACCCACATACGACAGCCAGCCGCATAAATAGCCGAATTACTTTGGAGAAAAAGGCTCGGAGAGCGAGAGAGAGAAAGAGAGAGAGAGAAGCCCTTTCGGGCGCCTCACTCGCCGGGGCCTTGGGCCCCCGCCGCAGATGTTCCTCGGGCGCGTATTCGATTTCTCGCGCGCCACTCGTCGCGCGCGCACATTGTCGCGTTAATACCTCGGGCGCGCGGGGTGTGGATTACAAGCACACCGGCGACCATCGGCCACCAGTTGATACCCGAACTTTCGGCCCCCAAACCGCACAAACAGTAGCTGCGGCCTGGAAGGACATCGCGCTCGCGTGCAGGAATGCGAGGAGCGTGTTGCGCCTTCGCTCCTCGGCGTCATTGCTCCTTCTTCCTTTTTTTTTTTTTCTTGCTTTGCGCTTGTTTGCATGCGCCAAGTGACGAGGCACTTAATAATGCTTGTTAAGACCGCACGGGACACGGATTCGGTAATCGGGAGGGGCGCGAGCGCGATGATTACGCGAGCTTTACCACATGGATGAGAATGGAATATTGTCGAGCTTCGTCGAGCAAAGCAGTTTCCAACTGTTGTCTAATAGTTCGTCCGATAAATAAAATGTTTTTAATAGAAATTCGAATGTTGATACGAATATTTTGCGTTGAAGAATATGTCACCACGAAGTTGTTTAAATATTTTTAATTTTTATTCGTTTTTAACGCGCGAGGGACTCATCCAGCTCGTCCTAGTGCAGTTTCAGCTAGAATATCGGTAGGAACATTTTTAAAATTGCAATATTTATACTAGTTAGTTCTTAAAGTTGTTAACAATTGCACTTGACGCTGCGCTCGTTAACAATTTTAATAATTTTACTATCGATATCTCCTAATCTTTCTCTCTCCTTCTATTTTGGATCTTTACAGATTTTACATGTATTTGAACCTAACCGCCTCCTCCTCGCGAAAAAAAGCTTCAAAATTTAATTCCCGAGACTGGGAGATCGAGGAGAAAAAAATGATCAACACCGGAGTGAAAAATAATATTAAATTAATCTAGTGGAATTCCAGCTGAATTATTTCATTTAGAAGAACTAGTTACATTACATCCAAGTCAAGATAATTTACGTGAAGTACTAGAAGGGCTAGAAAGGGCATGCCTGTATACGTAAAAAAGCCATACTTTATATTAATTTAATTTTTATAAAATAAAGTTGATTTATTAAAACCGTCAATAATTGTGTTATTATTATTATGCATACTTTATACATAAGTATGTAAAGCCTAACAGTTCTCAGGCTATGCATAGATTATGCATTAATTAATATGTTAAACTAATTATTGATTGTTTAAGCATAGTTTATTCAATTATTTTTTACATGGAGAGCGAATAAAAAATAAAAGTACTTCAAGAAATTTAAGATGACACGTTATAGACATATTATTTAATCACTGCAACATACGAATTTTTATTCATTTCGCAAAATCCTACTGAAAAATATAATTTAAATTTAAATTTATTTAAATATAATTATAGGGTCATATTAGAGGCGGAGAACGTCTTTAGATAAAACTAATACCCTGCAAAAGTAGAAAGTGCTGTACTCCTTCAAATAAGGGAAATAATGAAGTTTCTAAAATTTTATTGCAAGAGTGAAGTTAGTATAAACATGTTCTTAAATGTATAGTTTCAAGCTTTAAATTTTCAGGATGAAAACGTTTTTCTTTTACTATTTCTCTTCTTATTCATATTTCAAACCTTAATTTAGTGATTACTCTATCTTTTCTTTTTGGCTTTTATTTATGTATTTACATTTGTAATCTTTGCGATCTCAGCAAGTACGTGTACTTTCTACTATATAGAAGCATATACACGAATATTTTCAGCAGCGCATTAGCCGCCTAGAATCATTACTAACATATCTATAAAAAAAATTCACACCTCCCCGTTATCTCCTCTCCTTCCCAAGCCCAAGCCGCCCAGTATGATGTTCTAATTGCCACTCACTCCCGAGCAGCGAGAATACAGACGTATCGCCCCTGCAGAAGCGGCAAAAAAACAAAGGCCGCGATGAAAGCTAAAATATTTGCCGCAATAAGTCAGCTTTCGCCACGCATCATCAACGGCCGATCAACGGCCACGCGTCGTCAATACAGTTCAGGGAGGTCAGCGCGTGCGGTCCGCCATTACCTCGCGTAGCGGGACGAATTGTTTCGTGAAAGGCTTCCCCGAAACTTGCGTGCGAAACGCCCCCTCCACCTAAAAGCTCGGGGGGCCCCCTTTTTCGGACAGTGTCCATTTTCCGCCGAGGCGCGATTCGCTCTGGCCGATTCGGGCTTTTTGACTATAATTTTTCTCTCCGCCGCGGAGGTCCGCATCTGCGCGTCGCGTCTTGTCCTCGTCGTCGTAACGCGATACTTTACTCGCTTGGACCATATATAATTCGTTTTTCTCGTTCGGTGGCGCGAGCCCCCGCCGATGTCCCCGCTTTCTCGGTTTTACGCTCGTTACCCGTAAACGAGCGGGAGTAGGAGCTGATTTATGGACTTTCTAGGCAGGAGACCTGATGCGCTCTATCTGCTATATACGAGGGTATTTACTGCGGGAGGGATGGATTGTTTGATAAAAGATTTAGATCCGGATCTTTATTGTTTATTTACTGCGCGCGCACAGAAAACAGCACTTTCATCTTAGGAAGCAAGAGTTTTGTAAATTAAGAAAATTATATATATATATATATATACACTTTACCGCACAAAAGACAAAAAAAAAAGGGCCCGCTCGCCGTGAAATTCAGCCCCCTGCCCCTCCTCAGCGAGCTTCGGGCAAACGGGCGACGCTCGTTTATACGGAGCAGATGATCGATAAGAGCGCATAAACGATTTATCCGAGTGGCGGGTCGCGCCGGGGGACTCAGTCACAGGCCGCTGCACTCCGGAGACGCGACGCGCCTCGCGCCGGTCCCTCCACGGCTCTGTATATACCCTCCCTACCGAGGAAAAAAGTCGACGACTCTCGGGGATTACGGAATACCCCGAACGGAGGAGCGGGGCGCGCGTGCCGCGGCGCGCAGGCTCATCTGTTGATCGTGATCTTTACGGTTTTTCGGAAAAAAGAAGGACGGCGAGGGCCGCCGTTAATCCCTTATATCGCTTCGGGCTCCCGCGGGGAGAGAGGGGGAGAGTTATGGAGAAAACATGTTCCGGATAAAGTGCCCTTTCGGGGTGCAGTTTATTGGGTAATTGGTCGATGGCGCCCGTTTAGGCTTCCTTTTTTTGGAAAGCGACGGTTACGCGAGCGCGGAACTAATTTTCTGGCTCTAAAATCGATAAATCTTTCGTGCTTTTCGAAAATTTAGACTTCGATTTCGATTGTATCAAACTCCGAATTAAACTCGCGCCGCGTCGCATCGAGAACCGGCTAAAATTTCGCTTGAAAAATAAAGAATCTCGCAACGGTCGAAGCACCGTTTCCTCTCTCGTCGGACCCCTTTAATATTTTCCAATTTATAAAACCATTACGTCACGGCAGCAAGGATTACACGACACTCAATCGATAATTAAAGCGATCGAGAAATTAATAAGCTACTCATATACGGTCCCCGTCCCATCATCCTGCGCTCAGCCGCGAAAAGGAGAAAAGGAGCACTTGGAGTAGCCCCGAAAAATCTACATTACCCGGGAGCCTCGGTGCAGCTAATTAAGGCACAGCGCGGCGCGCACAAACTTGTCGGCTCGCCTCGCGCGCTCGCCATTGTCATTACGATTATGCGCGGCCGGCGAGCAAATGAGATCGGTCCGTAAATTAGATGCAAACGCGCATGCGCGTATCCACTTACTCGGGCGCGCATCGCCGCCGCCGCCGCCGCACGGGACGCCTCATTCGGGACAAGTCGCCCGGATAATTTGAAAGCGATCTCGGACAGCTGCCCGCCTTACGCGTAAAATATTCGGCGCGTATACATAAGGCCGCCGGGGCTCCTTCGTTGCTCTCTTTCACTTGTGCCGGATATTTTTCGAGAGCGCGCCGGCGATGATATATCTGGCACGTGAAAAGTGATACGCTCGAGACGGGGGAGGCTTTTCTTTTTGCGACGGTGGGTATTATTGTCGGGAGAGGACTGTACCTTTTTCTGGCGCGGTTCCTTCTTTCGACTTGTTTTTTCGGGAACGCCAGGATGCAAATCAAGCGGAGATTTCGTTTTGGGGGAGATTTTTCAATGGATCGAGCTGGTTTTAAGTGGCTATCGAATTTGGGTAATGTTCGGGACAATGAGGGTGAAATGTTGGAGATGAGACAGCAAGTCGTACGAAAAAAATTTCAAGTGCTTTTTTTTTATGGAAACAGTCAGGAACGATCAATCGCGTTGGATCACTTGAAAATCGGTGTTGGATTTTAATTAATGTCCGGTATATACTTTCGATTTCAACGAATTTTATCCGTTTGTCCGCTTTTCTATTTATTCGAAGAAGCTAATACTTTTCAATCGTTCACCCGCAAGTTATACATTACTTGTAAAAACCGCAACGCATCGGGCAGCAATTTGCATGCTCCCCGATGCAAAGCAAATGCCTCTGCCCAGAAACCGACAGGCTCCATAATTCTTCGCGTCTCCACCTCTGAAAGCCGTCGCACGATTTCGTCTGGAAGCCGTTCCTCGGCCGGCAGAATCTCAATATTCTTGCCGCAGCGAGTCGTCGCGTGCTCCTTCGATCGCGACGGCGATACAACGCGTGTCGGCGCCCGCAGGCTTTCCTCGTCGCGTGTGCGATCGGCTCTTTAAAATTCAGCGGGCGCCAGGCGCGCTTGCGGCCGTGAAAACTGCCCTCGGAAATTTGCGGAGTCAGAGGCGAGCGCGACGTTATCCGCTGCGCATCTCCGACTCGGTCCCCCCGGCAGGCGTCATTTCTCTCACGTTCCTGTTTTTCTTACGTGGTGTGGATTTGTTTGCGGAAGCTTTTCCGCGTCGAGAGCCCCTTTTTCGGGTAGATGTATAGAAGGAGCTGATTTCGGGGGATAGGGGAGAACGGTTGCGGGATTTAAATGGCCCGATTGCGCTGGAATTTGGTTTGCATAAGCTTTATCTCGAGGAGTTTCGGGGGTTTTAAGTGTTTCCACTCGTTTGGGTCAATTTGAATATTGATTAGATCCTTGGTTAATCATCCTAGGGACGTGGTTTTGTTTTTATTATATGTTTAATACAAAGTTGTTAAATTTCAAATGATACACCAATCACTGTGCTTGTATTGAGCAATTAAATTATCTTAAAATACATTTTCTACTGCAAGTAATATTGTTGCTGAAATTTTCATTTAAATATCCACTTGCTTTAAGACTATCTATAGAGTTAAGTCCAAAATTATATTTGATCTAGAAAGAAAACATTGGTCTTAAAACATTATCTTCATTCTTTGTACGTGACTCTTTTAAATTCACCATAATTTGCACAGCATGAAGGTGACGTTGAGGGTTTTCCTTATCTGATTGAGTTCTTACGAAGAAAATTAATTTTCATCGCGCGTTCAAAAACATCCCTAAGCAATGCGGAAGAAGCTGCGCCTGTCACCGTAAGAAGACAGTTCGACCGTTACCTTTTTCAATTTACGTTCTGGAGGCTTAGACCTTTGACATGTCATGTAGCTCATCAGATAAAACTGCTTCTCTTTTTTTTCCTTTTACCTAAAAAATCTACTGTTGATTCATGAATAAAAATCGTGAATAATTACAGATGTCAGCTTTTTTTTTTAAATAAAAAATAAATCTTTGAGAAGGCGCGTTTCGTTAATTATCTACGCCATTCCAAGGCTGCACTTCAGCTTTGCCGAATAATAGAAAAATTAGACCTACAGTAAAACTTGTCGCTGAAGAAATGTAGAAAACGGTGTACCATTGAGTTACATCTTTCTGTAAGAAAAATTAGAAATGATTGTTTTAATCAAATGATATTTCAATAAGTACTAAGACTATACAAATTTTTATTAAATTGTTCTTCATAACAATTTTTCAATAATAATATAATATAAAAATGTGAATGATATATTCGCAGCTACCTCATTGTTAACGATGGCACTAACGACCAAAGGTGTAAATGTGCTGCACACAGTGCTAATAAAGTTGGTGACGGCAATGAGAGTTCCCGTGAAATTAGGAGCCAGATGCATTAGCGCAGCGAAGAATCCACAATTATTGGAAGAACTAAGGCTGACCGAGATTATAAAGACTGCCAGGACGAAAGATTCATTGGACGTATCGACAAAGCACATAGCGGTGAAAGCTACAGCTGGGATCCAGGTACCGATGGTGTTGCAGACTTTGTACACCGTCAAGGGCAGCGCACCTTTTCGCGCGTAAAAATCTGCCAAGTAGCTTATAGGTATCGATAGAATCATAGCACCCAGATACGGAAAGGTTGAAATTGTGCCGCTCTGTAAAAGTAAGGAGAAAGCGTTTGATTTATTCCGGCGGAGCCGTTAAATTCGAATTGTTTAATTGTTGTACCTTTGACGCATCGAAATTAAAAACACCGTTGAGATACGTTGGAATTTCAGACAGTAACGTGACGTCGAAAAAATCTTGCCCACAATGTGATAGGATAACGACCCACACGGGAGCGGATGTTAGTATTCCTTTCCAAGGTATTTTCTTTTTCTGCAAAAAAAAAGTGGAATAAATGTTGTATACAATTTTTAATGCACGTTTCATCATTGCATAAAATTTAAATATTAAATTCAAAACTGTTTTTACCTTAACGTCATCGTCATTGCTAATATCATGCAAATTGCCAAGACTGCTATTTATAAAATTTGCTTCTTCTTGACTAATTCTAGAGTGATCCGTGGGAGAATCTGCGCCCAGGAAATAAAAACTAATGCTCCAAATAATGCCGAGTGCACTGAACAAATAGAAAATACTTGGCCAGCCAAATCTCGACGCTGAGAGCACACCAGAAATTGGCATCGTCACTACAATAGCAAAGTTGCTCCCGTTTGCAACGAGTGAAACTAAAAAGCAATTGTTTCGCATAAAATGACATTATAAAATTATCGACTAAATCTATTTTAATACAGCTTTTTTATAAACATTGAATGCTGCAGTTTCTCTTATGTATTAGTGATCTTACGCAGTCTTCCTCTCTCTTCGGCAGGAATCCAACGCGACATCAGTGCGAGGTTGCAAGGCAAAAGGCAGCCTTGACATAAACCGACTAGGGCTCTGCAAAATATTACAGGTATGTAACCGTAATCAGCCACGAAGGGAATAAGTAAATTGAAGAGCGAACAAAAAAATATACTGCAGGTGAGTACTTTGCTGGGACTTAAGTAATTCACGATGATGCCACTTGGCAGTTGCATTAACATGTAACCGAAGTAGAAGGAACTCAAAATCATACCGCTTGCCTGCGAATCCCAATTGTAATCCTTCAATAATTAACAGAACAATATAATCTTACTTAGATGTCGTGTACGTATATTAAATTTAAAATGTTTTAAATTTTAATATTTATATTTTGTGAATATGCAGTAAATTAACTTTGTTGACTAATGTATAATACATACGGGAAAGTCGGGGTTAGCAGAACTTTTATTTCGCATTGCAACGATAGCCACTGACATACTGGCCCTGAAAGAAAAACTTGCCGTTGCTGCTAAACTTATCATCAAAACTACCAAGTGTCTCACACCTAGTTTTTTTTCGACTTTAGAGTTATCTGGAAATAGCCATGTAAATAAATTTAAGCTAAAAATGTCTTTGTACTTATTAAAAAGGTAAAAGTTATGGATGAAATTACTTTTTGAAGCATCGTTTTCTTTTTCAACCGTCTCCATTGTAATCATTTCTTTGTTTAATTATTTAGACGACTATTCTACTTTTCACTTGTTTTACTAAACATATAGCTTTTAACCGCTGTCTTGTCCATCTGAATGGAACTGTTGCTTAAAGTAAACTGTAGCTCAAAACCAATGAAATGAATTATAATCTAATGAGATCTCATCATATGTAAAAAACGGATCAAAAGATAATGTAATAAAACAAAGTAAATGAACAGACTGTTCTTTCTCGAATCTTATCAAGAGATGTTTACATATCAGGGAAGATTTGCGCATGGGATAAACTTACCTTGCCCTTTTTATTCAGATTATTATTTAAAACTTTGTTTTAAAATAATTGAGATTTATTGCACAGATTAAAGCACAGCAGTTACTATTTTTATTATAAAAATGCTAATATTAATTCTGCCTATCTTGTGCGTCGATCTTTTTATTGCTCAGAGTTCATTGATAATTCTATTGACCCCGACATACTATATAGTTATCTGTCTGATTTTATTAACGATAATGTATCTCAAGTTAATTAATTGTAAATGTCAAGCATTTTAAATGTTTTCTTATCTATTGTCATAAGTACGAATTTTGAATGGTCTGTAATAAAAATTGTTGCGAGTAAGAAGTATTATAATTTTATTTATTTATTTATTTATTTAAGAGTAATAAGGTAATTCGATTTATATACATATTTTAATGCCTAACTAAATTTTGATTTAAATGATAATTTTTTTTTTATTACACTAAAAGTAAAATATTCAAGAATGTAATGTAAGATGATGTACTTATCTGATAACTTACATTACAAATGGCAATTTCAATCGGCAATACTCGACACCCCATATACAAACTCCGCGCGACCAATATTTACAGAGGGCAACGGAAAAAAAAGCGACCGGAGCTGCACCATCGCCGATCCCTCTGCATTTACACGACTTCCCGCCATTAGGCAAAAACACGAAAGCAACATTAGCTCGTGGCGGCAGATAAAAATGCGTCAAAGAAAGCGAGAAAAAACGCGGCGCGTAAACTGTTCGAGCCTCCTCGGCCGAAGAAAATATACGCGCCCATTCTTGCACCTCCGCTCTGTTTGTGTTTGCGCAAAGAGAAAAGCGTCCGATAAACCCCCGTCTAGACGCCTTTTTCGCTTCGCGCCCGAAGCTAATGCTTGCTCCAAGATGGCGACACCCGATAAGGAGGAAAGTCCTTGGAAAAGCAAAGTGGGGAGGGAAGGCCCCCCGAAGAGCAAAGACACTCGAGGGAGGATAAGCGAGAGAAGAGGCTGTAAAGTGTTTCCTCACTTCGATAGACGAAAACAACGGGATCCTTTCAATATACGAGAGTTGGCATTTTTTCCTTGTCGCTTGGCTGCTTTCCTTCCTTGCTCTACCTTGAACCGTCTTACTGAGTCGTAAATCCTGGAAAACAAATAAAGTAATGATTATATAAGCCGCTGTTTAGACTGAATTGAAATTTTTTTTAATTTTTTCAAAATCCAGCAATGATGTTTGTGTCTTCATCTAATGTTAAAATCGATTATCATTCGTAATATTTATGTTTCCTTTTTAGCTGAGATAACTCCTGATAAAATTTTGATAGTCCTGTTATAAAGAGAAATTTGCATCACCAAACAGATTTCGTAGTTTTATCTTTAAAAGATAAAATAAAATCAAAATGTTTTAACGTACATATAATATCATAACGATAAGAAGGAATAGTTTGACACGCGACAACTCAGGATTTTATTGATTTTTCTATAATCTTATGTTGTATATAGTACAAAGTTGAATATTGTTCAAGGAGATATCCTTTTCATAGAAGAAAACTTTGCAATCATAGGAAATATTTGTGTTAGTTTAGTGGATAAAAGAAACTTTGAATTATCGTCGAAACAACGGTTCCTCGTGCGTAAGATGCATCCTATACTTTTATTATATTTCGATTATTAAGTAATTCAGCTTATTTGGTTTGTTCTCTTAATTCGACAACTTTAATTATTACTGATACACTTTTAATATTTTTGTCAATGTATCTCTTTGTTGTAAAAAAGTTTTATGCAATAATAGCAAAGCAAAAAAAAAATGGCTCGAAATCCACCGGAGACACATTTTGAGCCGTAAATATAAGCATCTACAATCACTAAATTAATTTAAGTAATATAATATTTTTTTAAATCTTCTCTATATTAAAGTAAACGAAAGGAACAATAAAAGTATTTTTGATAATCAAATAAACTGAAATTGAAGTTGTGCAAAATTTTGCCAACGAAAGAATTTTGTAAGCTAACCAGAGTAAAAGTTTATACTTTAGACACTTATAAGATAGGTGTCTTAATAAAAACTTGCTTACATTTCCTGTTGCGCTTGAGGAGATACGGAAAAAAGAAGCACTTATTATGTCATTTAGCAACGCTTATACATACGTATATACTTGTTTATTTTCACAATTTATGTATGTAATCAACGACTTTTCACCAAGTTTTTGTAGGTATTTTTTAAGCAACCACATATAATTCAGGTGCAACGATCCTTTAATTTACTTATTATCCACAATTATATTTATTGTAAATAGCTTTTCTTACTTCAATAATAATTACATTGCATACACCTTTTAGTTAATAGACAAAAACAAATATACTTTTACTACTACTACATTTCGCGAGTTAAGGATAAATAACAATAAATAACAATAAAAGATAATAACAAATAAAATAAGTCCAAAGCTTCGGGAAGTTATTTAACATTCACGCAAATGAAATTTCTTGCATTTAATTTGTTATGGGATTTTACAGTAACACGAAGCTTATATTTCAATACAACTGTAGCGTAGAAATAACTTGTTTTTTTTTTTTTTTTTTTGTAAAGTTAAGTTAAATTGGATTTATGTTTTTTCCGTAGATTTTCAATTACACAGCCGAAGCGATCCGAAACAAGGAACTGTAACAATAGCAAGAAGAATGGATTCAAAGTGCACCACCAAGAAGGTATTCTTCTCTTTTTTTTGTCCAACATCTCAATTATCCGCCGGTTCATGAATAATCTCGAGGCAATGATTTTTACCAGATACGCGGAACCTTTTTTTTTGCCGACCGACAATAGGAGGAGAAAAAGCTTGCTCGATTTGTCACGGTATTATCTCTTTGTAGTTTGAGTAGAACCGAAAGTGGCTCGATTATTCGGATTGCCGAATTCAAGTTTCTTTCGATGAGGTTTTAGTTGTGCAGTACGAATTACGACTTTCTGAGAATTCTGCCAATTTTCGGCGAACTGTTCCTCATTTTCAAACAATGATATAAAAAATAGAAAAACTATACGTCAAACTCTAAATTGAAAATATGTAGCTGGTTTTTCATCAGTTCCCTCAAAAATACAACATAATGTTATGTTCTTAATCTTAATGAAATGGTGTACTTGCTTCATCCTCGAGAAATCTCGAATTGTCGGTACAATATCTTCAAAGTGTGAAAAGTATAACGTAAAGCACCAACGACAAAGTTGACACAATTCAAATGAAAACCGCGCGAGCCTCCGGATTAATTTCGAGGAAAGTGATTATATAACACAATATCCCCTCGACGCCACTCCGAAGCCGCGGCCTCAAAATCAAAGGACGACGCGGCGCTGCTTCGAAGTAATCGCGCGCAGGAATCGAATCGGACCCCCGCAAGCGCGAGCGAGCGGTTTCACGCTCGGGCGAGCCTTTTTTTTTCAGCTTTCTTGCCCGCAAAAGGAGATGAATGAAAAAAAAAAAAAAAAAAACAGAGCAGAGGAGAGGATAGGATCGGGAAATAATCGGATGGTTTACGGGGGTTCCGGACCACCGGACCGTGGATACATTCTCTCTCTCTCTCTCTCTTTGCGTTGCGTCCCGAAGCCGCAGGCTTTGGCCAAACTGTATAATAGGAGGCACGCTCTTTTGTCTTTATCGCGGCTACCTGCAGGTCGGCTTCCTTTTTTCATCCTGTGCCCGAGATGCACCCAAGGAGGCTGGATATTACACGGATCGATTTTACGCGTTCGGTGTGCGGGGAGGACGGAACTGAGGAAGCTATTTGTTTTTTGTTTTCAGGATTCGAAGGCGGTGCGAGTTAAACGATTTGATTTGGTTTTTCTTTCGGGGCTGCGTTGGTTTTTCCTCGGCGGAGACGTTCCTTCGGTAAGGTATACTTAGAATAGTTGACAAACGGGGAAAAACTTGGGAATTCGCATGCGTGAATCAAGAAAAACGTAATAACGTGAAATACAATTATTCAGTAAATAAAAAAAAAACAAAATGATTTACGAAATTGCATTTAAATGTGCCTGAATTTCCTTATTCAATCTCTTCGAAGAGAGTAAAATCCCGAGAATAAACGAACCCAGTCCTCTACTATTAACCAAAAGAAAACTCGGAGCAATCCCCTCCCCTCGGCAAGCCGCGAGGCTCGCAAGTGCACAGCCGCAGCGAACGAAGCGTGCTGGGCGCGAGAGCGGCACGGACGCCCGATCACCTGCCGTTTACGCTGCCTGATTTGTAAATCATGTCCGCGCTGCAGCGGCTACCGCCGCCACGCTTCGCTTTCACGAAAACTGCAGGAGCGATCATTGCGGCTTCGTCTCTCTCTCTCTCTCTCTCTCTCCCCTTCCCTCCCGCTCCGATCGAGCGCTTTTTTCCTCCGACGGCCAAGGAGGAACACCGCACGCGAGGGGAGCCCCGCACGCGGCTGCTTCTTTTTCTGTCGGGCGACGGCGACGTGAAAGTGCGCGCGCGTGCGGAGACCTTTCATTTTAATAATTTGGCCGGTTTTTCGGAGCGAAAAAGCCCCGCGCGCGGCCGGGAGGACTCTTTTCGGTAGGACCGTCGGGGGATTTGTTTTTCGAGATTTAATTAGGGGAGGCGAGGAGTAGAGATTATTGATTGATTGAAGGCTTTCGCGGTGGAGCGACGGGTAATGAGATATTCGAGGCTCCGATTTTTAATTGAACGCTCAAAGCTTTTTTCGCCGATATTAATTCGCTCTGAAGATGCTAAATTATTATAGTGGGTTTTTAGTTTTTCTTGCCGGAAAGATGATTTATCGATGATGTATTTTTATTAACAAGTTATTTTTGCCTTTGGAAAAATTTTACTAACTGTAATTATATTGAAAAAAATGAGGCCTATTTAAAACAATTAATTTATTATAATGATTAAAGAAATATACTTTGACCAGTGTTAACATATCAATAATTGAAAAATCAATAGATATAATAATTTTATGATATTTTGTGTAAATGGATTAATTTAATAAGATAATTATTATCAATAAGACACACTCAATCTTACTTACTTATATATGTGTCTAATTTACAGCCTGATAATAATTTTGAGAATTTCGAGAAAAAATAAATGCTTTATATAATAACTTTCATATAATGACAAGACGCAGCAAGTTCCGTAATTTACGTGTAAGCTGTCGCATGTAAGTTGCGCACAGCAAATTATACTTAAAAATTCGTTCTTTGAAGTAATGACCCGTACTCGCCCGTACTTCAAATGACGCTTTTTTTCAACGAAGTAGCCGGAAGCGATTTCCACTTATTCTAATCACCGGCCTTTGAAAACTGGAATGTCCGAAGTCATCAAAACTCCTCTCACTCTTTTTCAATGTCGCAATTTATGCGTTAAGTTCAACGACAGCTAATAAAAAAAAATTTCTCTCTTATAACTTTTTGTGTTATTACGTTCTACATTACATCTCGTGTAAAAAAATAGTTTCTACAACTAGCACCATGCTTAAATATTTGGGTATCCGCTGCATTTTATTACGGTCCACCCGTTAAGAAACTTTTTTTCTTTACCGCAAAGTAAAACAAAGAAAACTAATAAGCCCACGCAATTTCTACGCACCTCGTAATCAAAACCCTCCCAAAAAAAAGGGCATCCCCAAACATTCTTTCCTTCTCAAGCCGAAGTTTAACTGCCATATTGACACCTCTATTCTCTCCGACTTCCCCAAACAGAAACGGAACACGGCACCCTCTAATAAAGCTAACCCCCATAAACACCGCAAGTCTCCGGCGAGAGTCGCCGTATAATCCGGCGGCGGCGGCGCGTCTCCCGCGCGGAAAAAGAAAAAAAACAACGCGCACCGGCCTAAGCACTCCGGCGCGCAATTACGGCCCGCGCCAAATAACAAAGTCGGCCGTTTAACGCGCGCTCCTCGCGCGTGCATCGCGACCATTCAATTTCCAGGGAGCGCCGAGGTGCCGGGATAATAATAGCGAAGCGTGCGGCCCGCACGCCGTCCCGTAGGGCCGTAAAACGCGGCCGGCCCTCGATACTTACGACTTGGGCTTCTCTTCGGCCCGACCGCAAACGCCGTCCTCCGAGTCGAGGATCCATCGCGGCCGGCTGCGCGCACGGTGATGAGTAATCGAACGCGGGCTTATGGAAAAGTTGCATTTCTGAGCGGGGAATGTGTGAGCTTTGCCGAATAAGTTGGTATTTACGTTTCGAGTAATTACTCGGGCTTTTAAGTTTTCTGAGATGTTTGGATGTGTAAGAAAAAATACGAATCAATTAATTTTTTCGTAATAAACTGTTTAGCATTAAATAAATCTTTATAAACGTATATTTTTTTTTTGCTGCGTAAATTTAACTGTATATATGTACAATAACTTTTTCGTAATTTTTATTTTGCAACTAGGACCAGCAAAATGTAAATCATACAGATAAAAAAGCAAAAAACGCGCATAGTTTAAATTATTAAAGTTCTCCAGAAGCGTTTTTTAAGCCGTAATACATCGATTTTCACTTAAAATAAAACCGAGTACGTGCCGAATGCGTGGCTTTAGCTGCCCTCACTTGTTACAAGCGCTGCCGCGGCTTCCCTTCTCAGCTCTTTCCTTCCCGGCCTTTCTCGAACTCTCTCATTTTTTCCGTTCTCCGCTCCTCTCTCCCTCGCTCTCTCGCCTCTTTCTCCCTGCCCTCGCGGTTTATATTGCACTTTGCGCAAATTGGGCGCACGCGCGCGCGGTAGCGCTCGTTCTTTTTAGGCGCGAGCGTTGAAAATTGCGCGCTTTACTCTCCCGTCCGCAGTGTAATTGATCCTCCGTGGCGGCGCGCGTAATTATGTAAAAATAGGCTTTTACGATTATTCGGCTCCTTGGTGCCCGAGTAACAAAGAAGCGCGCGCGCGGTTATATTGAAATTTCAAAAGTTCGTGGAAGCGATCGCAGCTCCGACTGCCGCCCCCCTGGAAAGTACTTGAAATAACTAACTCCGGGCTCGTTGTTTTTGACTGATGCCGCGAGTTTTTTTGAAAAATAACTTTATTTCCAAATTGCCTTTGCTGATCGAGCAATAAACTGTTTCAAGGAGTAAATTATAAGGTCGGCACTTGCATCGAAATGAGATGCCGTAATTGAAGTTTCGTGCCAAAATTATTTCCCGTAGAAAAACAAAAGCTTTCGTATTATATTTTCGGGCTTCGGACATCTGAAACATCTAAAAGTATGATAAATTGATTAACGATTACCTTATGACCGGTGTTGTCGCGAAAAACATTATTTATAACTTGTATAACTTGTTGTTACATGAGTATGCAAATTTTTGAAGAAGAATATAACTTTCTTCGCTTAATTTTGGACCATTTTCCTCATAATTTATTTTTATAACGCCTTAAAAATTTACGTACTTCTTTCTTAAAAATGAAAGTACATGTACGTCATTTAAATTTAAATAAAGCTAATTTAATTTTTAAAACGATACCTTTTTAAAAAAAAAATTTCAAATAATGATTACATAATGTTAAATGTTAATTAAAATAAAAACTTAATTTTATTTCAAACGTGTTTTTAATCGTTCCGATTAAGATAACAGTGGAGTTAAAGAATTCAATTTATTCAAACAATTCGGCGAACCAAAAAGAGTTTGAGCATTATTTAAATAACCAACCGAAAAGGCGACGCCGCCAAATTAAAATAACAAGGTGCAACAGCATTTACCTCTCCGAGTCTCATTAAAATGCATCAGCAGGCAGGGGCCTTGAAAAAAGTGCAGCCTTGCAGAAAAAAGCCGGAAATAAAAGCTACGGCCGGAGCGAGGAAAAAAATCAGAGGGCCCGACAAATCCCCCCCCCCCCCCGGAGTAGTAGCTTTTTTCTGACGTCAACCGTCGGCGTTTTCGTTTTGTATGTTAGTGCACGGAAAATTAGATGCACTTTGCCATATGCCGCGGCAGATTTTGAAATTCGAACGCACCGGGCGTGTAAATCGGAAGCGAGGGTTGTCCGGGGGAGGTGGTTGAAAATTTAATAGCCGCGGTGCTAAGGTATGTTCGGTTTTTTGGAATGGTGCACAGGGGTAGAAAGATTTATGGAGAATTCAAAAGTAATGCTACTACCAAGAAGTACTTATAATATTAATCGAGTTTTTTCGTTCAGAATGAAATCTATAAATTTACACATCAAACCCAAGAAAACCAGAAAAAATTCAACAAAAAGACTTATACCCCCGAAAATCGGCTGCAGAGAGAAAGAATGGCGATCCCGCAGAAAGGGTTACAAAGGCGCACGACAAAAAGCCGCTCGCGTATCCGGTGCATCCCGGAAGCAGCCGGGGAAAATAAATCTGCATGTGTGCAGAGAGAGAGGGAGAGAGAGTCGCGCGTCCGCTCCATTAGCCGCACGTGGGTGTTCGCCTTTTCCAGCTAGTGCAGCTATGAGCTCTGAATGAGCCAGGGGGGAAAGAAAAACCGTCCATTGTCGGTGGTACAACAATGGACGGTGCGCGCGACCAAACTAACCCGAAAAGAGGAGAAGGGATCGAGGGGTCATATTATATACGTCGCTCCCCCTTTCGACGGCGCAACCCTTTCGTCGCCCCGCAGGAAATGCCGAGACAGAGAGAAGTGCGGAAAGGCATTAGATGGGGGTGGAAAGCTAAGCACAAAGTGCGCGCGAGGATGGTACCGTTAAGGCAGATGAATCTCGGATACAGGAAGATAGGCGTTATAATGCTTTCTTATTTGTGCATTCGTTTCAAGAAAAGAGACGTATCGACTATTTCGGTTTTTTTTACATCTTTGCTGCAGCGTAAAAGTATGTTTATTCTACGAGGGAAACTTAAAACTTCGATTTTAATGCATTTCCAAGGTGCTATATTTACTCTATTCCGCACCCCCGAATCGCCTAACTCAAATTTGCGCCACTAAAAAAAAATCAATATCTTTTTCCTGACGATCCCTGGCAGTTTACCATATCCTCGAAACCGGCACTTTACTCCCAATACATCACTCAACTTCCCCCTTTCCCCTTTCAAAACACTCCGAATCGAGGGCTCTCCCCCGTCCGAGGAAAAGGGTTTCCCCCCCTCAAACGGGTCCTTGCACGCGAGTCTGGAAAATCCGAAATAATGGAAAGGGATCGGCCAGGACAAATACACGGACGGTCGCGTGCCAAAGTCTTACCTGCTCGCGCGCGCGCGCGAAAAACCTCTAGAAAATCGAGCGCGCATCCTCGAAAGAGAGGGAGAGAGAGTGAGTGAGTGAGCGAGTGTTGGAGCAGCTGCACCCACGCCGATACTCATCGACCGACGTCTCATTCACCGCGGGGGCATCTGAAAGGGTTGATGGGGGAATGATTTTGCATTTTTCAGCCGGCGCGAGCGGGAGGATATACGTCTCGTTCTGGAAAAAAGGGTTATGGCTCGTTTTTTCTTTGCCGATCGCTATTGATTTCTGGCTGGCGCGCAAGCATCGAGCCACAATGGCGATGGATAACTCTCTGTGTGTGTGTATGCGTGTGCAGTGTGATTTTCAAAAATCTCGACGATACCTGAGATTTTCAGGTGGTGCCGACGTGCCGCGCGGCAGCTGAAAGGGAGTAGGCGATCGAATCGAATCCCTTATACTCCTTTCTCGAGCGCAGCTCCTTTGGATTCTCGTGATTGTGTATGCACGATGCTGCTCAACTGGGCTCGGTGAAAACTGTTGTGCCCAGACGGAAAATATAGCCGAGATAATCTGTCTCTTTGTTTACTTCAATCCTCCGAACGCTCGCGACTGTTTATCATTGCGCTCCGTTACCAAAATTTCGTTAGATATTTATTTAATTTATATTATCGATGAAAAAAAAAAGATGGTTAAGTAAACGCGCGCGCACCGGATTTCGTCCGGGGAAAAAGGTCGAGGGAGGTATATATACATGTTGCGTCGCGCCATCGCGGCGCGCTACCCGAGCCGATACGCCGAGTGTGCACAGCCGTTCGTCGAGCGACGAGGGTGGCCGCATCTGGCGTTCCCGACGCGTGCACAAGCACCGGCACAAGGTGGAGTTGCACTGTGCTTCCAAGTACGCGTACGCGCGCAGGTCTCGAGGTGTGGACACGTGCACGATATTGCGCATTCCTCTGTATACGGCGACGGGCCGAGATACCAGTTTTCGATTAATGGGGAATCGGGATTTTCAGGCGGCTTTTTTTTTTAGGTTTTCGATAATTCATTCAAAGGTAGTTTTTTTTCTTTTTTTTGTAAAAATTAGCGAAATTATTATATTTATTGTTGTAAATATATGAGCTTGGATTTCCAAGACGAGCAAAAGTTAAGTCAGAAACGAAACGAATAATCTGTTGAAAGCTGCTGCGAGCGTTTTAAAAGCAGTAATAAAGAGAGTAGATTGCTACTTCTTCCATTATACTCATAAATATGTACGAGTCCAAATCTAACCCTCTCGAATTACACAATAATCTAAACGGCGTGCTGCAAACTCCTATCTCACTTTCCTCCCCCGTCATCAAAGCGCCGAACAATTTCATTAATAAAAAAATCTATCAAGCCCTCCGATAGCATCTCCCGGTCCTCGTTCCTCCTCGTATTCCTGGCGGGGAGCAGGAGGAGAAAGAGAAGCGGGGTGCAAATAAAAAGCACGCCGGATAATTACACGTTGCGCGACGTCGGGGCCCCAATCTAATCCGGCGCAATTTCTACTTGCGCGCGCGCGCGCGCGATCGCTCTTGCGCACTTCCGAAAATTATAACCGGGCCACGGGCATCGCCGGTCAAATAATAATTACCTCCCCTACCGCGGGCCTCCTAATTCCCCGTACGGGGCGCGTGCGCGCGACCCCTCAAGGGCTAATAACACGTTTCCTCGATAATCCGTACTATACGCCGAGTACGAGTAGAGAGAAAGAGAGAGAGAGAGAGAGAGAGCTACGTTGCTTTTTTGGCAAGGGTTGGGGAGAGGCCAAACACAGGCCTGTCGCCCGATTAAATGCTATCCAGTAGCGCATTGATAGATTGCTTCCTCGGTCCCGCTTCGCGCTATGACTATTATCAGCGTCGATGATCCTATAACAGTATAAATCTTGGGACCGGGGAAATTTCTGTTTTAGAGCGACGATCGTCTGATTCTTTAGAGCGTCGTGCGGGGAAGTGAGTGACTGAGAGCTGGAGCTGTCGTCGCTCTTAGGGAAGGTATTCATTTGTAGTCCGAGCAAAGGGCGTGACTTTAGTTTCTTTTATCATAGGCGAGTAAAGGGATATATAAAATTCAGTTCTTGATAACTTTTTTAGTTTTATATATACATTATTCATTATTCTCAGAAAAACTTAAACTCAAACAAGAGAACGAAATAATAAAACAAAGTGCAAAAAAGCAACAAATCCCACAAGTAGAAAAACTTCCCGAACCCAACGAAACGTGTAGAAAGAAACGGAGAAAGTCCGCCGGGCGAACGCGGAGGGAGACAGAGAGAGAAAAGTGGCGGAGGCGCGGGGGTGTGCTTTATAACCATCCAGGTGTGCGCGCGCGCTCGGAGGCCTCTTACGCACGGCTGCGCCGCGTTTACCGTGTCGTTATTTGTATTTGCGACGGAGCGCGCACGAGCGCGTAAATAAACGCGGGGCGCGCCCGCCGATTCGGCAAACATCGGCTCGGTTACCTACTCGCGAGCGTACTTCCGGGGACGCGCGCGATTTGCGGAGCGGAGCGGAAATTGGGACGCTCGGCGCGACTAGGGGTTTTTCGATGGTTCGTTAGAAAATAATGAATTAGATTGTTGATTCTTGGGTTTGCGTTAAGTTTTTTGAAAGGAAAATGTTATTTAGGTATTTTGAACATCTTTCATTTAAATTTTAGTTTAATTGTAAAAGCAGAAAAAGAAAATATAAACTTTGTTGAAAATTACGCTTAACTTCACTCTAACGAATTTCTTTCTAATTTAAATGCACTAGAAAAAAAAAAAACTAAAATTACAAAACCACAGGAATCAGTGACGTAACCGCACAAAAGAGCAATCGAAGCGTGACTCGAATCAGGTCCGATGGCCGGCCGTCAATCATCTTTAAAACGCGGCACAAAAACAAAACGACCTCCTCCGCAGATAACAATAGCGTATACAATAATATTCCACTTCTCCCCCGCGAGGAAAGTCTCATTTCTACGGATTTAAAAGGGGCCGCGCCGCGTTAATTATCGAAAATTCGAGCGCCCGGCCGGGCATTAAAGCGAAATTTCAATATCACCGCATCGACAGCCCGACTACCGCGCAAAACGACCGACATATATATGCGACACGCGCGCGCGCACGTGCGTCTCTGACGCAAGCCGACAAAATCGACGCTGCCTCTCCGCTTCGACCTTTTTTTTGAGAGAGCCGCGCGCGCGCGGCGAGCGGCGGTGCACTACTTTAAAGGAGCTCTCGCGAGGCCCCCCAATTGCCTCAATTTTCGGGCGCGATTTTTCTGGGTTACGAGAGCCGGGCCGCGGTGTGAGTGCACTTTCCTGGAAATTATGTATTGATCGGCGGCTAATTTATATGCGGATTTTTCGACGATTCGCTTTCGAAGCTCCTGCGAGCGTCGGGCGTGAGGTGATCTCCGACGAGATTCGATGGGTGGTCGATATAACGTTAATAAGCCACTTTCACGGCGCGTGGCGCTCCGAGAAAGTTCGGGTCGAGCGATCGAGTAAAAGTATTTTTTATATAAATCGAACACGATAAACTCTTTCGATTTATCCGCGCGCGTAAGAAGAGCTTTTGAGCGGTAGCCTTGGAATAGAATTTAGTTGTATACATTAGAATATGGGCGACTTACAAATTGGATGCAAAGAGAAATTTTTCATTAAAAATAATTCTCCTTTACAGGTTCACAAACAAATATCGAAACTTTTCGAAATCTCCAATAAGGAGGCAATCAATTTGTGAAAGTATACCGCCGACGACTTTAAGATGCAAATCAAAGTAATTTGCGACAATACGTTTAATAACAAGCGTGAAACCTTGTACATTAACAAACAATAACGAACCCCTAATCATCGACCAATCATCGTCGCGTCTACGAACCGGCAATGCTCCGTTGCGCGCGCGCGCATCTCTGATTAATAGTCCCGCCTCCGATCGGCGTGCGTACGAGACGCGGTGAAAAACTTTTGACGTCGTCATTAGCCTCGATAAAGAGCTCGGAGAGCCGATGAATAATCGACGGGCAAGAAAGCCGCGGCGACAAACGATATACATCCCGCGCGTGCCCGCGCCGAAGCCACCAAACGCTCCCATTAGCACCCCGCCGAGTCCCTCGGTGGGGGCAATAAAAGAGCGGCGTCTGCATCGGGGGATTAAAGAGCCGACGCGCGGGACAACAATGCGAGAGATAAGGGGTTGGCAGGCTATTCTCTCGGGCAGCGCTGGAATTCCGGCTCTTCGTGTGCGGGGTAATAAAGTATGCGGAGCGCGGCTCCAGGATTATGATGATTAGTGCGATGAAATTGTCGAATTTCGAGGTGAGGTTGATGGACAAGGCTCGGCGTGACGGTGAGCTTCTTTCGTTTCATAATAATCCGCTATTGATACGCCCAGTTAAATATAGCGTGTAATCAGTTGAAATTATTCGAAAGAGGCCTTTTTCACGGGTCGCGCATTAAAAAAATCGTAAAAGATCCCCGAAAAATAAAATCCGAATCTTAATATCAATAAAACCTTAATCAATAAAAAAAGAGAAGTAAATTACAATCTCGAAATCCCTCCGCTCTCTTATCTGAAGGGTGATGCCTCAGCGGCGACCAAAAGCGGGCGCACGCGACGCGTACGTTAAACGGGCGGGCGCGCGTGCGCAGAGAGAGAGAGAGAGAGAGACAGACAGACAGAGAGGGGGAGAGAGAAGGGTGGGCGGTCTCCGAAAAAAAATATGCGCGCGTGCGCGAGCGAGCGAGCGAGCAACCACCTGCGCAAGGGGAGGCAGGTGTTAACTTCGCCCGGCTCTCGCTCGATTTATCTCTCTCGGTTTATCTGTCATTTTATTTATCTCCTTTTTATTTTTATTTTGTTTATTCCCCGTGGCTTCCTCACCGAGATCGGGCTTGATTGTCATTTCGAGAGCTGGTTATTTTTATCCGGTAGTGTTTCCAGGCTTTTTCTGAGCTCCGCTTTCGTGAATGAGGGCTATTGTTTTGGCCCTTCTTCGGATGGAAGTAGGTTGAGCTGAAGTCTGGAGTTGTCGTGAAGAATCGCGGTTTTGTACGTGCGTGATTGCATTTTGTAGTATTGAGGGTAAAAAAATTGACGATGTTCAAATGTAAATTAACAAATCTAAAAAAAAAGTCTTATCTTAAAAATTACAGGATTCATGGTCCATCGTGCAATTAACACTTTTTATGTTTATTTACCGAGACTGGTGGGTAATTTCCATACGCAACCCTCGGAAATTAAGTACTTAACTTCACACCGTACAAGATTATCATAAAAATTTGCCTTTCAAATGAACTCGTAAAACTCGCGAATTACAATCCACAAATTATACAACTCGCAAATACCCGAAACTTACGTTCCTCTCCTACCCAAACACCTTAACCTCTCTCGTTCGAAAAATAATTGACGCAGCGCCGTCAAAAATATCGTGTAAGCACGGAGCGAGGCATTCGTTGGGGCCAACAAAGCATCTCGCCGACAGCGAGAGAACAACAGCAGCAGCAGCAGCAGCGGCGCAAAGCAAACTCCGCGCTCACTTATCTTCACTTTCACTCTCCGGCTCGTTTTTTTTTTCCCTCCGAAATTATTCCCCGGCGATAATTTCCCTCGGATTTCGGCAGGCGCCGTCGTGCTTCTTTCTCGCGCCGCCACCGCCAAGGAACAATGTGTTATTAGGTGCTTCAAGTGGGCGTACTTGTTCGCACTTCGTTTCTTTTCGGCGCGGGCGCCCGTTTCGCGCCGGGCAACATCTCATTTTCGGTGCGTTCAACCCTTTGGCCACGGCGCTCGGCAAACAATTCTAATTGATATGATTGCCGGCGATTTCACGCGTTGCAATCGCACTTTTGAGCGTGAAGCGCACGTACACGGGTCCGGTATGATTGTTCGCTTGATGTATCGGAGTTTATGGCTTGTTATTAGAGGAAATTTCGGCCTTTTTTTCGAGCGCCGTATTTGCTCTGGTTATAAATTTCGCGAGATTTTTTTTCTCGACGGCGAAATTAAATTAAGTATATACGCGCGCGTAAAATGTATCCTATTGAAAAATGATTAAAATTTGCTCGAAAACAATTTTTAAAAAAATCTTGTGCATATCTTGCAGTAAATTCGCATTATCTTGCAATAAAAATAGTACATTGTGCAACAAGGGGAGAAAATGAGCTATTTCTAGCGACCTTCGACGCCCTCGAGTCCGACTCGTGCTGAATACCTCACCCGAGTCTGAAATAGCTTTTCAATACAAATTTTGTATATTGAACGAGTGCTCTATTTGTAAATTAAATTCTATTTTAACCTTTTTGAAAACATATGATAGGATAGTTTGCTAATTTTAAAAAACTAATTTTAAAAACAAAATATTAATCCTTTTATTTTAAGTATTTTAATTTAATTTCAATTATTTAGTTTCAAATATTTATGAAAATTCAAATCTAGTGGATGTAGCAAATTTTTGTGCCTATTCCATATCGACCAATCGAAATCAATATTGCAATGCTTCACAACATCCGACCATCACTTTTTTAAGAAAAGAAGATTATTTTAGTATTACCTTAATTTGGAGGATAAAAATAATTTATGCTTTTAAAATCTCAAATAGTTGCATGATTGTCGCTAGTAGTTTAACACAGAGAAAAAAAAAAATTAAAAAAAAAAAAAAATTTTTTTTGAAATTTGAAAAATCAAAAAAAGTGACTTTTTTGTCAGGTCAGTCCCACCGAAGGCGGGGAAAAAAGACTTTATTCCCCGCTGTGACAAAACATTTTCTCAAACGTGTGAAATGCTCGATTTTCTATATATGCTATATTTCTAGCGTGAAATGAGGGCTATTTCATGTCCGATTTGGGAAAAAGTTTATTTCATCGTTATGTTTCAAGTAAATCGCTGATTTATACCGTTAAAATAATTTCAAAGAAAATCCTTACAAAAAATCGATCCATCGACCGTCACCGTAATCTGCGCTTCGTTTCACTTTTCGCGCGCGTCTCCCGTCAGCCAACATCCTTATCCGCAGCTTTATTTACGCCCCCCTTTCAGCGGCGGGCGATCATAAACCTCGCGATAAGCCCTCGAATATCGCATCGGCGCTCGAAACGAACGGCATCTCTCGTTTAATTAGACGACGCCCAGCGATCGAGAGGAAGAGACAAAGACGGACAGGAGGCAGAGAGAAAGCGAGAGTATATACGCGCAGAGTGTCCGGTGGTAAATATTTATCTCGTCTGGAGACCTTCGCCTAGGAAAAAAATGCAGACCGCGGCGGCGGCGGCGCGCGCGACCCCTGTCACCGGGCTGCCTGCATTAACGAACGCGACCTCGTGCCCATGCAAATCGCCCGCACGGATGTATCTCGAATTTGCGAGGATTCCGCGTCGGCGCGCGCGCCCGACGACGTTTTTCCTCCTTTTTTTCGCCGGGCCTATCTCGCGGACGTGTACGCAGTTGTAACGAGCCGGCTTTACGGCTGGGAAGGCTGGCTTTTACGAGCTAGGACGTATTCCTTCGCGGAATCGGCGCGTTACGTTGTCGCGCGGACTGGGCAGCGCGAAAGAAAGGCTTTCTGCCGGATGGTTCGTTTGAAAGCTGCTGAATTTTCATGGGACGTCATTTCGTCTTTCTTTTGCGGGCGACTCTTTGTTTTTTGAGGATATACTTTTTGATGGCTCTGGTTTATGTGTAGTCGATGTTAAAAGTAAAATAAGGGTTTCAATTAAAACTAGTAAGTATCCTTAATCATCTTGAAGGAGAATCTTGTTATCAATTTAAACATTGGAATTTATTCAATTTTTCATTTAAAAAGGATAAATCTCGGCTTATAACCTTCAATTTCTTCTTACTGCATTGAATATCAAGTTTCAACTTCAACTTCAAACTTTTAAAAGCGCGTTACATTATCTGTAAGTATCTCATTATCAGCTCGGCGTGTATCACACCGCGCTCAACACAACCTTAAGAGATTTCGAATTCCACCGACATCGACTTTTCCAGGCATTCGTGCCTGCAGAATTCTTGTCCGCGTTATAATTCACCGAAAGCGTACCGACGCGTATATTTCATTAACGTCGCGGCCTCCTACCAGACCGAAAAAAGCAGAGAGAGAACGAAAAAAAAAAGAAAACAAGAGGAGCAAAAGTTCGCGGGGCATAAAGAAAGGCTAAATAAATCCGAGATAGAATCTCCCAGGCGGACTGCTGTCGGCCGTCGCGAAGTCGTTTCTTTGGCCGCTACCATTCGTCCCCGGGGTCGCCTCGTGTCGCGACGACCCGCATCATCAATATGAAGAAATAGAAAAGTCGACACCGCAGAGAGACAGAGAGAGAGAGAGAGAGAGAGAGAGAGGACGGAGGAGCCGCGCGCGAATCGGCCGCTGCTTTATGTACGCGAGACACGGAACATTCCGTCTGCGAGCGGCGGGCGCGACAAACGAGTTTCGAGCTCCTTTAAAAAGGCTTAATTAATTTCTTATTCCGGCTTTCTGGGTTCGAGGAAAATCTGGTTATCGGTGATTAATCACCGAAATGTTCGATCGTAAATCGATGGGACATTTTTTTTTTTCTCGAGGCGCTCTGGTAATCGAGATAGCGCGGCTGAATTTCGCGCCGAGTTCGCCTGCATGCGTGCCGATAATTTATTATCGGTAATGCGGATATTGTGTCTACAAGGTTTAAACGATGTACAAGGCAGTATATTGAGATTGTATTAATAATATGGGAGCATCAAATGATATGGCAAGTAAGCATCTTAACTTGAACTCAGTTATGTATTATTAGATAGTTATTGGCACCTTTAAAACCAGATACGATTTTCGTAAATCATATATGACTTACCTTTTTAGTCAAAAATTCGGTGGCCTTTCTATTCCTGACGCATTTTTTGTATGATGGTGAAGTTAATGGTTGAGCGTGTATTTAATTGTTAAAAAACAATTTTACTATATAATTTTCAATCTGCTACATGTCGATATCAATAAAAAAACCATTTATTACTATCGATAGTTTATTGCTTATAAATTATTTAAACTCAAACGCTTTTTAACAATCATGTCTCATCTTATCTGCAAAGTATTTCATGATAAACACAAGCAAAATAATAATAATTATACGTATATAGATGCTTACATTAAAAAAAATAAACATAATTCTTGAAAAGATTTACTTTTTTCCCTCCAACTTTATAAACTTTGACCAAAATCTCCCTTTCACGTACGTCAATGATACTTTAGGATTTAGTTCTAGAGGACGCTTTGTTTTTGAAGACGGCAGCACCGAAAAATCGGTTAACAGAGCCACGGCGGCAAGTTTCATCAGCATAATAGACAATCGTGTACCGATGCACATCCTCGAACCTTCGCCAAATGGAAGGAAGGCAAATTTATGACGAGATACTTGATTCTCGGGACTGTGTCTCTCCGGATCGAACTCTTCCGGCTGCGACCAATATTTCGGATCGCGATGCAAAGCCCACGTTGGAATAATAATAGGATCTCCCGGGCGAAGATTGCATTTTATGCCGTCGTATCCTTCGAGTCTAATACTTTTGGCACACACTTTGCGGACAACTCCTATAGGCGGTGTCAGGCGCAGTGCTTCGAGTATCACTTGTTCCAAATAATCCTTTCCACTTGGCCGGATCGTGTATAAAAAACGGATGCTGGGACAAAACGGGATCTGTTTTTTCGTTGAGTTGCCAAAAATTGTTGAAGCTGGAAAAATTCGTTCGATAAACGCATTTTATCAGTTCTGGATCGCGCAGCACTAAACTCGGTCTGCGCAATAATTAAAACCTATCATACTGGCGTCAGTTGAATTGTAAAATTTATCAACTAAATTGGTGAAATTTTTTTTTAATGTAAGAACGGATATCATGTGTCCGAATCCAGGAATCGGATCAGGAGCAAACGCTACATTTTTTGTTAAATACCAGTAAATTATTGCTGCTATAAAAATCGGAATAAGAAACCACAATGAAAGATCCATTTTATTGGAGTAATTTTATATTAACGTCACTATCACTGTACTTTCGTGAAAACTATAATAATTATTAGTCGCATATAATGGTACTCTTCCTTACATTATAAATTATCTCTAATGTTTCTTGTCAAATGATTTATCTTATCAAATGATTACGTGTCTAAATCAAACGATTTATACTTTATCCGCAGTAATAAACAATATTAGTTACGCAACTGCAGAAATGATTCATTCTCCTAATTAATTTCAATAAATATACCAACAAACAGTTATAATATTTAAAACTGTATCGTAAAAATACCCATTCTCCCAACGAATTCCCGAAATTCTTCAGTCTGCGCCTTTGAAAATAACCGGCCGCAAAGCGCGCCCCAAAATTTCCCAATCCCGTCCCGTCATTCCGCATCCGCGGCGGCCAAATTGAAAAGCGGCCTCGGCTCCATATCGCAAAGGCCCATGGCAGCGCCCTATAATTCCGTAAACTCGCGGTTTACATTTTTAAAAGGAAAATCCACTCGGCCCACTTACCGATCAGCCCCGTAGAACGGAACCGACGCGGAAAGCAGCCTATGTTACATTAGCTCCGAGCGTGCGGGCCATCGGCATTGCGGCTCTGCGGCCGCGAGAACGCGCGTCTCTCTCGCCAAGGTAACGGCCGAGAGGCGAGAGGAACAAGTACTCTCGCTACGCGGAGATTCTCCTAACCCAGTGTCCGAGTGCGCTTCTTCTCAGGCGCGAGGGACCGGTCTAGGAGGAGGAGTCTGTGCGGCTACGTCTGCGCTCGGTCTGGGTCGAGGCTGCCAAGCGGCTGGTTTGCAGCCGGAAACTGCGCGAGTCGACGAGCCGATTTTATATGGGAATGCTAATACAGGTTTCAGGAAGGAAGCCGAGCGATTACGGGAGCGGGTTTCTTTTTTTTTTTAGTGATTAAAGCGTTACTTGCGAGCTGTCTCCTATGTATAATTAATAGACACTTAAGTCATTTTGCTTATTGTAAATTCCAATAAGGAATCGAAAAAATTCTCTTGGATATTCGACGTGCATTCGAGCTGAAAGATAATATCATTTTTATGTAACTTTGAAAATGATTTCAACCATTTTTCAGTTTATTATTTTAGAAACTATAAGCTTTTGAAACCTTTTTCGATGAAGTTCACTCGATTGTGAATAATTTTATCGTACCTGCAAGGCCTAACGAGCTTCACGTAAAATATGCGCCTGACTTAAAAAAGTAGCTAACTTCGGGCTTTAATTAATCATTGTCACGACGAAACACCTTGTGTGGTTTTCTCAAAATCAAAGACCCGCATTGAAGATAACATCTTTGCGAGTTTTGTCAGCAAATTACTTGGATGCAAAAAAAAAAAAAAAGAATAATCAGAATTTCTCGAATACATCCTATCCGTGAAGCAGTTGTCCTTGCTTTGCGCATATACATAAACTATAGAAAGATACAGGTTCCGCTTGAAAAAAAAAAAAAAAAAAATGAACAAAACATTTTAAATTAGCGGATAGTCGACCAATTTATCTTATCTCTTCCCAATTATGAACTTTTTAACAAATATACGAGCTACAAGCGGCGTTAATAAAAGCTAGATTTTTCTCTAGACAAGAGAGAATCCGAACAGGAGTCGCCTACCGAATGTTTTGATATCTCTCGAGATTTAATTATTTTAATTGTATGCTTGAAGTTATCGTTGATCGAATAAAATATTACATTCGCGGGTATCAAACATTTTAAACACGCTATCATTAAATATTATATGTTTAAAAATATTAACGGATCGATTAATTAAATAATATCGTTATTATAACTAATAAAGCTTATCCGTATTATAGGCAAAGTTTTACGGTCAATGTACGCAAAAGTCTGATTATAACGAATAAACACAATTACAAAAATAGCTTTTTTACTTTACTTCCCATCCTAAATGATCAGCTGATCAAACATTTGTCGTCCTCTGTAAAATCCGTCCTCGATTAAATGAAAAAAAAAAAACAACGGTAAACCCCCGTCGTCGTCGGAATTTCGAAAACTCGAGATATTCCCCAGAAATGGTCCGGAGAAATTGCTCGTACCTCCCTTCCCGACAGCTTAAAAGCCCCTGACAAAGATTCCGCGCGCGCGCTCGCGCGGCTGCCCCGCTCTCGTATAAAGACACGGGCGCGCACGACGCGTCAATTAAGTGAAAAATTAAAGCGAGAGCCCCGAAAAATTCGAGGCCCGAAAATTGGGCCCGGCTCTCTCTCTCTCTCTCTCTCTCGCGCGCCGATTGCATAATGGCCGTTACCGTCGGCGGGGGGATATTCCGCCTCCGGCTTTTTAAAAAGTGCAACCTGCTCCGATCTCGGGCGACAGCGTCGCCCCGTTCATTATATACGGCCGGGCGCGTGCACGCGCGGCTTCTTCTTTCGCTTTTCGAAGGGTGTGTGTGCGTGCCGCTGAGTGATTTTCCGAAGAGGGGCCCCGCCACTTTCCGCGCCCCTAATTCGGCGCCGCCGCCGCCGCCGCTCTGGGCGGGAGAGAAGAGCTGCAGGTGAAACAATCGGCCCGGAGATTTGCATAGTTTTTCTCGAGGGGAGGTTCCCGGTTCTTTTTTATTTTTTTTTATTCGGTCGAGTTTTTGAAATTGGGTGTGTTTTGCGGAAGGCTCCGTCGTAAATTCGGGAAAAAGAGGAGGAGGACAACGCCTGTTTCGAATGCAGACTTTTTATTTTGTCAGCAAACTTTATTTCTAAGGCACTCATCTAATTAGACGTATTATGCAAGAACCATTGTGTGTATGGATTATGAAAATCAGCTCGTTTGACAATTATCTTGTATTGCTAGAAAGATTCTGTAAATTTTATGTAAATCAAAAACCAATTTATACCCAATTTCGAGCCGCCTATCAAAGACTCAAGAGAAGAGAAAAAAAACCGAAATCCACAAAAACACCTTCCGAAGAAAGCATAAGAAAAAGGCGTCGGGAGAAAAGTGAAAAATTTCCCTCTTTCCCGAGTCATCATCATCATCAGCATCGGCGGCGGCGACGGGGCAAAGGGGGGGGGGGGGAGCAGAGCGAACGTCGTCGCCGGCGGCCTCGGCTCGGCGCGGCGGTGCGGGCCCAAAGCCAAGGGGATAAGTCACTACTCTCCTTTCCGATCTCTACACTAAAAACCCAGAGGCAGGTGCTTCTTCCTCGCGTCACCGCGCCGAGCCGATCTTTATATACATTTTCGAGAGTGCGGCGCGCGAGTGTGCGTGTGCCTTAATGGCAAAGAAGACACCAATCAAACAAGTGCGCAAGCGCGCATCTGCCTCTGCCCGGCGAGCGCTTATATACGTGTATAAAAATGCGCGAGAGCGATGATTTATGAATGCGCGCTTAAGCGCGAGTGTGCTTTAACTGAGGAACGGCTCTTTGGAAGCGTAATCGATGAGGTTTCGGGTGACGGAATTTTTTTTTTTTTTTCTTTTTGGAGGGAAAACCGCATTGTTTCCTTTGTGAGGAGGGAAAGCTTGGACGCGAGGATTCGGCTGGGCGGAGATTCGATGTCGCCGGAATTTTTATTAGGTGGTTTATGGATAGAGCAGAGTTTTCGTGAATTGTCGTCGATTAGAAATTACTCTATCGACTGTTAGAAACATGAAAATTCCTTGGATTAATGTATTAAACTTATTAACAAGCTACTTTTATTAAAATAATTTTGCTCAAAGTTTAAAAGTCGCCGCGGTAATGTGATTTAGTCCCTCGGAATCTGCATATGTGATATAGCCAGGAGTTTTATTTTAATTTAATCATCAGCGAATACACGCGCCAAATTTTATTGCCGCAACGTAACACCTGTTTGGGAGTTATAACGGGAACGAAATCCAAGTGCTTCAAATTTTTCTTTTTAAATAATTTTCTGCGGCATCGATCAATTTTACAAACTTATCAGATCCTTACACGCTAATAAATTATCGGGCGAGCTTATATTTATAGAGTCGCTGTTTCGTAAAAAATTAAAAAGCCACTCATCAGGAGATTCGGAAAGAGGGGTTTCTTTGTGAAAAGGAAAAGTTAATAATGAAACAAAAAAAAAAAAAAAAATAATAATAATAATATGTCGCATAAATCCTGTAAATTTAGTCAAAGTAATCAAAATGTATGGGGTTATTGAAAAGTTATTAAAAATATAAATAACAAGTAGCAGGTGAATAATGTCGGATTCGATTCTTCCCCTTAAGATATTATTAAGCCATAAAAAAATGATCATAAAAATATGGTTCGAGTATACGGCAGGAGGCACCGAGAAGCACTGCAAACGTACAAAACGGAAGGCAGATTTTTAATGGCTTTGAAATTAATGGATCTCATTAGATTTCGATTCATTTTCGTACGTGCGTGCAGCTAATCTGAATTATTAATCACCCGGGAGAAACGAAGCGCGTTTTAATTAGAAGAATGCATTATCGAAGCGTAAGTGTGATTAATTAAAAAAAAAAAATTTTTATAAAAGCTTCCTTCGTGCATCTTCTTCGAAAATTGTGTAATATAGCATTAAAATAATAACAAAAATAGAAATTGCCTGCATTATCGAGTAAGGAAAGAAATCCGACCGAAATCATCAATGAACAACTGAAATTAACGAGGGACAAGTCCGTCAATTTCGGTTTGTTAAACGTTCCACCTTTGCGCGTCGCGCAGAAAAAACGAACGCCAAGAAGCGAGACAGGGCGAGCTCCCCTGCATTTTTCCCCTTATCTGCGCTCTTAGCCTCATTAAGAGTCTTCGTTATGCTTAAACAGGCAGCTTTCGGAGTCGCGCCTGCGCGAGAGGCTGGAAAAAAAGGCCGGGCTCGCGCGCCGAACAAGCATAAAATCCAAATACCCGTATATACTCGCGCATACACTTTTTCTCTCTCTCTCTCTTGAAAAAGATGAGGGTCCAGGCCGGTTCCTCTGTGCCACGCGCCGCCGATCCCCTACTCTGTCGCGCGCGCGCCTCGTTCCTTCACCTTGAGATAAACTTATAAAGTCGCGGCGAGAGAGAGAGAGAGAGAGAGAGAGAGAGAGAGAGAAAGAGAGCGGCTGGCTTTCCTTTTGTAGGAGCCGCTTTTTTGGCGGCGGCGCCGGCGACGCGAACATCGGGCAAAAGTAAGAGTGACGACGAACGGCGGGGAAGCCGCTTTCGGGATATCGGGCCGGGAATTTTCAAAATTTTTCGGATTATTTAATTAAGCGCTTAATGCGACGAATCGACGGATGAACGCTGCGACTGTCGGAAATTTCATTCGGATTTTATTACGTGGGATTATTGATCAAATATAGTTATAAATATTTTTAAAATAATTAATTTTATTATGACTATATAAAGTTTAATTTTGTTTTGCAGGCTGCGAGTACGTAAAACATTAATTATTCCCCGAATAATTTTATTGATTGGCAATTGTTAAAAAGATAGTTTAATTAGAGGCGATCGAATAATGTTATCCGATCAGTTAATAAGGCAGTTGTAGAAAAAATTATTTAATACCTTTCGAGAAACTGGTTGCGATTTCCATAAAATTATCAATGAAAAATGGAAGCCCAACCGAACTGATTCTGATTATCTTCAAATGAGCGAGCATAAGTCTTATTAAAGTGCTTTCCGAAAC
Source organism: Ormyrus labotus (assembly GCA_035582975.1). Lineage (NCBI taxonomy): Eukaryota > Metazoa > Arthropoda > Insecta > Hymenoptera > Ormyridae > Ormyrus > Ormyrus labotus. The sequence continues at coordinate 12,190,757 of JAWWEO010000001.1, read as the reverse complement.
GAGACATAGTTTGCAGGTTAATTGAAATATTTAAATGTGTACATGATTATTGCCTTTTTCGCCAGACTTTGCTGACTTTACGTTTGATAAGCCTATCTAAAATATTTATAAAACTGATTACCCGAGCTTTAGTAGCAGTGCGAACTGCGTCCAAATTAAATAAATCATCGAAATATTTATTAACCTCTCAATTTTACCGACAATTAAACAAACAAAAAACGGCAGGCTCAATTAGTTACCGAATTGCCGGCGCAATTACTCGCAATTAATCTTCTTCATTCCGAGCGGTCTTTGATTTCACGGCGCCGATGTTAATCATTTTGCGCGCATATCCGAAATTTCTCAAAAAGCAACTCCTGCACGGCATACCCGCGCTCGTGACGCAAAAAGAGAGAGAACTGCCTCTCCCCCCCCCCCTCCCTCCTCGAGATAAACGCGAGATGAGATGCGAGCGCGTCCTGCAGTCGCGCGCGACTCGCGTGCCTCCTTTTTCTCGGCTCGCGCGGCGGCGGCGGCGGCGGCGGCATCTCTCGTGCGCGCATGCGCCCGCGATAGGATCTTTTTGACAGGTGAAATTTCGCGTGCACCCCGCGCATACCCGTACACTGTAAGAAGCTCCTGACGTAATTTGCGAGGGCATCTAATTATGATGTGAGCGCGGCAATTTTTTGTAAAATATTTTCGGCCGCTCGGAGCATTCCGGGGAAGGTAAAAAGCGCACGCGGCGCGGGACACATTTGTTTCCTGGGCGAGACGCGAACCGGTTTCGCGAGTGTCGTCGCGCGCGCTCCCCGTAGCACTTTGGGTAAATCGACCGGGAAGGAGTTTTTGGGCGAGTTTGGAAATTGCCGCGGATCGCGAGAGATTGCATTGAGGGGAGGCATCGGACTGTGCCAAGTGGAAGTTTGCTCTTGCGCGCATCATTTTCGGGAATGGCTTTTGTTGAAAATTTAGTTTTTACGCGGTGTAATTGTAAGACACCCACAGTTATTGTAAATTTATAGATGTAAGGATTTATAATACAAGTTATGTTAGTATAAAATTCAGATGTTTTCATATTTATTTTACTATAATTTAATTTAGAATTTTGAAAAAAGTTCACATTAAGTCTTAAATTTGGTTTCTGTATTAATAGAATTGTAACCATCGCGTATTAATTTTAAAAATTAAGCAAAAACTGAAAATTCATTTACAAATTCAAACGATTGATATCTAATTTGCATTATTACGCACAATATTGGTTCGGGAGCATTCTTCTCAGCAGCAGTTCGGGAATGCCAGCAGATGCCCGCGCAGTTTCTTACGTGGTGGATCATATTAAGTAAACGCACTTTATTTGTATGCACCCGCAAAATTGAAAGAGCCTTCCAGAGAGATGTAATCGTCCTTTTGATGTATCGGATGCCAAAGAGGACTGACAAATATTTGCTTGCTTACAGGCAAAAAAAAAAAAAAAAAACGAAGAAAACTCCCGGAGATAAGATCACGGAAACGTGTCTAGCTGACGGCTAGCTGATGTCTGGAGACGATTTGACATACGAATCTCCAGGGGAAGTAAACCATTCTACGAAGAGACAAGCGCCGATGCAACGCGGTGTCAAGAATGGTAATTGGAAGCTGCTCGGTGAAATCGTTAAGGAATCAGTGGTAGATTTTTACCTATCGATCTTTGTGGAATGAATACGCGCAGAATGAAAAAAGAAAACGTACATCGCTGCTACCCAGATAAATCACAATCTGTTTACGTATCCAGTGACTGGATATTCTAACGAATTTTGGAGAATGTTGTGACAGAGATATGATTTACAATGTGTCGATGCATTGTTCGATTCTTAAAAGTATGCATTGAAATTTGAAGTATTAGATATTCAAAAGAAAAACTAAGAATAATATCAATAAAAAAAAAAAAAAAAAAAAAATACACGTAAACGAAAACCTGTAATCGTAAATTGAAGCATTTCGAATTCGGGAAGGCAAAGATTAGATCCTCTAACGTTCGCCATTGATGTCTCTGCTTTACGACGGCATCTGCACAAATGGATACGCAAACACACAAAGCAGCCAAACAGAAAAATCCGAGCCACCGGCAATAAAAAAATTATCCGTCCATTTCGTAATTAGCACTGGCCGCGAGGCCCTCCCAAAGCGCTGCTTAGGATTCGGCTAAGCTCACAATAAATTAGTGCTCGAGCGCGAGGACGTAAGAACTCGTCTCTATTATGCTAAACCTTAATTAGAGTAAGACGTCAAATTGATTCGTCTTCCACGAAAGCTGCGGGCCGGGGCGCGTGCGCGCGCAAAACCGTGCGGCCACTTAACATAAAAATCCCGAATCGGACGGCAAAAAGAGGAGAGAGAGAGAGAGAAAGGAGGCCTTTATTAAGTTCTCGACGTCCCGCTAAAGAGGAGAGGAGAGAGAGAGAGAGAGAGAGAGCCTAGGCGTCGCGCTTTGCATATGTCGGGCGATCGCGTGTATATATAAGCCGGCGGAGGTTATAAGGAGGAGAGCGCACGTTTTTTTCGAGGCTGAGAGCTGCAGAATATATTGATTAGCTTGTTTGCTTAGAGCGACATTTGCCGTCATTATGCTAAATAGGCGTCCGTTTCTGCGAGAATGAGATGTTATACACGCGTGCTCCCGGGCCTCGATTGGCAAACCTCAAGTCTCGGACTTGTAATTCGCTTCGATTTCCTCCTTTCATTTCTCCGACTAAATTTATTCTAATTAAGCAAAAAAAAAAAAAACACGAGCGAGCAAAATGACTTCACTTTACTTAGCGAGAAGAGATAAAAATTATGAACTGAAAATTAAATATATATACATCATCGAAAAACCCCATTAAATATTTCCGCGACGCAAACACTTCCCCTATCGGATCAGATCCGCGTATCTACGAGAGATAGCAATGCCGCAGAGTCCACATCGTACACACAGTCGAGAAAAAAAAAAACTACTCCGGCTATCGGCGGGGCCTCTCTCTCGTCGAGTTTACTCGCTTCCTCACGAACTCGCACGCACACTCGGAACGGCGCGTGGCAGCTGCGGATGCAGTCCGGTGTGCCACGCGTCGCGATATACCATCCCTCTCCCCCCTTGCGCGCTCCGATCCCTCTTTTGGGACCTCAGCTCCCTTTTCTAGCCACGGTCCCTCGTCGCCGGTCTAATCCTATTTCTTTCGGCTTTACGTCGCGGATGAAAAGTATTCGAGGAAAATTAATGGGCAGACCTCTCCGGAATGCTAATCGGACGACAGGACGCTTGGAGGGGGACGGTGGCGATTGGCGCGAGCTCTCTGCTAATGGCTAATTGTAAGTCGGAAGGATCCTTGATTGTCGACGCTCGATTCTCGCTGTTTACGCTACACAACAGCGCGGGAGCCAGTGCTCTTGCTTTTCTCCGTTTTGCTCGACTTATTTTATTGAATTTCTGAGACGTGCACGTACATATACGTTCGTGGGTAAAGAGCACGTGCGCGCGTTTTCGGTCCGAGGTGCAGCCGTCGCAGCAGCGGCGACTGCTTGAAAAAACAAAAAAAAAAAAAAACAACGTGAGGGAAAGAGGAGGGGTGAATGAAAAAGACGAAATTGCAGAGCTTTGATTATGAATAAAAAGGCGCATTTCTTTCAAAGGGCAATAATTCATTGGTTTGACGAGAAACGAAGCTCGTACATTAGTAGCTTAAAATCTTGACTAGCCATCTTTGCCGATCAAACAAAACCTCCAAGAAACCACCCAATTTGCTCGGTCAAAATCCTAAATCCACCTCCGATCTTGCATCTCCATTAGCATCGCTTTCTAACCTGGCCAAAAAAATCCTTGCGCAGAGATCGGGCAGAGAGCGCAAGAAAGCTCGGAGCAGCCGGAGTCTCGAGGAAAGAGAGCCCTGAAAGGGAGGGAGAGAGCGAGAGAGAGAGAGAGAGGGAAAGAGGACCGGCAACTGCCGCACGCGTCTCAAGCGAGGACCACCGGACTTGTCACCTGCGATCGGCGCAAGTACGCACACGGCGGAGAGGCTTCCTATACGGCGGACTCGAAAAAAGAGAGGGATCCCGAAGGCTATCGCCTCTGATCTCCGATGGGGCTTTCGCTTGATGAGCTGCTGCTGCTGCCGCCGCCGCCGCTGCAGCGGCGATTGAAAACGTCGAGAGAGAGAGAGAGAGAGAGCTCTCGCTTGCGTGTGCGTCGTCGTCGCGTAAGTATAATGACGGGTAATGACGCCGGGCTTATGCAACTCTTGGGCAACGTATAATTGTACCGGGAACCTTGGCGACGCGAGGCGATCGGTCTCCGCGCGGCCTTTTCAGCCTGTGGTCAATATTTTGCGGGCACGCTGAATTATTATTGGATTGGACCGACGATGCGATAATAATCGCGGGGCTGCAAGCGAGCTTTTCTCTTTATTTTACCCAATTGTTACTTCTCAATTTAGAGTACCGTTCTAGCGAGAACGTCTCGATGCAGAAGAAGTAATGTTTAATCTTTTTTTAATCAGCAGGCCTAACTTAATTGCTATTTAATGAAACGGACCCTTCGATCACTCAATTAGTCGTCTAATTTAAAAACGATTTGGCATCAGATTAAGAGTGCAAATACGTAAAGTGGATTTTGATGATTTTCATGTGTATAAGGTACAATTAAGAATTGAGTCATATATTTGAGTTATAAGTTTAATGACAAACATTTCTGGAGCCTTCTATCAATTACAATCGAGTATGAAAAACCTAAAATTGCGTGAATAAATGTTTACGGACTTTTGATACTATCTGTACTGTAACACTTAAATAAATAGTATAAAAGATTAGTCATATTTTCACATCCCAACACAGTCTCTCAAACATGCCCGGTTCTTCTCCTAAGTACAAAATTAATGCAAATACATTTGAAAGAAACATTGTATGTCCCTACAATTATAAAATTATCATAAACACCGTACTGAGCGCTGCCATAAAGATTTGCAGATTAGCTAAATCTCATGCATCTTCATTTTCGCCAGAAAACCCACATTTTAACCCGGAGTTAAGCATCAGAAATAAAACGTCCCTCGGAACACCGCACACGAGTCGCTCCTAATCCTTCCTCTCCCCCTGCACTTTCGCTGCGAATCGGCAAAAATCTTGGCTTATCTCTCCCCCCGAACTCTTCGCATCCATAATGCGGCCGTAATAGCATGTAAATAAAGGGGAGAGGCCCCGATCATCGTTATTCAAAAAAAAAAGAAACAAAAAAAACCCACACGGAAAAGTTCCTCGCGCCGTTAAGAATTCGAAGCGCCCTCGTATCGGCTAGTATCTCCGGTTGCCCATCTAAAGTGGCGCGGCGCTGCGGCTCGTTCGGGGCGCCACCGAGACTCCGAAAATCATGCGGCGTATATTAAATTTCAAAACAGCGAGTCTGCAGGCCGCGCGGGATATCTGCGAGATGCCTTATCGCGGACGCATCGCTCGCCGAGCGGAGAGAGAGAGAGAGAGAGATGCGGGCTAAAGCTGGCCGTTGTCGCGTGCCGCGGAGGAGAGACAAAGAACGAAAGCTGAGGAGCCGCGCATATTGTGTGCACAGGCTCGTTAAAAAGTCGACTTTTGGATTTTGGCTGCTTTTTCTGCTTTAAAATTGGATATGCCTCAAGAAGGAAGCCCTCTAAGTGGTCGGACCAAATAGATGCTCCAGAAATAGATTAGCAATCGACGTAGATGACAATGCCGACGTCAGTTTGAAATGTTATTCTGTCTACAGTAACGAACTAAGAAATAAGAAAAACCGCAGCGCTTTGCCGGGTAACGCGTCAAATATCGATCGAAAAATTCCTGCCGCAATTAGCGCGCGAACGAAGGGAATATTTTTTTTTGTTTTCCATCGTCGCGCTGCCCTCGCTCCTCCATACATACGTCTCACGCACACGAGAGTATCTTTATGTATCTTTCTCGGCGGAACGGCAGGTGGAGCGAACTCGCTCTCTTGAAAATTTAGTGGCATCGGTGGCGCGGGCCGACTCTCCGAAAAGATCGAGGAACGGCACGAGGAGCGCGCTGCAGTTTCACGAGCCGGCTTGTTTTTTTTTTTTTTTTTTTTTTTACGGGGCGCCAAAAGTGCGCGAATTAGCTACCGACCGAGAGAGGGAGAGAGCAGTTCTCTTTGTTTTGCTCCGCGGCAGCTCGACTCTTTTTTTCCTCGACGATCGTCCTCGCTCACTTGAGCAGGCGAGATATAGGAAGGAAGGCGGAGTGATGGCTCTGTTTGAACAGCTTTATGCCCGCCGCTCAATTGGACGGCACACGCGATGTTTGCTCTTCGATTCCGGTGTTTGGTGATTGGCGTTGATTGTCGCGAGTGGAGGAGGCGATCGGGGGAAGCGGAGATACGTCTGTGGATTTACGTCCTTAAGATTTTTTTCTTTCCGCATTCGTCGAAAAATCGTTGCCTCGATAAAGATTCGTTCGGAGAGCCGAACGAATGGGTCTTTCAAGGTATTCTTTTTTATTTGCGCGTGAAAATTTTGAGAAAATTTTGTTAAAATTGAAAAAAAAACTTCAATGTGTTTTTCTGTAATAAATAAATGCAAATAAAATAACTAGAAATATTAGCACCTTCACAGTTAACTAGTCAGTCGCCGTCGTCGATTGCTTAATTTTGGAGAACCATTAGACCTCGTACAGTTTGTAATCGAAATTTACACAGACCGACTCGAAAATGCGGGTTTCTTAAAGAAGCTTTTAGACGGTCTCGCTTTAAAAGGATATTAGCGTTTTATAGCGGGTTGGATTGTTTGCCATCCAACTGTACAACGGTATCTTTTCTAGCTTACTTTCTTTCTTTCTTAGTTGGCGCGCGTCTAACGGCCAGCCCTTCATTAGCAAGTGATAAGGGTCGTATGTTTGCTCAAACCTTTCTTTCGGCTCTTTATACGTTTGTAACCGCTACATTCTGCGAACGGTTACGGTTTACGAAAACAAATTTGTACTTTCTCGGTAGTAAAAGCGGCGAGGTATAAGTTAAATAATGTTTTCATACAGTATCCACAAGATAACAGTGATTTTTGAATGAAATTATCACAATTAAAAACTCTGCCAACTGATTTCGGCACAATGCTTTCTCATATTATATTAGAGAACATAGAAATAATGAAGGAATTAATTTATATTATAAAGGAAATGTTATGAAACAATTACTATTATCTTATTTATTAAAAGGTGAAATTTAAGTTAAATTTTACCAACGTAATTAACATTACGTTTTACGTGTCATGATGTTAAATTAGGCGGTATTATATTAATCAGTTGATTTGCAAATTGCTAAAATTTTATAGTTCGTTCATAAGACTGAATGTCTCAGTAACATTAAATGACATAACCATGATAGGTTCCTCTAAAGGGCGTTCATTAGTTCGTCAGCTGTCCTGAACTATTTTCTATTTGGGATCAGTTAAAGTGGCAAACCTTCGGAAAGATACGACTTTTTAAAAATATCGTTTTAAAATAAAATTTTGACATTTTGAAAAATAACTTAAATAGCAACAAAATCCAAACTAATCGATAGAATTCCTTTAAATTTCCAGCCAGGTTCTTAATGCATGTTTACGACCAAAATTTTATCAAAAAATAAAATTTTAATTCAAGTATTTACGTCAATTTAACATCTATCTTAGTAAGATACAAATATTCATTAAATTAAATATAACTACAATAAATATCTTAAAAATGTTTTTTTATTAAAGCTAACATGGTATACAATTACAAAGAAAAAAAAATACAACAAAAAATCTTAATATTTTCTGGCAAAAGTAGAAAATTTAAATATTTCAAACTTTTAAAAAATCACTTAAACAGCCATAAAATCGAAACTAATTGATAAAGGTACTTGAAATTTGAAAGCAGGCTCATAAAAATTAAATGAAACTTGTGTGCAAAATTTGAAGCGAATTCACAGCGTCGTTTAAAAGTAGTTAAGGGGGAAGTATGAACATACGTATATATACTTACGTACATACATATGTACATTCATCCGGACATTTTTTAAAAACTACTTTTTTGGACTCTGTACTTCTACGTCAAAATATGGGCACCGAAAAATTTTGCCGTTATAAAGCTTTCTTGATGAGAAAGCAATAGTTCATGATTATTAATATTAACAACGTTTTAAATGCATGTAAAATGCAGCTTTGTTATTCCGAAAATTTTACTCATTCCTGTTAGATATGTTTAATAATTAGATACAATAAAAATCTGGCATTTTAATAAGCGCTAATGATACACGTAACACCTCATATGGACGCGTGCAGTCTTGCCCTCTACGCGTTCCCTTAATCAAGCCGACGCGCAAAAAAAAAAAAAAATCTGATCCAATTTTCAGATACCGGGCATCGCCAATCATCGCTGCTGCAAAAACGGACGCGTACGCGGAAATTGAGTCAATTAAAAGCGTCTTCATCACAGAAAAATGGAGGGAGTACTTCGGTCCTGACTAAAGAGAGATATGTGAATTGAATATGAATTGTCGAGAAAGAAAAGTGGACGCCGAACAAGAAACCGAGGTACGGTCAAGGTGGGTGATGAAGTTAGCTTGACAATGGTACTATTTCGACTATTTAAAAGTTATCTATGATCATTTTGGTAAATTAGCAATGCCATCCAATGATATAAATTGACCTAAAGTAAAGCAAAGAAAATGTAGTGTGTTACTGTATAAATGAAAAATCATATTTCTTAAGGGTAGGGTACAATCACAAAAAAAAATTCTGTATTTAATAATATATATTTACAGAAATGTAACTATGTTTTAGTTACATAAAAGTAGAGAAAGTAAAAAATTTTCAGCCTATTTCAATCAAATTTCAACGATCAACGAATGAAGTAAATAGTAGCAGTCGACGCGCATACAGTGTTACATTAAAGTATATGTGCCATAACATTAGGGTGGATTCTCATTGTCGAATCCTGACTCTCCTGGCGCGTTATTGACGTCATATACTATGTATTTCGTAATACATTTCGTATTATGAATCAGAAAATTAAAAAAATAAACCGTTATTCATTTTTATGAAATTTCATTAAAAATTCGTTTTTTTTTGTTTTATTATTTAAAAATTAGGCATTGAAATTTTTTTAATTTAACCCTAATGAATACTTTTACACATTCTTTGATACTTCTAGAACACGTTTCTGAAATAAAAAAAAATTAGTTTTTTGGTGATTTTTGACTGTACTCTACCCTTAAGGTCAAAAAAGCCTGTTGCACGTGATGAAACTAGGTGTAAAGCAGACAGTAAAAGAAAAAAAATTATTTGAGTCACAATAAACAAAAACGTGCAGTTATATTTTTATTGATTATAATTCATAAATTGTAAAATGTAAACATTTCTGCACATTTTTTAGACCGTGAAAATTTCGCATAAAAATTGTTATTCCTATCAGTCACATATTTCGCACGAATTACACTAGTCGTCGTATGAAATTTACCCCGATATTCGATTGAATTGGCGTCCTAAATGGAGTTTCAATAATAAGCCACAGGGCAATCAACACACGGCGCCAACGTAAAACTGAAAAAGAAATCGAGCTAAAGGTGCCTCAAGATCGAAGAGATCACCGAAAGAGAGAGAGAGAGAGAGAGAGGGAGAGATGCGGGTCCGAAGGCTTGACTACCTGCAATTACGCGTCGCTATCGCAGCTGCCGCCTTTTGCAGCTATCGCGGCGACGTCGACGCCGTTTTTCTCGGTATATCGGGCTGTGCTACCGTTCGATTAAGGCGTCGTCGAATGCCGAAATCCGGGCAGATTCGAGGAAGTGCTCGCTGATTGTTACCGCGGGTGCTGCTTTCAACGGCGTCTATTCTGTGATCTCTTCTGAGCTTCGATAATAGTTCTTTTTCCAGGTTTTTGGGAGCGAGCTCTTGATATAGTTATTGCGCCTTGATGCAGGCGCTTACTTTATTTGGGATTCAAGAGATGTGCCTTGTGAGTTTAATTATTTAAACATTTTTCAAGATGATAAGCGCTGAATTTGTCAATATTAACGCACTAAAAATTTGCTTAAACCATTTATAGTACAGCGACGAACGTGTATTTTTACGTTAATTTGACGATTTACGGAATAAATTCGAGAGCAGCGGCCCAAAGCATTTTCTCCGCTCGATCCCCGCGGACGCGATAAAAGCCGAGAGCTCGCGCGATACTTAGATTTATATTAGTAATGATCGGTTTCGTGCGCGCTTAACGGTACCTCGCCGCAGCATCGGACCCGAAGCCCGACCAGGTGGACCTTAAACTCAATGATTTTATAAACGACGTCGGTGGCAGCAGCAGCATCCCTTAAAAAACCTCCGCGACAAGTTAATTAAGCGGAAGAAACGAAAAGAAGAAAAAAAAAAAGAGCGCGCCGCGCAATAGGAGCGACATCTCGCGCGCATCTTCGCCAAAAGTGCGCGCGCTGCTCGATCGAATGAGAGAAGCCGCTCTCGGGCCGCAGGTGACAGCGGGCCAGGTTATATACATGCGCACTTGGCAGCTGGCACGGGCCGATCGCCCGGCAGGATTTATAATACGCCTGCGTATCGTGCGTACTTGCTTAAACACACAGATGTAGATTCGAGGCGGCGCGGGGATATAAAAATCGGCAAGGCCGACGAATGTTATACGTGCCCGGGGTTTCCGATAGTTTGCGCTTTCCCTCGCCTCTCCGCCGGGGCGTATGAATAAGCAGCCGAGAGCGACGAGGCTTTTATTGGAGGCGTGATGGCTTCTAGGAACGGTGTGCTTTCGCTCTTGAAAAGCCAGGAGGAGACACTTTTTTTTTTAGACCGCAGGCGAGATGAGAAATAAGGCTGGTGGGCCGCGCGTGGAATCTATGGTGAAAATACGGTAGATTTTTCATATGAAAATGTGAGAGTAAACGTAATTTCTTTTTTTTTTGAATTTGAAATAAATGAGATAATTTTAGTTGGCAAAATTTTGTTATCAATAATGTTTACGTAACACTACCGTTTATGAATAAAATCTCTTGATAAAATTTTATCTTATGAAAAAGTAGAGTACAACGAAAAATGATGTCGACGCGTTTTTGACGAATAAATTGCACGTAACCTTATCGTTTAACGTTTTCGGCCGGATAAGTCGAGAATGATGACAAAGTACTTAAAATTTGCCAAATACAGGCAAATAAAAATTTTGCTAGCACAACGTAAATTGAGTTATCGCTAACTGCACCCTGTTAAATATTTACGGGATAATAAAGCGCGCGCACAAGCTCTGATAAATTAACTCGACCAGAAACGAAATTCCTTAATAAAACGCGAAACATCTCGGTTCACTTTCGTCTCATTCTTCGCGAGATAACATTTTTAACCGCTGCCAAAAGCGTCGCAGTCCATAAACGTCTCGCGCCTCCTTTTGAGTAGCGATATTTATTGAATCGTAAGTCCCCCTCCCCCTACCCCGTTCGACGCGCACTCGCAGTTTAACTTCTGCGCGACGAGTTCCTTATCAGGACCGACCGAATTTAATACGCCTCGCCTGAAATTGATCGCAACCTGCGACAGATGCGAGAGAGCCGCGCCAGTCAAGTTGAAAATCGATATTTCGGGGCGTTTAAGGCCCGTGTGGTCCCGGCTACCTTTACAAATTCTTCCTCTCCCTGCTCCCCTCTCCCGTGGCATGCGTGGGCCGCTCGGATTCCTATGCACGCGCGCGCGCATAATGCGCTCTATACGCTCGCTTTATCTGCGGCTTCGTCCTCCTCTTTTTTTTTTTTAGAAGCGGGGGGCTCCTTTTACGCATTGAAATTCAGACGTTTTTTGCGCGGGGCTCAAGGGCGGGGGGGATGCCATTAACTTTTTGAACGCGAAGCGGCTTAGGGGGAATTTGTTATTTTTTTTTTCTTTCCTTTTTTAGCGACGTGCGTCGATAATCCGCCGGGGGATCGATGGACCGAGTAATGTGCTCGGATACTGCGGAGGGAAGCTTTATTTTTTGAAAACTGACGTTTCTTTACAGGGATTTGGGCCGATCGTTAATCTTACTTTTTGCGGAGCCGGAGTATTGTTTTCGAAAATATTTTTTTATTTCATTTTAATGCACCTTTATTGCGTTCAGTTATTTTTTTATAATTAATTGAGAAAACACAAATTGATAAAGGTTATTATTCTTGAACCAATGAAAAATTTGCGTTTTGTTCTTAAATACAGCTTCTACACCTTGCTCATTAAAAGCACTTGTCGCGACTAAAGCTATGCAGGTTCAAACACTCTTAAAAATCTCTCGACCAGCTCAAGAAATTTGGAGAAGTAAAATCGGCGCAGCGATCTTGCGTAAAACCTTTTGCCCAGAGGAAAGTCACACTTTGCGGTGTTTAAGAACATAAATAGTTAATCGAAGGTTTTCATTTCCTATTCTACCCTGGATAAAGTAGCCTAAGCCTTCAATTTTGTGGGAGTTCTAATCAGTTCCTCTCGAGTACAATCACGTGCAGATGCGCTCCCGCTGCGACAAATCTGCGAGGAAATTAGGACCGTATTATACAGGGCCAACCACAGTGCCGAGCTCAAAGAGCATTACGGTGAAACTTGGGTTTAAGCTACCCCTACATGGAGACCGACCGACCTCGAAACCTTTTGGGTACAAGATTGGATGGAATTCAAATTTTGCAAAAAAAAAAAAAAAATAAATAAAAAAAAATAAATAAATAAAAAAAAACGTATCCCCACTTTCTACTTCATTTAAGGATCATTTACAAAAAGAAAACATTCTACGCCGTTGAGAGGTTAAAAAAAACATCAAAAGATAAAGATGATGTTAACGAGGATAAAAACTTTCATAAAAGTAAAATATAAGCGAACGAAAATAATTAATTCAAAATAATAAAGAAATATTTTGACGGTATTAAATTTTTTCTGAAATCTTTTATGATTAAGTCGAAAATAAATTCTTTAATTAAAGAGCTCCCTTGCACGCCTTTATCCGAAACCTGAGTGTGAAAGGTGTTTTGAACGACACGCTTCATAACTTTTCTTGCATATAATAATAGTATACTTGTAATCGCCCATATTTTCTTGGCAACGCGTCAGCGATGCAAATGACGGCGGATCCAGTACGATAAAGATTTGGGAAACTCATTTTGCACACTTCCCTCTTTCTCCCTTTTGCTCCGGGCCTTATTTTTCAACGCGAGCTCCTGAGAGCCGAGTAGAAAGTAGAGTAAGTCTTCGCTTTTTACGAACTTGTATGAGCCAATCGTTAGCGTTTTTGAAATTCACGATTGACTCATTATGTAAACAACGTTTCACGAAAACTTATTTAACGCGTCGACTTTTTTTTTTTTTTTTTTTGCGGACTGTTAAGGGGGGTCTTGCACGACTCTAGTTAACGGAGGCTCATTTTATAAATCGATATGATATTAAAGTTCAAATGTCCGCCCGTCCGTCCGGCCAGTTTTCTATATATTATCATATTATTATATTAGTGTACCGGAAGTGAACAGAAAGTGAGCTGGAAATGGACCGGAAGTATACCGGAAGTGGGCCGAAAGTGAACCGGAAGTGAAAAAGGGTTCAATTGAATACACGAGCGAGTTTTTTTGCTAGTTAATTAATTATTATTAATAGTATATCGATTTATAAAATGAGCCTCCGTTAACTAGAGAGTCGTGCAAAACCCCCCTTAACAGGCTGCAAAAAAAAAAAAAAAAAAAATGTCGACGCGTTAAATAAGTTTTCGTGAAACATTGTTTACATAATTAATTCTCACATAATTTATAAAGCGTCGTAATTGAAACTAAGATATTATTTTTAAGATATATTAACCTAATTTACAATTCTATTTATTATAATAATATCAATTATAAAATATTAATTTGACCAACGCATTAAGAAAATGAATATCATTTGGTAACATCGCAAGTTCGAACAGGCGTGTATATATCTATATACATATCGGTATGGTAGGATCGGTGGTCCTCTCTACACATAAACCCACTTTTATTATTTAAATGTTTTTGCAATTTCGTAATTGCCTTTTTTAGAATTAATTAACTGAAATATTTCATATTTGCTCTATATAAAGATTAAAACTAAATAATTTATTTTCAACAGAAAAATAACTTGTCATAGAAATTCTTAAAAAATACAATTTTTAATATATAAATAATTATTAGTTGCTTTTTAATTAATTGAATTGATAAATAATAGAATATTTTGAGGAAGTATAGTGACTGTTATAGATTAAAAATTAAAATTACTAATCGTAATTCCCATGCAAGCTATCAATAATTAATAGTTTCTATAAGTTACACTGATTTCCTCCATCATGCGTTTTGTCCAATACCCCTCTTAATTATTTACCATCGTCGATGAACGTCTTGTGTTGACAAAATTACCCGACTGACGACTAAAATTCGTTTCTCGAATTTTACCAGAAATTTTACCAGAAATGAAGCAGCAAAAATGAGCTGCATCGGTATAATACATCGGATATCGGTATAATAGTAAGACCGTTACTCCGTAATCCACTAATTTACGATTTTCCAATAAATCTTTGACACTTGGAGAACCGCCCCCCCAAAAAGGCACTCAGCCACTCCCACCCAAAATCCATTCCTATATTTAAGAAAAAACAAGCGGAAGCTTACGCTCTGCAAGTACGACAAATCGAGAACGCGGCGAGGTGCAGCCGATCCCGTAATGATACACCTGTGCTCCTGCTCCTTCATCGAGCCCGAAGCAGTGCTGCACCTCGTGATTTACTTTTCGGCGAAAAAAAATACACGCCTACGCCTCGTATACCTTTAATCCCGTTATAATTTAGGCTGCGCGAAAGCAGCGCAGGAACCCTTTCGCCTTATATTCTTTCGGCTGCTGCTGCTGCTGCTGCTGTTGCCCCTCTTGTTCTTTCGGGGAGATGCGATATCGGCGAATTTATTATGCAGCGGCGGGCTTGCGCGAAACAAAGGCAGCGCTCGCTTTTGTTACGAGAAAGGATGCTGCTGCGGCCATTATTATGCGCGCGCATTCGCGCGAAAGAGCGTGAGAGGATATCGTTGCTTTTGGCCCCGAAATGATAATTTCTTAATTTTCGGATTCGCTTGTTCTTTATGCGAGAGAGAGAGAGAGAGAGAGAGAGAGAGAGAGAGAGAGAGAGAGTGCCATTGTGCTTTTCGGGAATTGTTTATGGTGTTGATGCCGAGGATTTTATGAGCGTGTTTGCCCGATTGTATTGGAGGAGAGGATGAGAGGGATTTCGGGCCGAATTGGAACTGGCGCGGTTAATGATTTGCCCGGGCCATAAATATGTTTTATGCTTCAGAAGTGCCAGGAAACGTAATTATCTTTAGAATTCGTGATAAATTGAGTTCCTCTTTTTCGATACCGAAGTGCATATGTAGTAACTTATTTCGGTAATTTTACAGTTAATATTTCTAACGAGATATAGACTTTCTGCTCATTCTTCGTGGGGTATTATTTTATTGTTTTCCGTTATTGTTTATGTTTATGGTCGATTTCTTACTTCCTGCATTTTTCATAACTTTATACTATTGTAGCATACAGCGTTATTTTTAATGCACAATAATTTTACTTATAATTTGATCATTTAATTCTTTCATTCATTTAATTGCATAGTAAATTGGAAAAGAAAGTATAGAATCTTTTATTGCTGAAATAACGAGATCGAGAATCGAGAATTCGAGATGCAGGACATAAATATGTAAAGCATTTTTTGGACGCTACGTGGCGCTCGAGATCAGGTGGAATTTTCAATTGTTCTGTCAATTAATTTTGAAATTTTTTTTCTAACGCAAAAATGTAGATTTTGCATACTGTGTCAAATAAATTAAAAAAAAATTTCATAATATAAAATAAAATATGAGAAAGCAATAATAATTTCACGGGAATAATGCACTACTTTCAATAAGTATGGTAACTGTTTACAAAATTATACAGATTTGCGAACAATAATATTTTTAAAATAAGGAGGGTAGAACAGGTTGATTGATTGAGGTAGTTATACGTATACGTGATTTCTTCGACCACCGCAGCCTGAAGGCATTGTAGATAGATTACGAAAATGTAAGGTATAATACCGATGCGGAGAACTGAATATTAATCATTAGTAATATGTATATCTCGATGTACATATTTATAGCCAGGATTTTCAGAGTTTCTAATTATCTTAAATTCAGATAAAAATATACTTTTTATATTATTTTGAAGTGCTTCTTAAGTCCTGGTAAGTTTTTTTTTCATAAAAATTGTGCAAATAAATGTTCTTTAAAGAAATAAAATAAGTGGAAAAATTAACAAAATGTTAAAGATCGACGGCTTACATTAGATATGTAAGTTTCAATTATCTTTCAATTTTATTGAAAAAATTCAAAACCGTTCGACTGTTTTACGAAGCTAAAACCTGACAAGTCGAAAATCATAATAATGTGAAAAACACGGTAGATTAAAAAAAAAAAAAAATGTTTTTCCTAATAGATTTCAGTGCCATAATTTTAATGTAAAATCAATGTTCACTATACAATCTTATATCTCAATATTGGCAAAAAAGAAACACGAGCAACACTCGTTGCCGATCCAAAAATCGAGAGCGCCTCGAAAAAAAGTCCCCCGAATCGAAAATAAAGAGATGCGCCGCTTGCCGAATACATATATTCATCCGGGAGCGCGGCGGCAGCACGCTCTGCTCCTCTCTTTTCTCTCTCTCTCTATCTCTCTCTCTCTCTCTCTCATCTTCCCGATATACTTGGCGCGCCGCGCCGGGGCTCGTGTCCCACTACACGCGCGCCACGCACGTATATCCACACACGCGCGGCCGATGGTGGGGATACGCGGCGCGCGCCACGGGCCTAATGGTGGGGAGGGCGGCTCGCGCGCGTACGTGTGCTCCTTCTCCTTTCTTCTTTTTTTTGCTCCGGGCCCATTCTCCCTCTCACCCTGCTCCCCCCTCGCGCGGGCTGCCCCCTCCACTTTCAGAATCCCTCCGCGCGCGCGTTCACTCTCTCTCTCTCCCCTTTCATCCGTAATGTATTCTCTCTCTCTCTCTCACTTACTGCTTTCTTCTCTCCCCCTCGCGTCTCTTTTATGCTTTTCGGTCCTCTTTCAGATTTGCTCTCTCTCTCTCTCTCCTTCTGTTCTGCTTCCCTCTATACGCGCGAGGAGCTCTCTTTTCGGCTGTCGCTGTCCTTCTTTTTCTCATTCACTCTTGCTTTGGAGTTGTAGCTCGTAACTTTGTTCTCTTTCTTCAAATACTGCTCCGTACGTAGGTACTAAATAAGAAATGTCGCAATCGCTACCGGATAATCCTAAAAGAAATATCCGATAAGTTACGGATTTTAACTGAGCGCGCTTTTGGCGGTGCAACGTCATCTCTATTTACGAGGAAATTTTATGATAATTGCTTTACCGAAAAATTTCATCTTGCCGTTTTATCGTTGGTTCTCAAAATTTTCTTCTTAATTACTGCCGCTGAATCGCAGTATTTTACACGCACCTCTGTATATTTAGAGCAGCAACGTATAAAAAAAAAATCGTTCCACGCGATCACTATATTTAAACTTCCATTGAACGCCGCTAGGAAAGTACTTTAGAAAAAACCATAAATTCAGCCTTATCTCCCTCTCGGCATTATCTTTTTTGTAACCCTCCATCACCCTCCCTCTCTTTTTGCCTCGCTTTATCTGTCTCGGAGCTACTCTCAGCGCGAGGCGAGCGAGAGTCGTGCGGCGCGAGCTTGCGCCCGACTCCCCCCCACCACCCATTAGCTTTTTCGGGGCCCGCTGCCGGGCGCGCGCGGCCTCCTCCTCCTCCTCCTCCTCCCCGCTTCTCGTTCCCCGCGTCTCCCCCTCCCTCCTCTGGACCAGTCTCTTTTTTGCTGCCGGTAACTGTTCAAATTTCGTTCGCCGCGCGCTGCGCGCGTACGCGCATATGGGAGGGGGGGACCGGGGATTCGGGCGCGTGGGGATGCTGCCGCTGACTGATGTAGGACCCTCGCATGCGCCGAGGCCAGTGCTTCTCAATTCGACTCGCTTCTTATATACCAGTGGCTCGTTTTATATACAAAAGCGCGTAGGGCGCTCTCTGGGCTTTTTTTTATCATTGAGATTAGGGTTTTTTCGAGCACCGAAATGAGTTTAATCTTTTATAATTTAAAAATGAGATTGTATTTATTGTAATGCGGAGCTGAATTGAACGCCGTCCGCGATGATTATGTTTGTGCAGAAGTTTTAATTTAAATTTTTAATTAGATTATAAAAAGGGTAAGAGGCGAGATTCGCGGCAAAGTTATAACGCTTTTTGCAGCTACTGTTATTTATTGCAAATAAGTTAATTAAGAGAGTATCGATTTTTGAACGGTTTATAATTTAATTACAGAAAGATATTAATATACGCATGGGTATGAATGTTGCCATTGATACTGTAATGAACATGTGCAGTTATTCAATTACACTTTATTGTAAAATCTTAATTCTAGAACTTGCGTATTCACACGTTTAAATAACAAATTCGTGTATAATATTTTACTGTAAAAATTGTTCGTGAACTACATATAAACAACATTTTAACAAAGCTCGTAATTAACCCGTGCGCTATTAAAAGATCCAAGATGAAAAATGTGCCAGCGAACATAATCAGCGCAGCTAATGAATCAACAGGTTCCCGGGTAAAAAAATTCAGCGTTCGATCTCCCAATGAAGACCGCTCCATCGTCACCTCAATCCGGCCGAAAAAGTCCCAAGTCCCACATGCGACCGAAATGAAACTTTCAAATTCAATAAAATAAAATGAAACGAGGCTCTCTCCCACTCGCTCGGCGCGAGCAATAATCGATCGGCACTCTCAATTTCCTCGGCGGTGCTCTGCACTTTGCTCTTGGCCGCTATACGTGCACTTGATCTTGCAAGAGCCTCCGCGACGCGCATTCCGGCGCGCGCGTGTGTGTGTGCAGCGCGCGCGAGCGAAAGTCCCCGTTCTCGATTGCGCTCTCGCGCACACGCACACACACGTAGACGCGCGCGGGGCCCGCGAAAGGGGGAGGGATGCGGTCGCGTGCCGCGAGTCGGCCGCTCGCGCCGACGTTGCCGAAGGGGAAGGAAGGAGACCAAGAGAGAATCTCGATGAGCGCACGCAGGCGCTTCGTACGTGTGAGTGCGCGCACGCACATTTTCACGCACGCTTGGCAGGATCTCACTCTCGCTCGCGAAGCCCCTAATTGCACTTGGACTACGCGCGCCTGTGCGCACTCGATAGATGTAGAGTGGCGCTCGCGGAGCTGCGTTAATAGCGAAACAGTGCGTTCGGAAGGGTGCGCGTTGATATCGAGAGAGCCTCGTGCGTACTTGTTGCGTACGTGTACATGTCTACTTGTTGATCGAGCACAGATGCAGGCATGATCGGGCTCTCACCGACATGCGCTCGTATACTTGTTGCAGCGAGAGCAGCAGAAGCAACAAGCAGCTAGGGGACGAAGAGGGAGAGATAGAAAGAGCGAGTGAGAGAGAGAGAGAGAGGGAGAGAGTAGTGCGCACGCGCGCTTCAAGTATACATGCGTATATACGAAGCAGAGCAGAGATGAAGTGGAGAGAGAAAGAGAGAGAGAGAGAGAGAGAGAGAGAGAGATGGAGAGGAAGGGGCAGTTGGACCGGTGAATACAGCCCCCTCCCTCCCTCCCTCCCTTCCCGCTCTCCGGCAGACGAGCAGACAAGCCGGCCTAGGGCCCCTGAACGTACTGCTGTAGGACGGCAGAGTGGGAACAGGAGTCGCGTGCCTCGAGCTTCCTATATAAGGCCCCCGGCTCCTCTTTCCGAGTTATTTCGGGAGACCCAGCCTTCGAGTGCACATCGTTCTACAGTCCTTGTGCTCTCGTCCTTTGCCCCTCTCTCGCTCTCTTCCCTACGATCGACAGTTTCCCTCGACACTCACGTGTTCTCTCACAGTCGTACTCCAGTGTATCGTTTTTCCAGTGCCACGGAAAAGACTCTCAGACTAAAGACAATCGCAAAGAGGTAGTGATTCTGAGCCTCTTGCGTACAACTCAGTGCACCATGACTCTCGAGGAGCATCAGCTCATCTACTTGGGCCAGCCGGAGCAGCAGCAGCAGCAGCAACAGCAGCACCTCGGCTCCATGATGCTGCAGCCACAGATCTATCACCAACAAAACATCAACATCGCTTCGCACCGAAGCAACGTCATTGTCTCGGCCCCGAGCCCCGTCTCCGACAGCGGCAGCATCGAGAACGAGCAGCAGCAGCAGCAGCAGCGGCAGTCCCAGAGTCAGCAGAAGCGCAAAATGTACGGACAAGTATGCAGCGTGGCGACGCCGCAGCAGGCCTCCGTCGCGCGCAGGAACGCCCGGGAGAGGAATCGCGTTAAGCAGGTGAATAACGGCTTTGCTACTCTCCGCGATCACATCCCCCCGGCCCTGGCCCAAGCCTTCGGCAGCCCGGGAACGTCGCAGGCAGGCGGCTCCCGCGCGGCGAACAAGAAACTCTCCAAGGTCGAGACCCTCCGAATGGCCGTCGAGTACATCAGGAACCTCGAGCAGCTCATCGAGCAGCACGACGCGGACTCGTCCTCCTCGTCGGCCGGCTCGCCGCTGCCCCAGAACAACCAGTCCATGTGCTCCTCGTCCAGCGTCGTCTCCGAGCTGGACCACCACCAGCAGCAGGTCGAGTTCAGAGACCAGTCGCCCGACATCATGCCCTACGACCACCAGCAGGACCTCCAGCACAACCTCCAGGACTGCCAGCAGCAGTTCAACCAGAGCCCGATCTACGTACCGACCCCCTCCTCCGAGGCGTCCTGCTCGCCCACCCCGAGCTTCATGTCCGACGCCTCGTCCGTCGGCGGCGGCCAGATTTACGGCGCCACCTTCGACAGTCAGATCTACTCCTACGGCGTGAACGACGAGCTGAGTCCCACCCAGGCGGTCGTGGACCTCATCAACCTCTGGCAGAACCAAGTACCTCAGCAGATGTCGCATTAGGTACCAGCGGGGACCGGGAGGACAGACTTCTCGGCTTGGCAATGGCAGACTTTTTATTAGGTTGGTTTCACTTTATTTTTCGACAATTTTTCACATTTAAACATGTATATATCATTATTGTTACTGACAACAACTGTATTTGCTTAAATTTAAAAGAGTGCACCAAAAATTTTCCAAGATAATTGATCGAAATTTTCGACAGCCCTCCCTCTTCAGAAAATCCGCACCGTCAGTCCCCCTCGAACGTCTCTTC
Organism: Ormyrus labotus; assembly: GCA_035582975.1. Lineage (NCBI taxonomy): Eukaryota > Metazoa > Arthropoda > Insecta > Hymenoptera > Ormyridae > Ormyrus > Ormyrus labotus. Next base: position 12,169,539 of record JAWWEO010000001.1, on the reverse strand, counting down.
CAGCACCCTTTCGCTTAGCCGGTCAATTTACGAATTTTCCGCAAAAGCGCGGCGAATCGGCCTCGGCTCGGAATCATTAACGAGGGCGCACTTCCTCCGCTGCTTTAACGCCGCAAGCTCAAAGGAAAACGCTCCTCTCCGCCGGCTAGATTTGTGACCTTGCCCTCACAATGCCGTAAACGCGACCCCCTCGTTCCTTCTCTCTCTCTCTCTCTCTCTCTCTTTTCATTCAAATGCGCCTAGACTCCATTCAGAGCGTACGGGATACAGCATCCGAGCCACGCTTTTGTCCGCGAGATTTCTTTCAGCGAGCGCGCTCTTTTCTTTCGCTCTCTCTCTCTCTCTCCTCCCTTCCTCTCTCTCTCTCTCTCTCTCTCTCTCTCGCTGAAAGGGAGCGACGAAGACGAGAAGAGGTCCCTTTTTCCTCCCCCTCTCTCTCTCTCTCGCGCGGACCCTCCCCTTGTCGCATTTTCCACTGTGCGCACGCTCGCATTGATTCGTTTCATTTCTCCGTCTCCTTTTTTTTAGCCGAGTCCTTTCGTCCTCGGCTCGTTTTTCTGCTCTTCGTTACGCCGGGATTTCGATACCGGAGGACCGGGCCCCGGGGCTTCTCTATCTCGCAGGGACTTTTATTCGCGCCTGAGCTTTTGTCCCCCGGGCCCTCGAGGCATCGATCAAGTCTCTCATTTTTCTGCCTTCTTCTCTCTTTCATTATAGTTTTTTTTTTCACACTTTTTTCACGCTTCGCTATCTTCCCGGTTGCCCGTAGTAAAGCAGCCTCTATTTTTCGTGCAAAATTATAGATTTGCCAATGATCGGCTAATTAATTCTTTTCCATTCTCAAAGATCCTCGAAATTTGTCTTCGCCGCCTTTACAATAAAGGCGAGCAAGAGAAACAAAGCGAGGATCGTTAGTTGCATCTTTTTTTTCATCCCTTAGCCTTTCTCTTTCCCATTTCCACCGGGCGTATCTTTATCTCGGCCTCTCGGTTTTCCTTTTTGCGCTCGCCTTGCTGCATTGAGCACGAATGCATCCCGCAGGCAAGCCCGGGATAAGGCGATGAGAGAGAGAAAGAGAAAGAGGAGGAGATTCTCTTTGTCGGTACCTGCTCGCCTCGAACCGGAATATATAGGCATAGAGAACCTCCGATGCCATCCCTTCGTCCGAGGAGGCGAAAATTCTCTTTTACCGAAAATCATCCCCTGAGCGCTCATTTTCTGTACCTGCACGCGTAAGCAGTACTCTTGAATACTTACTTCGGACGGCATGCAAAGTTTTTGCTCGGGACCCTTTTAACGTTGAATTAATTATGCTAATTTTTAAATGCCAGGCTTCTCTCGGCGGTCTAAAGGTTAAACGTATTTAACGTAATCTTTTTTTTTTAATCGACGATTAATAAATTTGAATATTAAATAACAATTTTTATGCACCCCTCGAATGTCGAATATTTCCTTTATAAGAAATTCTGAAATTCTACGTCTATAGAAACCTTCGAAATAAGCCTCGCCTACCTGGAAATCCTTAGTTTTCCGGTTCGGCTTTTCTGTCGCCCAGTAAGTCTCCTGAATCCCTCCATCTTTCAAAAATATGATGAGCGTTTTAATAAGCTCACCCGAACGAACCTTTAGTTTACCTTCCCCTTAAAATTTTTAGTGCACTGTATAATAACCGTAAAGTTTTATTATTACTTTTATGGAACCCCTCGAAACAGTTTTACTCATGTATTTTTTTTCTTCTACTGTTACAGAGTTTCGAACGCGCAGATTTAACACGCCATTGAGCCTGCCGAGCTAGAGAAAAAGCGGTACATCGATTATTGCTGAATGTACTAGCGATCTAGTCAACTGCACACAAGTGCGACGTAGGAAAAAAATACGACTTACTAATGTTTCTGCAACGTTTGTTAACTATATTCAACGGCCATATTATAGAGTAAAGATGCGACGTTGTAGGGTTGGAGCTTGTAAATAAATTTATTTAAGTATTTTTACTACGTAGTTTATTCACTGAGAGGAAACAACAATCTCTGCGGCTGGTCAGACGTCACTACGCTACGACGATTTTTTTTCGCTGCGGATAAAGTCTCAGTATAAGAGATACCATATTTTTATAGAAGTAGATGAAAAAAGAAAAAAGAGAGCTGTGCTTTTGTCGCCACACGTCTTTCGCAGGGTGCGCACCCTTTATCGATGTAAAGTTACGCGAAAGGTTTTGTATGCAGCATGTTGCTGTTTTATTCGAGCATGTTGTTCTCTTCTGTAAATGTAAGATATGTACATAAAATGTAAAAATATATTCTTCATATTGATCAGTAGATCGTCCGTTACTACATTAAATAAGTATTTACAATTTAAATATGATTCTTTATTTCACAATGTTTCACAAACCTTCCTCATCCTATATTATCCATTTACTCGTACTTTAATCATGGCAACTAATATTTTATTTATAAGTCAACTTGCAAAATTCAAACACGCTTTGAATTCTATTTCTCATATTTCACATTTTTTTTATAGGAATAAATAAAGTTAAGCATTTGTATAAATTTCATTTCTTAGAAAAAATTCTTTATTATTTTCATAAATAATAGTATTTTATTGTGTTAATGTTTTTCGAAAACATTAAATACACTGTATTTACACAATACCTTGTAATAAATCCAAACTTTAAAAACAGGCAGAATAGAAGGTAACGGCGAACGAAAAGCAGTTTTTTCTTTGAAACCGATGAAAAGCTTTTTTGTACCATTCTTAGGTATTCGCAGGTTGAACATAACCTTGAGGCATTTGTATTAAAAGTTTCATGGTATTCTGGATAGTTTTCCAAAATTTTACCAAGAAACAAAATTATTAAAATCTTTTGTAATCCTTTTTAGAAGAAATTAGCCAAGACATTTGTTTTTTCGTCTGGCACTATATACTCATGACTTGTCAAGTAACAAAACTAAGTCACTCTTACCTTAAAAATGCTTCAAAGCAAGATGTTGCGTAAGTTAATTATTTGATTTTCAACTCTGCAAGAAAAAAAAAATATTTCGTGACGATCCGCTGTTTATCTTGTACACTCGTTAACAAAATCTGAGAAGAACCTTTTCAAATTTTGACGAAGTGAAATTGGTTAGTGCGAACGAATTTTTTTAATTAAAATTTATTATTATATATTATTATTAATTTATTATTTTATTTACTTTTAAATAATATTCTTTTTTTTTTAATATAACCTTTAAATTTAAAAACATCATCTATATATCGGTACTGGAAAAAGGAATTATTACTCCGCTATTCCGTTGTTCAATAATAGAATTTGCAATTATTGTCTACAGCGAACTTCATATTAAAAATCGATCATACCGCACCAATTTCACTTTGTCAAAATTTGAAAAGGTTCTTCTCAGATTACGTTGTTAATGAGTGTACATATACTTAATTCCTTTTTAGAAAACTATTTAATATTTTATTGCAAAATAATTAAGGAAAATTTAATTATGAAGTGTTTTACTTATGAATTACTATAACTTTAGAAGAATAATTTAGAAGAGATTTATTTCTCATAAAATAAGAAGATTGGAAATGTTCTTGTAAATGAATTGCAAGGGTACAACGGGTAGGTAGACTACTGTCTACCTACCCCTAGTAATTTGTGGGACGGCAAACTCTAGTCTAAGAATGCAAGATTTTATTACAAGAGATGGCCTTCGACATTTTACATTTGGAACGTGACGATTTCTGTAGGACTTCGAAATGATCCGCAATTCGAAGCTCGAGTACAGTTTAGGATTAGACGAGCTGATCGAGTAGCAAGATGAATATCTCGATTTATGACCCTTTATGGTGACGGGAGAGGGGATGCTTCATCTTAGTTTTTCTCCTTATACTCAGTATTTTGTGAATAATTTTTACAATGAGATTGCTTAATTCGGGGTCACAAGAATTTTTATTTTTATATTACACATTTTTTATTTCACAATTATTACCTTTTCTTGCCAACTCCACGCTTGGTGGATATTGTACTATTTTTATTTTTTTTTTTATTTATTTATTTTTTTAATAAAAAGCGTGCTTGTGTGTGTATTTTGCAACACGGCTATTTGGCGGTAGTTAATAATTAAAATAATTATAAATTAAAAGTAGATTTTTTTCATGTCCATCGATCGGAAAATTGAGTAGGTCTTACTAAAATATTTCTAGTAATCATCTTTCAATCGCGTCCATGACGAATTATCAGCTTTCAAATCTGTTAAAGAAAATTTATGACACTAATTAAACTTCATTGCTATTTTCATTAGAGTTTTTAGCCGAAAACTTAATTTTCAAACCGCTTAAAGGAACTACCCCAGCAGCCCTACAAGCAATATCAGTCCCGTCCCAATCTGCCCTGGAAAGCGAGCAAAAAACTTCGCGCCCGGATAAAAAAAAAAAAAAAAAAACGGAGAGCAAGCTCGAAAATTAGCTGCGCCGCGATCCGTTAATCGAGTGCAACTTGTAATTCCGCGTAAGCTACAATGTACCATCCATTCTTGCACGCAAAGCATATATATTCGCTCGTACACGTATATGCAGCCGAAAACTGGGCGCACGCAAGCCGGCAGTCGACGCGAGCCAGCGGCTTTTAATAGGGACCGGCTCCGAAGAAAGCGAGCCCGTAATGTATTCGGTTGCAGCCGATCCTCTCTATATACCTGCGTAGCTCCTATATACCCGCGTGAGAAATGCCGGCGACGATACCCGCGGCCCTTTTCCGAAATGCACTCGAGCTCTCGCGCGAGCTGCGGAATTGGAACTGGGCATTGTTCCTCGGCTGGTTGCGCGATAATGTGCCAGTGGTGAAATACGGCGAGGGTTCAGGGTTTCGCTCCTCGAGGGGTATTACTCAAAAAGTGAGGTGTACATTAACTTTGATTTTTTTTTATTATTTATCGTTTTCTTATGTCGCTGAATTCATTTGGTAATCTCTCGAATGTCGATTTTCAATCAATTAATTTATACACGTAAAATACGTCATACTTACATTCATTACTAATTTTATTAATTATTAGCTTTCATTAAATGAATTATAATTTTTAAAACATTTTTTTTTATTTCACGAGCCGAAGATAATATACCCGTTTGCAAAGCCTTTGCATACAATGGTGTAAATAAAAATTAAAATGCAATTATTCATTAGCCATAAAAGTGCTGCATTTCTCGTACTTTCTAACAATCCTTTAAACCTCGCCCGCAGCATTCCGTGCAAACATCGTCACTTTCAGCGCGAGCATCAGCATATTCTCCTCCGCTCTCCTCCTCTCCCGCTTCGTCCTCCCCGGCGCAACCGCAGAGGCGCGCATCACGCCTGCCTCGAAAAGCCCTTACGGGTAATGGGCTGACGTTCTCGTTCTCCGCCGAAAACGCGGCGGCGGCGGTCGCTGCACGCGATCTTGCACTCTCCCGCGTGTGGCGCTTCGAGGCGCAGAAAGTTCTCGGGGCTCATCCTCTCTCCGCGCGGAGAGATGGGATCCCGCGCGCCGCGTATATATACGTGTGCAGGGGGGCGTGGATTTGTTTGCGCGCGGCGAGTTTTTGCGGTTGATTTTATATTCCGGCCCCCCTTTTTGCGATCGCGCCCGGAGGAACCGGGGGCGGTTTAGAGAACCGTTTTTGCCGCTCTCCGGGGCGCACTCGGAATTTTCAATAATCTAATCGCGCCTGCTTGCCCTTTTTCTGCGCAAAAAGATTATTTCGAATGAAAAATAAGTAAGGGTTAAGTTTTTTAAGGGGTAATGGCGGCTGGAGAGAATGATTTTTAAATTTTTTCTTTTAAGGGCTTTGGGTTTTTAGAATCTAAATTATAGAGACGGGTGGTTGTACACTGCTGGTTTCCTCTTATGTTCATATTTAGCTTGCAAGAGTGCAATCAAGTGTCATATAGAATTATGAAATAATATTAGTTTTGAATCAATATAATTGTGACAGTCCTGAGGCTAGAAATAAAATAAGTAAAAAGTATATAAATAATAAGGTTTACATTACAATTTTTAACAAAACTTTTATAATATTTCAGTTGTTATAAACTTTTTCCATAATAATATTTAAAAAAAACAAAGCTTAAACTATATTTCGACTACGCTAATAATTCAAAACACTTTATCATCGTTTTCTCAGATTGATTCTTTTCTTTATTGAATTTCCAACGTTTCGATCTCAAGTGAGGTCCTTTTCAAGGAATACTATATATAAAATAAACTAAAATTAATTTAACAAAAAATTACTTTTAAGCCACTTACAATTTTTCAAGAAGCAAAGCCGAGGCAGAGCCAGTCAAATAATTACGAATGTCGTACGTTCTACAAGATTAGCATAATAACTAGAAGCTACGAAAATAATTTTATATTATTGATAAACGTCTTAATTGTACTCCCCTCTTAGTTTACACGTATTAAATTGTTGATTAATGTTATTTTTTTCTGCATGTATAAAAAACATGCAAAAATTTTCGAATACAATAAAACTTGGGAAAGACTTAACTGAAAAAATTGAACACACAAATGTAGTTTATAAAATACCGTGTAAAAACTGTAATAAAAAATACATCAGAATTAAAGAACATGAAAATGACTATCATAATAAGAAAGAAAACTCAGCGCTGTATATGCACGTTAAACATAAAAAACATGAATTTGATATTAAAAATACAAAGATCATCAATTCCGAAAGCAAATACCAAAAAAGACTATAATATTGTCTGAAATGTTTTTTATATATGCAGAAAAAAATAATATTAATCGACAATTTGATACGTGCTAAACTAAGAGGGGAGTACAAGACGTTTATCAATAATATGAAATTATTTTCGTAGACATTACGATGTTTATTATTGTCACTTCCCTCTAAAAATAATTTTGTAATTCTTCGTGCAAATTTTTTGTTAAATTAATTTCAATTTCTTTTATGTATAGTAAACCTTGAAAAGGACCTTACTTGAGGTCGAAACGTCGGAAATTCAATAAAAAAAAAGGACGGAAAAACCATTATTAGTTATTCACATCATTATACCAATTTCTCCATCATGAGTATCAAAAAACTAAAGTTAATTTGTTGCTTTTTTTTTCAACAACCTTAGAAAATCGTTTCATAATTTGACATGTTCCGAATTTTAAAGTAGCGCACAGAAGTACAGTGACACCCGGGAGGGTCTCTCACCTATCGATCTCTTAAATCTCGCTCCCGAAAAGCAGCGAAGTCTCCTCGGGAAGTGGGTCAGAGACACCTTTGAAACAAACGATTTCGCGCTCGTCGAGCAGTGCGTTCCTTTTAAATTCAACGATGCGCGCGACTAATGGAGACAAAAGGACACCGAGGCCTGCTTACCTACGCGCTACCAATCTTCCTTCCACGAATTTTCCGAAAAAAAAACCAAAGGCCGAAAGCCGCGGATAAACGAGACGGCGATCGAGGCCGCGATAGCATATATCCCTTTTATCCCCATGAAATTTCTGAATTCCATCGCGCGTACGGGTGGAGTCTCCCCTGCGGGTGAACCGGGCCAGTATACGTGGAGAGCTCGAGATGCGATTTGACCCGCAGATACTTGTGAGGTCTGGGTAAATTAAGTGCCGTTTTTTGGGAGACTTTTCTTTTGATTTAGCTCGTTATTTGTGTTGTGATCTCGGACTAGCATCTGGGAGGAATGTTTCTACTTTTTACGGCGTGTCTAATAAAGTTGTTCCGAGCGACGGGACTCGTGTTTTTCAGTAAAATATGGCGTGTTGCGTGGGGTGGGTCCCTCATCTCATTTGCCTTAGATGATTTGAGATATATTGTTTTAGTGTATGCGACAGTTTTTAAATTTTGAATTCTGGGGGATGTAGGCCATCTGATCTGGGGAAGCGGATCTAATCGATTTCTTACAGCAAAATTTTCCTTTCGATGTCCAACGTTCATTTTTGATATAGAAATTTTAGGGAAAGGGAGATGGGATTTGCGATTAGAAATAACTAATAAATTTAAATTGCATTTCTTTGCAATTTACAGAATTATTAGCGGGAAAATAATTTAAAGTTTAATAATATTAATTTTCATGAGATACAGTTAAAATTTTCTTTACGATAATAATTTATGTAAACTATTACAATTTTTACTTCGAAGTTTTTCTCACTTCTGAATAAATAAAAGCATATGAATAGCTTTCACTGCATTGAATGTTGAATGAAAGGACAAGTGATTATTATCGATTGAATTGTTACTTTCAAAATCAAGTAATAATTCACGCTGGTATAAACTCATATTTCACCAGGCATTGTTAAAAGCAATTTCATTGTAAAAACCCATGTACACGCGCCCGTTCACAATGGAAAATAAAGGCGCAAAACATAGAAACAGCCCAAAATCTTGACAACATTCTTGCGCAAGATATCAGCGGAGCTCGGCCCGACTAGGACAATTCGTGGAAAGCCCCCACAAGAGGGATCAAAAAGCTCCCTTCTGAATCGTCCGAAAAACGCATCCCGCGGCGGCCGATCGCTCTTTTCCCCGGCGGCGCTACACGCTCGCGCGCCTCGAAAAAGGGCCGACGCGCGGCGACGATAAAAATCTCCCGGCAGCCGAATGGAAATACGCGCGCATTATCGGGAGGCGCATCGATCTCCCGCCGCTTTTTCCGACCGTATGCGCGGCTTCGCGTCGGGATCGCGATGCATATATTGCTTCCCGATATCGCGCTTCTTTTTTTCCGTATATAAACCCGAGAGGAGCGCGGAGATTCGTGAGCGCGATGTTTTGCCGCGGCGAGAGTGGAACACGCGAAGAGGCGAATGCGCGGTGTGATGAATGGTTTTTTAAAGTGTTTGCACATCGGAGGCCCGTCGTGGAAAGCGGAGGTCACGATGACGCGGCGGAAATCGGCGTTAAAACAAAGAGGAGGGGGAGAGGGGCGCTCATTTTTCCTGAAATTCAATTTAGCGAGAGGCTCGAGCGAGAGGCTCCGCTTTTTTGGGGGGAAGAAAGTGGGATTTCTGAGTGGTGATTTAAATTTTTACAGGTTTCTGGAAACGGTAGGTGAGAGGTGTTAAATTTGATGATACATCGGTTTGCTTAACAGCTTTTTGAAAAACTGAGAAATATTATTCGGAAATCTGTTGCAAAAGAATTGAATCTTTCGAAAAATCGGTTCAGATTTTTGTTAGGAAGATTTAAATATTTTGTCAAATGATCTAAATTGTTCAGGCGTACAAATTTCTTTTTTAAACCCTTAATTTAAACGTATGAACTAATGTTTAAAATAATAAGTGAATATCGTTAATTTTTTCTAGTAAGAATAAAAATACTGTTGCTAATGAAGTTAGCAGAAAGTACATTATTTAAAGGACCACCATAGTATTCTCTGCTGAATTCAGCCCCTAATCGCTGAAAAACTGTATCTCATTCAAAAATCTAAATTTCCGTCGATAATCGAAAAAAGTCTATATCCTTCTGTCAGAAGCATCTGACATCTCTAGACTCGCATTAGTCTCCAGCCGACATTGACTCGGAGGGCCAGGCACCTCGAGAAGAGAAAAGGGCCGAGATTCACCGTAAAAGTGGAATTCCGCAAATCCCAAAAGTGTCCGTTTCCTCGATGAGCGAAGAATACGTTCTAAAAGAGCATCGAACGAGCGAGGAAAATAAAAAGAGCCCCCATAACTAAGCGCGAAGAAAGGAGGCGCGTCAATTAAACCGATATTCATTCGAGGTCAGCGGGGAAGTAAAAACCCCGTAAAAAAGGAGCTCACTCTCTCTCTCTCTCTTCTCCGCTGTCGGAATAATAGAGCTCGGAAAACCGCAGGAAGGCGACGCGCGCGCCTTGCGAGAGAGAGAGAAAAAAAAAGGTAACGTAAAGGTTCGAAAGTCACCGCAGGACGAGAGAGGGACTGAATGGAAGCCGAGGCGCGCTCAATGGGAGTTTCTCGCTTTCCTTGCGGAAGGAAGAGAATGGCTCGGCAGATACGGTAAATGGACGCTGATGCGACTGGTCCTCGTTATTTGTATGTTGTATGCGCGATCGCGGTCAGGGAGCGAAAAAGTCAACTGCGCCCCGCCGAGCGGCGAGCGCAATGGTCTTGCGGCCCTACGAGTGACTTTCTAAGCTTGTATTTGTTAGCTTTTGTGGTAAATATATTGGGCAGGTTATTTATGAGCCTATTTTTTTTTTTCGTTTTATAAATAAAAAAATTCACCGTAAAACTGTCTGTTTACTGTCTCATTCGTTCGAGTTTTTACCTATTTTTTGTAACTCGCTAATTTTAATTGCAGGACGGTGATCGAAAATAATTTTTATGCTTGTTCTTATTGCTAGTCAAGAGGGAAGGAAGTGCAGGGGATTATAGTCTAGACGTCTCTTTTTCAGCCTTCAGTTATTCCACAAAATTAGTAAAGTCTGTAGATCACGTAATGTCAGTTCGTCGTGACATTGATGAGTCTGGACATGGCGCTACCACATGGCTGCGATCTGTAACTCGTGAGATATTTGGTGTCGAGTGTAACACCAAAAGTCACGCCGGAAGCAGCGTCGGATTTCTGTAACAAATTTTACAAATGTATTTCACTTCTTTTCAAAGGAAATTCGGAACTAAAAAATTCGGGTGTAACATTCGAAAGGAGAAGAGTTTGAAAAAAGAAAATATTTCTCTAAATAATCAATTAAACAAATACTGTAAATCAATGAAAAACGATCGACGCACAACGGCTTTCTTGAAAAATGATCTAACGCATTTAACGTATCGCCGTAATTCAAACAAAAATGCACTCTCGACGCAAAAACTCCCAAAGATTGATGGCGAAACTCGTCCCCCAAACACTCCTCCCCGCTCCCTTAGAAAAAAATTCGCCGGAAAAAATAGCAAACCTCTGGCCGTTCTGGCGACAAAGCCGCGTGCTCTCGAAAAATAAAAAAAAAAAAGAAAATCAATCGCGCCCCCGAAAACGCCCCCGTCGCAAGAAAAGAGCCCCGCCTTATATTTTCCGCGCTCGCCGTTCAAAAGCGCAACCAGCTCGCCGGAAAGGCTCTCGTCTCGCGCGACATTTTTTCTCTCTCTCTCGACTGGGGGTCGCTCCGGGGGTCATCGACGCTGCGCGCGCGTCTCATTATTTTCCCGGATCAATGCTCGGCACTCGAGAGTCTCGGAAGGAAGAGAATGCTTCGCCTCCCGGTGAATGGCTTCTCTTTTCTGGCCGGTGACAAAAAAAAAGGAGAAGGGGGGGGGATAGAGCGAGCGAGCGCGCGCAACTCCCCGCGGCGCGAAAAGCGCTCTCTGCACGCGACTCCATCATCGGTTGCACTTTCATTCATTGGTCACGGGGGCTTTGTCGCGTAGGTGAGCGAGGGCCTCAATGGAATGGAGGTCGAATGAGGGTCGCGCCTTCCTATATATGCCTTCGATGCCATATTCCTCCGAAAAGTCAGCGGGTGAGGGATTCACGACAGATCTCGACCACACACGCATCGAATCAATGCGCTTTCATTGTGTCTCGCACCTTTTATTGAGGTCGGACTGAGATTTTCTTGAATTATTGCGGGCACCGTTCCGGAGGGGTGAGCGGGGATTGACGATGCTGTTATTGGGCCTCAGGGATTTTTATGAAGGTGCACTTTGACGTTCGTCGCGGAGTCGGAGATGGTCTCGGGGCGCGTCGTTGGGGGAAGGCTGATTGCTTAGAGGTTCCGGCGATTCCTTTTCCTTTCTCGAAGCTTGCGGTTACGGCCTCGATGGCCCGGTTTTATGGAGCAGTGAACTATGTTGCGACCTTTAGTATACAGTGTATGTAGCGTTATTAAATGTTTATGGCAAGATTCTGTGTAAATCAAATGGCGGATTTGGGTGCTATATATACGGTCGGTTTTATGGATTTTCAGAAATTTTTTCTTTCGAAATCATTTAAACATTTTGTTCGATCATATAAATCTGGAACAGCTGCGTAAAAATCAGTAATAAGCAATGTAAATTTAATGTTTTAAAACGTTTAGTCTTATACTCTGTAAGCAAAAAAATAGTTTGATAAAAATAATAATAAAAAAAATATATGAAACTAATTTTAATTTTAAAGCGAATAAAACAATATTTTCACAAATTTATATATATATTATTCCGATGAGGAAAAAATAGCAGCGGCATTCGCTTTCATTGTCGCGAAAGTGTATCCCGCCGAGTGCACATTCAAAGGTTTCTACCTCTCCAGACTCATCCCCTTAGGACAATCGCAAGTGCATCTCTGAGCAAACTCGAAAATCGCTCGAAAATAATCAATCCGGTCGCCTCTCGCGGCTATATCTTTTGTGGTCCCAGTCGAGAAAAAAAAACAGCCCGTGAGAATTTTCCGTTTTTTCTATTCCCCGCTAGACAAAGTTCGCCGTCGTCGTCAGGACTTCCTCTCGCTCTCTTTAGGGAGAAAAAAGAGAAGCCGAGGAGGTGGAGAGGAAGAGAAGATAAACAGAGCACGACAAAGTGGCAGGCGATATTGGCTTTCCGCGGCGCAGTTTGTCTTCCGTCCTAGAAAAATATTTTCGGTAGCCTTCCACACGCGCCAAAGCGGCCCTCTTTACCGCGAGGAGGAAACCGACGGCGGCGGCGGTGAACTCGAGACTCGGCCGCTCGGATTTCGGATGTTGCACGCACGAACAGAAATTAAAGGGAATTCCTTACCCGCAGCCAGATTAAATTGTTTGGGGAAAACGTTTTGCTTTGGGATCGCGAGGTTCGTGTGGTTTGCTAAATTATTTGCGCTCTCGGGGATTTTCGGAGAGATGTAGTATGTAATTATGGCGTTTGCTAAGCAGTGCTAAATAAACGAACGAAGCTTGTAATTTTCCACATTGTGTGTAAATGAAGTAACTAATGGTTATGTATTTCGAGTAAACTCCTAAGAAATTACTTTCAATTTTTTTAAGTATGCGCGTTTTTTTTATTACAGTAATAATACTATTAGTATAATGATATCTTTTTAATATTTCGAATAGAATTAGGTAATAAAACATTATTTTCTTTAAAAATTGTATTGAAACTAAATCATTAAATATCTGTTAAATAATTATTGGTTTATTAATAAATGTCGAAGAGGGTTAGTACAAATTCGAGGGTAATACAATGCAAATAAAGTTTTGAATTAATCAGAATGAAGAATTTCTATTTTCCTTAGAAATCTTCTTTTCTAATTAAATTAGAAATCTTTAAAAACATTTTGAAATTAAAGAATTCTTACTTATTATATAAATTAATGAATAAACATTTTTTTAATATTAAAATGCTTATTGAGATACTACATACTTGCTACGTTACTAATATTGCTTGGCATCTATGAGCAGCACAGTTTTCATTAAAAGTACACATTTTTCATACAGATAATAAATACAAAACAAAAAAATAAATGAATAAAAATAATACAAAGACAAACGAATCATTTCACAGCTTTATCAATTCAACGAAATCATAAACAACTCAACTCAATTTACTAATGAATCCCGAATCCGCAGAAAACAACAGTTCGAAAGTCCAAAGTACAAAGTTCACAGAGCTCGAGCTGCGGGCGGCCTGCCCCTCTCGTCGAGCGCGCGCGGAATCGCTAAAAATAAATGGGCGCGCGAGGGAAAATAAAAAAAATCGGTTCGTGCGCGCTTGGGTTCGATTTTTTGAGTCGCCGCGACGCGGAGGAAACGTGCACGTCGGTCCAGCGCGGCGCGGCTCGCACGGAGGCGTTTCTCGAAGGCGTGCGCACCCGCATCCGCTGCTGTGTGTGCAATCGTCCCGAGGATGTATGGTCTCGTGGACTTTTTCGGCGGTGATTTGTTGTTCGGCCGCGTCGAGCCGTTTGCTTCTTTGTTTTTTTTTTTTTTGCCTCTCTTTGGCTCCCGTTTCTGCTGTGCGGCGACGCGCAGTACGTGAACTTCATGCGCGAGCAAGTGCAGCGGTGATGAATATAGCGGGTGTAGAGGAGGCACTTTTTAATCGATTTAAGTCGAGTAAAAATTTTGGAAATTTAACCATTTATTTATTGAAAACCAGTTAAAATGTACATAGAAGTTTCCTATGCGTACATAGGTATCTTACAAAGTAAATTCCTATCGAGGTAAACAGAGTTACCTGTACATAGGCTGGCTGAAAAATAATATAACAATAACTTATAACCTATTATAATTGCTGCGATCCCTCGCTATCCGCGGAAGTTTGCCTTCTGCTCGATTGATCGGCGCCGCAATCGAAGTCGCATTCGTACTTTTTTGTTTTGGCTGTGCTCTTCGTTTTTCTTCTTTTTTTTAGTTATTAGTTTTTTAGTTGTAAGTTACTTTTAAGTTATTGTTTCAGCAGCGTTTGCGTTTCTGCGTTGATATATTTTATCTTTCATGATTCTATTGTTTTTTCCTCGGTTTTAGTTCGTAAGTTTTATATTCTTTTTTTATGTTACCGGACTCTGCGTGCGCACACGGGTACATGCCCCGTGGTCATTTGTACTTATGTATTTTTCTTTGGTGTTCAGGACTATGTAGGACCCCGAGTCCTTAGTCCACAATAAAACTATCTATTTATCTATCTATCTATATATTAACTTATAACTAACAATTATAAATACCATAAAGAAAATTCCAGAGTAAATAAAAATATGTATTAATAAAATAGCTTTCTCTATTCAACAGTAATAAAGTTCTTTATCTTATTTCTAATTGACTCTTTGCTTAATTTTAAACATTTTACCATCTGGTAAGAAGATAAACTTGAAAGAAAATGATTATTACTAATAAAAAACGTTTTTAATTTTCAATGAAATAAGTTGAGATCAATTCGTACAGGGCGAGAATTTTCTAGTAAAAATTACTCCCTAAATTAGGCTAATCGCAGGACAATGCGATTTTCTGGAGTAAATTTTATCCTAAAAAGGGCTACATATTATCCAGAAAGTCGCATTGTCCTGCGATTAGCCTAACTTAGGGGGTAATATTTACTCGAAAATTCGCTCATTGTAAAGAACAATTTGATTACTCTTTCTAAGCAATCCGTCACTTTTTAAACTGATCTGCATTAAAAACAATTATAAATGAAAAGTAAGCTGCGCGGAAAAGGTAATTTAGTTAAAATATAAAATTAAAAGTTTGATATATATGAAAATGCCTTATGAAAAAAAAACTGAATAAATTAATAAAAGAAAATTGAATCCGAAAAGCGAAGATTCTAAACCGCGGGCCGCTTCATCATCCGCCGGCGAACAATGGAGTGAGCGAACCCGCTCGCTTAGCTTAAAACTCGGCTCTCCATCTTCCGCCGTCGAAGCTCGCAACCTCTCATATATACTCGGTGCCCGATCCCGATGCACCGAGCTGCCCCGGCGTGCGTGTCGTATCGTTCGAAAACACCGCTAGGCATAAAGTATCAATTGAGTATCGAGTCGGAGATCAAGAAACACAGCCGGAGAGAAGGAAGAAGGAGCCGCGTGTCCGGGGCCGAAATAAATAAGCCCCGGCGCAAAAAGAAGAGCCGCTGCCGCCGCTCTCGGCCGAGGCAAAAGAAAAACAAAAGGCAAGAGGGCCTCGTCAATAAGGAGGCCCGGGCCTTGTAAGTAGGTCCGTGTGCCAAGAGGCCAGTGGGTATATACGTACATAGCGCAAAAACCGAAGGTGCGCAACACGTATACGTATATAGCACGTACGCCCGAATAATCTCTCTCCCGGCCAGACTGCGGCAGCGCGGCTTTTATTTCGGCGCGTGCGCGCAAAAAGCTGCGGGCACGCGAGAGAAAGGCCCGACGGAGCGAGGAGAGGCGCGTGTAAGGTGTGCGTAAGCAGGCCGATCGCGACGGTGCACGTGTGCATAAAGTCGAGAGAGAGAGAGAGAGAGAGAGAGAGAGAGCCCTCTCCTCGCTGCATCCGAGAGCGCTCCTCCGCGCCGCGAGATGGGATCGCCGAATTTCGAGAGAGAGAAAGAGAGAAAGAGAGCTGGTGCACGCCGAGGGTATTGAGACGTTCCTTCAATGAGATCGAGATAATTGCGCTTTCGGCTGGATGGGTATTTTCTGGGCTAATGAAATGTTTGATGGTTTAGTTTTGCTGGTCCGCGAGCCTGGCAATTCCGCGCGCTCGCGATTGTTTCCTGGTCCATTATTTTTATGGAGATGAGTTTTTACTAAGTTTTTAAAAGTAACTGTTGCTCGGTACAGTTAGCGGATTTAAAAAATAGCGCCGACGCCGATTTCGGGATTCGTTCGCGTTAGTATATAATAATAGGCATTTAATGCGATTAATATTTAATTATAACCAATTTCAAATTTCACTTTTTCTTAAACAGACTTTAATGTTCAAGTATGCGTCAATATCCGCGCATATAGAAAATTTTTTAAATAAAAACTAAATTGATTAATATATAATAATATATTATGTGCAAGTCGAATATTTTTAAAATATTTGAAAATACTTATAATTCGTTATACTTAGAACAAACGAATGCTAATTCAATAAAGTTAATACACTTGCCAGTTTTCAAACGCTCCTATGTCAGGTAACCCAATAAGCAACATCGCGCATCCGGGTTGCCTGCGTTCAGGCGCTCGGCTTCGTGTTTTGCCGCTTCAGCTGCAGCTTCACTTTCACTCGGACTCGTAAACACGTGTACCGACTTAATTACGCATGTAGAGCACATTTTTGTACAGAAAAACGCGACTTTCTTATCCGCGAGAGAAGCAGGGCGGCTTTTGTTAGTCTGCCCAAGTTTATTGCTTTGCCAGAAAGCAACTTCGTATCGTAAATAATGTTAAATTAATATTAAATTATTATAATAATGCTTGCAAAGCGGACAAAATTGAGATGTATTTTAATTTTGGATTCAAGATACGAAAAGAAAACTTTCTTGGTAAGTGGACTTCTTTGTTTAAAGTTCAGGCCTTCGCGAGAAAAAAGGCCGGCAGGTGTTTAAAAATGGATTCCATTTAAGATATAAGCCTGAAAAATTAAATGTTTTTTAATTGACGCCGAACTTTCAGGTGCACTTGTTTTGACTTTCAAGCAATTTTTTATATTAATTATTAAAGAGTTATATCGACGCAGTTTTATTTATTTCTTTTCGGTGACATAATAGACATTTAAGACCTCAACAAAAGTCTCGACTATTCTCAGTCATTTTATCCATTCGTTAAATAAAAAGTGCTTTTATATTACATATTTCCTGTACACATTTTTAATTACTTATTTAATAATTTTCTAAAAAGCATACGGCTGAAACTCTCTGATTACACGTTCTTCTAGTTCCTTGCATCCCTCCTAATTCCTATATCTATCCACATTGTTTGCCGCAACCTCGACGATTACCGCAGCGTTTAACGACGTGGATATGCACACATCCTCGAAAAAAGCTGACCGCAACTAAAGCATCAACCAACCGGGCATCCCCGCCAATTTGCTCCTCCGCCATCCCAGCAGCGATCCTCCCGTAGATCCCTGCAATTTTCCTAGAACAAGGCCCGGACATAATAACCGCACGTCAGCTCCGCCTCGCGATTAACAGAGTACACAAACCTACATCGAAATGTCTCCTTTTCTCGTTCTCTCCTCCGCGGCGAGAAGGACGGAGGAAAGAGGGATCGGCGTGCGGCGGAGGAGAGCAAGTTTTCGGGTGTGGTGGGGCGGCGGCGGCGGCGGCGGCGTACACCTGCTTTCTCGGTTTTGTCGCGCGTGCGGCGAGGGTCCGCTGCGGCTGGTATATACTCCTCCCGATCGCTGCATTCGATAGCGGCCTAATGAGTTACCGCATTTCTCGCGGCGGCGTTAACACGCGCCTGCCTTCGGCGCGCTCCTTTTTCAGCGGAGGAATTATTACCGCGGAGAGAGAGAGAGAGAGAGGACGCGCGCGCGCAGTTAAACGTATTGACGCGTGCCACGCGCGAGCGAGCGTATGAGGAGTTAAGGTTAATGGGATCCTTTTTTTTTCTTTAACGCGATGCGGGTTTTCAGCTTGCAAGGGAGAGTCTTTGTTTCTATGGCTGCATCTGCGGCAGTACTACGAGCCTTGAATTTTCTTTTATATGCTGGGGGATGAGGTGGAGTGCATTGTTTTAAAGTTTCAATTTACAGAGTCGAGAGACGTTTCTCTAGGTTTCTCACTGTTTTTATGAAAACGGACTGCAATGATGTAGAAGTGTTTAAAACTTTAAAATTCTATAAAGATTTTAAATAGGCACTCATTTTTTATGCATAAAATTGGGTCGTGTAATAATAAAAGAAAGTGTTCTCTTTTAAAAGAAGTCCTTTTGCGTTGACACACACGTTATTTCAAATTCTTTATACATTATTTATTTTTAATTAAATGAATACATACTCTCTAAATCTAAATCAGTTAAAAACACCACTGATTTGCAGTTATAGTTCGATCGCCGATCATACATTTCATGACGAGATATCTTGTAGTGCACAGACGGGTTAATTACTTCTGTATAATTTATGCTCGTATACAAAATTGTGAAACATTTACTTATCTCATTGAAATGTCACTTTTACTTTTTGCATAATTAATGCTTGTATAATAAATACAATTGAGTCCTGCTCTCAAAAAGATCTTATGCAAGATCAATTTTCTCAAAATAAGAGGTGCCCTGTGTTAAAGATGTATCTTTAAAATCTGTCAACAACCCGATTTCGAACGACCAATTTTCATCACCAAACAATAACCTCTGCACCGCCAAAAAAAAAACAAAAAAAAAAAAGAGAATTAACGCGCCCGAACATTGTATTTACCATCTCATCCGGGCAGTAGCATAAAGTTCAAAGCATCAGATAAAAAACTCGGCGGGCCCCATAAAAACGCGGCCGAAACGATCGCGTCGCGAGGCTAAACGGCCCGCGCGCGCAATCAACGTCGTGCTCCTCGCTTCGTAGATCGTTCCGAAAAAGGTCGGCGAACCTGCCCGTAACCATCATCTTCGCGGCGGTAGCCTCGTCGAGAGCGATATGCTATAACCTATAAAGATCTCCGCCGATCCCGGGGCCTCGCATTACCGCGAAAACTGGAGAGTCGCTCGCGCGAGCGCGTGCCGGCCGTACAAATTGAGCCGAGGCATATATATATCGAGGGGGATGAATTATAATAAGAGGCGGGAGAGATGAGGGCACGTGCCCGCGTGTACGCACACTCGGCTCTCTCCCGGGAGAGAGAGAGAGAGAGAGAGAGAGAGAGAGAGAGTGCGTGCGCACCTGCGCGCGAGAGAGCCTCTATATTTCTTCGTCTGTTAATTTCTGTCCTCCTCTCTCTCTCTCCCTCTCTTTCCTCGAGCGCCACGCGAACACCTTTGCCTGGCTCCGAAGTTTCTCCGAGTTGGTTTTACCGATCGTTTCCTTTGCACCTTGCCTGAATGGGAGGGGGAGGAGGAGGGCCGAGCGGGCCGTTGCGTAAGCTTCGATTATGGATCGGAGAGGAGACGACGAGCGATGGAGTTTTCGCGTGACGCGACGACGGACTGATGACGGAGCTTCCGATGCTTTTTGTTAGGCTCGTTGGGAGAGCGTAATTTGCGTCTTTGGCGGTGCGGGTTTCTGGTTGCCTCTCTCTCTCTCTCGGTGCGGTTTCAGAAAATTTAAGACGATCTTTGTGCTCGGGCGAGCTTCGATTCAATGGCAGGGATTTGCTTCGTAAACGAAGCAATCACTTTTTTTCTTTAAGTGCGGCATTTCAATTTATGGTTCATTGGTCAACATTTAAATTTGACAAGAAGCGAAGAGATCTGTATTTTACCGAAAACCGCTAACAGAGTTTTCGAGTAAAGAATAATCATTCCTTACCTTCTCTTGTCAATTTCAGTCTGTTTTTCTCTTCGCCCCGAATTCACAAATAATCTAAAAAGAAATTCTAATGAACCTTCCTCGATAACAAAAGCTTTTCCCCGCCCCAAACGCACCTCGGCCCCTCGAGAGACAATGCGACCTCTCAGCCTCGGCGAAAAGCGACCTGATTAAAATTACGCGAAAGACCGAAATGCTTTGTTGATATTCCTCCCCCCCCCCCCTCCCCCCTCCAGCCATCCAATCTCCGGCTCCTCTTTTAATCTCCCAAACTGCCCGAGATCCGAGCGCATCTTGTGCGGCTAAAAGCGGCGATTTCGCCGGCTCGCGTTCCCTCATTTCTCCTTCTGGGGCCCCGCCGCCTTTTTTTTCCATTTCGTCCTCTTGCCCTCCTTCCAATCACTTCACCTGCCCTATTACGCCGCTGCCGGCTCGGCCGCCTTCAAATATAGCCCAGCTCGTCATCTCTCCCTCTCTCTCGGGACGCGTGTCCAGCGCGCGCGCGCTCGCTTTTTTCCTTCCCCCCCACCCCACCCCTCCCCCTCGCGCTCTTTCTCTCTCGCTCTCTCTCGCTCTCCTCTCCGCGCTGGCCGAAATATAATTGGCGGTACGATGCACCTGTCTGGGCTCCCTTCTCTCTCTCTCTCGGCGCGCGCGCCCGGCGCGTGTATCTCGCTATCTCGCTCTATCTATCGTTTTCGACTATCCGGAGCCGCATCGCGATGAGGCCCTCTCTCTCTCTCTCTCTCTCTCTCTCTCTCTCTCGGCTTTTGTGCGCTCTTTTTGCTTTATCAACGGGGGCCACGCGCGCATCGCGAGGGGATTCTTTATCTTGCGGCTTCGGCCGGGTACGTATATCGCTGATGGGCCTCGATGGAGTTTAGGGTTATAGAGTCTCTCGCGTAAGCCGATATTCCGAGGCTCTTTCATTGGGGATACGCACTTCGGGATGCTTTCGCGAGTCGTTTAGATAAGGGCTTTTTTCATTTACTTGTCGCGAAGAAGAGCGAGTACTTTCTTCCAGTATTTTTATTTTCCAATTACAACGACATCGCGGGCATGATTTTCGATTTTTAATTACAGGCGCAATTTTTTATTTAATTACATCGTGAATTTTCGATAAGCGTGTAGTAAAAGTTAATCACCTAAACAGTTCTTTTGTTTTAACGAAACGTTACTTATTGATTCACCTTACGTACTCCTTTAAATAGGCCACAAATAAAAAGAAACTCACCAATCATAATAACAATAATCTCTTCCCCGAACTTCTGCTGCAAAACAACCTCAGCCCCGAAAAAATTAGCATTCTTATTGCGCAGCAGCATCCTCCTTAGCATAATTGATACGTCTAACCCTTGAGCAGCAGCATCCCTCACCCGTGCAATCCGCGAGCAATGCCCCAAAACCCCGATTAAAATCAGCAACTCTCTTCTCTCCAGATGCACCTTGACGCATCATCACTTTTGCTCGCCCATCGGCCCGGCCGGATCGAATCGGGCCTCCGACTACTTGATGGCCCTAATGCGCGCCTAAGACTCCTTTGTCTTCCAGAGGGGCCCCCGAAACGAGAGGAAGGAGAGGAGGAAGAAGAAGGAGTAGCGGCAGAAGCCGAGAACTCGGCCGTATTATGCATAGAAGACAACACCTGGTATTGCGAAAGGTGCTGCTGCCGCTGCCGCTGCCTCTCGCTTTTTACTCTCTCTCCCGCTCCTTCGGAGATGTCGGCTGTTATTACTCGGGCGCGCGAGCCTACTCAGAAATTGAAATTTTTCAATTACCGCGGGGAGAGAGAAACAGAGAGAGAGAGAGAGAGAGGGAGGCGCCTTTTATTTATTGTATTCTAGCTGGGCGAGACGTTTTACGAGCGGCGAATTATTGTTGCCGCGTATCGGAAGTTCGAGGTGAAAGTATTACTCGGAGTGTTTTAAGATCGGCGCGCTTCTGGGCGGATCAACTTTTTTGCGCGTTTAAATACTTTATTTTACGAGACGTCTTTTATGAAATTCGAGCGCTTAATGCTCTGCAATTATTTGTAATTTAGCGGAGTTTCGGGGTAATTGTTTCGACTGGTTTTCCTTTCTTTGCCTCTTCTGCGTAAATTATGCTCTTTAATTATTTGAACGATTTAATTAAAAAGTGCAATGTTTATTAGAGTGAAAACTGAAGGAGCGATTGTGTAAGTGGTGGGCGTTGCAAAAAAAGTTAATTACGTACGTCAGTTTTTGGGTATAATTAAACGGCAAGTATTTTTGCTGAAAAATAAAAAATATAGTACACAGGCAATTATTAAAAACATAATATCTATCAGACTTTTGAAGTTTTTGAGGATACATATTTATTTATAATTCGTTTACATGTACAAAACAAAAGTAACATACAAATTTTAATTTAAAAATTAGAAAGATGATTTCTGCCTGTGAAACCGATCAAGAACGAACGAATACTTCCACAGAAACATTGCCAAATCTGGAAAAACGTCAAGTACTTGAAAGACTTGGCAAAAAAAAACGAACGCGTCGGCGGCGCAAGACTCGAAATCCAATTATTCGCGCCCGATTCGATTCCCTTCGCAGTGCTGGATGCCGCGGCGGGCCGAATTTTCAGCGCAATCATCAAAAGCCAAAGTCATCAGTCGCTTTTCGGGAATCGGGAAGGATAATTTGGTGACACGCCGCTCTCATTCGTAGCTTCTCGGAAAGAATGGGGAGAGACACGCCAGGTACTCGAGCCCCGGCGAGGTTTGACGATTTCCTCGTCGCGTGACTAACGCGCAGATAAATGATTTTTCTCTCTCGCGCCGCTGAACGACAACGAAGCGTAAATCGAAGCGAATCGATGAAATTCGATCGGTCATTTCTCTCTTCCCGGAGGTGGAGGACGCTCGTCGCGTCGCGTCGAAGCGCGCGGGTTTCGAACCTTGTTTTTTTTTTTTTTTGGCTCCAGTTCATTATTGCGCGTTCGGTATCTTTTGCCAAACGCTCCTTCTGTGCGTGGGGTGTTTGACATTTGTTGCCGAGTCGAAGTACCTCGATTAGAGTGCGCAATGCAAAGGAATAATTAATGTTTTGCGCGTAGGAACAAGTACTGTATACACTGAGAGAAAAAAAGGAGTAAAAATTACTATTCTGGATCGTAACTTGAGATATGAGAAGAAAAAAAAAG
>JAWWEO010000001.1:12103235-12146518 GCA_035582975.1 Ormyrus labotus | reverse complement strand
AAAATCTTTTTTTTTCTTCTCATATCTCAAGTTACGATACAGAATAGTAATTTTTACTCCTTTTTTTCTCTCAGTGATAATGACAGTTAGAGCGATACTATCTCATTGTTGAAAATAGCAAATAGTTATTGATTAATACTGGGGAATATTTTACGGCTTGTGCATTATAAAATTCAGTCAAAAAACTAATTGTATTAAGTAAAAAATTTATTTACATTTACAATTTTAAAAACAAAATTATTATCAGCATTACATCATTCTATAAGAAGCATTTCATCGCCAGTCATACTCGAATTTCACGGTTTAATCAGGCTCCGCGGCAGCGTATTTACATTAGAAAATTTCATTCTTCAAATCCATCATCAGTCAACCTACAAGGCTTCATTAATAATCTCCCTTTAACGCCAAGCGTTTAATCAACGAAGCTGACGCTCCAAAAAATGAATATCGCTCGCTCGACTGCACACTTACCTCAACGAAAGCACCCTTGCGAGGTAACAACGAAAAAAAAAAAAACGAAGACGAAGAAAAAGAAGATCCTCGTACGTTATACCCGCAAAGGACACGGGGTCGGAGCAAGTCACGATCGGAAATTCCACAACTTCACCGCCCGTCTCCTCCCCCTTTACGTGTCTTCCGTTAAAAAAAGAGCGAGAGCTGTGTAAACTACGCATATATATATATATATATATATATATATATATATATATATATGCACCGAGAAAGAGAATGAACATTACGACGTTCCAGTCGGTCGGATTTCGTCTTTTTTTTTCTCTCCGTACGATGAAAGAGACTTGGCGATGATCGAATCGAATCGATGAAAGGAAGGGGCGCGAAGAAAAGGTTTTTGTACGGGGCGCTCGCTTGATCGAAGACGTGTGTGGCTGCGTGAAAAACCTTAGGAAGATTTGTTGGAATGCTCAATACTGATTTCACGCACGTTGGGAGATCGGCTTTTAGTTGCGAATGTCCGATTCGCCATGAGAATAATCCGTTGACGAAGAGGTGATGAAGTCTCGGCGCTGTAGGTAAGCTGCCTCCGTTTGGGGTGAGGAAAAGTTCTGTCGTCGGAAAGAGGGACTCCTTTTCTAATGGCATTTTCCGCAAACGTATATAAAGAGCCGCGCCGCGGACGTTTTGACAAATTTTTAAATTTTCATTCGGCATTCATTTGTGTTTTCGAGGAAAATAAAGATTATTATGAAAAATTTGTTTGCTCAAAGTTTTTATTTCAATTTAAATAAATAGTTGATTTTTATTTTTTTTATTTTTTTGATTGAAACATTTTTTTCAATCCTATCTGATTGAAATATTATATTTTATCACGTTAACACAATGTCAGAGATCAACTCTGATAATTCTTGGAAAATCTCTAATATACGTTGCTTTCCCGCAGTTTTTTAATTCTAGCTTTCATTATTATAAATCTGACAATAAAAAAAAACTTTTACCGTTTTTATGACAACTAAATCAAAAGATGAGTCGAACGACCCGCCAAGAGCCGCGATTATCCCCTTAGCGCGCTAAACCTTCGTCAACGCATAACGAAGACCTCCCCAAGTGCAGCCAATCGGGGGGAAAAAACAGCTCGCCACGCGGATAAAATTAACAGAGAATAAACTAATCTTGCGCAAGAGAGGAGAACCGCCTCGCCGCGTCGGCGAAGCCAATAAATTTCAGCTTCCGAATATCCGTCGCTCCTCTCTCTCTCTCTCTCTCGGAGAGACATAAAGGACGCATCGGCTAGCTCGGCGATCCTCGGCGCTCGCCTAAAACGAAGGTGCGCGGGCGTCGCCCGGGGAATCCCCTTTCCCGCGTCCGCGCATCCGACGTATATACGCGTCCGCCGAAAGAAACGCGATCCTTTAAGAAACGAGCACACGTACAGCATCGGCATGACGCGATCAATTTCGAACAATGCCTCCAAAGCCTCTCTCTCTCTCTCTCTCTCTCTCGCTTTTAGATTTTCGAATCGGTAAATAAATCTCCATATCTGATGTCTCGCTCTTGCGCACGCGCGCGCGCGCGCAAGTGTGAAAAGAAACGACGCCCTGGAGGGGGTGGATATACACCTTCTCTCTCTCTCTCTCTCTCACTCACTCTTTTTCTTCTCTTTCACGGAAGAAGAAATGGCCCCGGTGATTTCTTGCGCGCGACAACGACGACGAAGAATAAGGCAGGGGACGGAGGGAGACTCCCGTTGAATGGCGAGAGCCAAGTGATTTCTTGCGCGCTACGGGAGAATAAAGAGAGAGGGAAGCGAGGATTCCTTTATGGAGAGCCGCGGACAGGAGGGAAGAAGGATGGATGGTCCATGGGAGGAGATTGAGGGAGAGAGAGAGACTTAGGTAGGACGCGTGCCGCGTTCGAGCGGCTTTATGCGCCGGTAGGGGGAGAGTTTTAAAACCGTTCCTACGACATTTTTCATCGTTCCGAAGTTTAGCTTTCGAACTTCCCGATGCTGGTTTATTCACTTCGGCCGTGAATATTCTACTCTTTTCTTCGAATCGGGACATTGTCGATGTCTAGACTCAAGTTTTTGGTTTACAATCGCAAAATGTATTTAATCATTATTTTTAATTAAAATATCAATTGCTATCAAAGATTTTTCGTCTTCCAATAGCAAATGTAAAATCCAAACCGTTCAACACCTTTCGAATTGTTTTCTGAAAAAAAGTATATCAAACAGAATGATTTACAAGAATATTATTCTCAGTAACTCGAAAAGATTATTCATTAACGCAAAATACAAACGAGCCTCATTCACCAGGAACTCCCTGAATATACATAGAAAATAACAAGCGCCTAATTCTTACGAGCAATCGAGTCGGAAGCCACTTACGATCAATAATTCAAGAATCCAACAAAAATGTCATTGTTCATGCACAAAAGCTCCAATTATTCTTCCCGTTCGTCCGCGCGCCGTCCTCAACAAATTTATCGAGCGACAAACTTGCTTCCTTTTTATACAGCGTCGTATACCGGAGAAAGGTCGAGCGGCTACTGAATACTGAATAGCGAAAAAGTCCTTTTATGAATGAGTACAGGCTCCTCGGACCCTGAAAAAGAAGAGAAACTAGAAGTGTGCTCACGTGCCGATTGCTGTATACAGCCGATTTCACGTGCGTTAAATAGGGGGAGAGAGAGACGGAAGCTCGAACACTGACCATTCAAGGATCGATCGTCTTTGCACGATTGAGCTGTCGTGAAATTAGTGCGTTTTTGATTGTGCGCTTTGTTGGCGCGCTCGGACGAGACGTTCTTCTTTCACTGCGAAGATTGATTTTGTCCGGACGAAATTTATAGCGATTCGTACCAAGGAAATTGTTACGAGCTCAAACGATTTTGACGCTTGCCGATTTGAAGGTTTATTTAATCTCTCTTTACGCATTTAACAGTTGTTATCGTCGTTCCGTTAATTTCCAGTAGAGTTATTTTCCCTTGCGTGATTTCAGTCATTAGCTTGTATCCAATTATATATACAATTAGATCGAATCTAACGATATACAGTCTGATAGTCGAAAGAGACGGCCAAATCGAAAACCTCGCCAGAATTCCCGCAATAAAGACAGTGAAAAAATCAGCAAAACCCGTGCACACCATTCGAAAATCACCCTCCGATCTAAAAACCCTCTCGGTGCAGTGATAACTATCGTCCCTTCCGTGGAAAAATATATATATTATTCACTCCCGAGATAACGAAAAATAAAAAAAAAAGTAAAAGAAAACGCGCGCCCGCCGGTTTTACAGTCGCGGAGGGATAAGCGAGGGGACGGAAAGGGCCCGGAATTACCTACGATTGCGCAATTCACCCCTCGCCGCGGGAACGAAATTCTGAAAAAGGGGGGTGTAAGGGGACCCAATTTCAATGCGCGGCTCGAGCGGGGTGCTTCGCAGCGGGAAAACGCGTTCGACGCACTTGTGCGCGCATTGCGACGCAGGTACGCGCCGGCTCTCCCCTTTCACTTGCATTATATTATTTATTTTCTTCTTTTCGGGCCAGTTTTCGAATATATATACGTTTCGCGCGGGCTTCGTCGCAAAATATTCCTGGCCGAGATCGGAGTCTGGCAAATTTTTTACTCGAACCATTCGTCGATTCTTCACTGGACTCCAGTACAGCCGCGCGCACCCGAAATTAAATAATTCGAAAAGCCGAGGTGGCGCGCGTTCTTTATCCCAACGACACGCGTATCGGCACTCGGAGCGAACAAAGTGCTCTCTCGCTGTCTCGTATTCTTCTAGACCAGCGGGGCCAGAGGGCCGCCGCGCGGAGACGCAGCCGCGCAGAAGCGAAATATAAAGGCGGCACTTGCGAGCACCTACCTCGAGGCACTGCTCGCGCTCTCTCGCCGCGGCGCGCCCTTCCACGCGGAAACCTTTTCACCGAGCCTCTCTCTCTCTCTCTCTCTCTCTCTTCCACCTTCCACGCACGTGCATCCGAGGGCACCCGAATCAAGCTCCGAGGCTCTTTGTCCTCGGGGGTCAAGCCGACCAGGCTTCCTCCGAATAAAGGAAATATCAAAGATTAAAAAGGAGGAGGCTCGAGGGAGTCCTTTGTGCCGGTCGGCTTTTGCGCAATCCAACAGGTACGACCGAGTGGAGGGAAGGCCCGGGGGTAGTCGATTGAATATGTGTAATGCTCTCTGAGACGAGCTCTGAGGAAATTCTCTTTGTGATAATTGTTCAAGTTTTGCTATTTCGTTGTAATGTCTACGGAGGGAACTTCGGTTTGCCGGTGTAGTGTTTTAATAAAAATTAAATATTTTAAACTAATAAGGAACGTTTTGTTATTGAATATTGTTGAATGTGACTGTTCATCGGTTAAAACTTCGATATTCTATACCTCGCAAACTCATTACCATTGAATCTTCCCTCCTGTTACGCTACAATTTAAATTAATGCTCTTCCAATCCACAATCGGGCCAAAAAAAATTAGCATTTTCGTCGAATCAATCAAAGGCCGTTCTTTGCCCGGCCGATATGTGCCCTTCACCCTTTTCACCTCTGGCCTAAAACGCGCTGCTACACTTGACTCGGGGCACACGTTGCGCGCACGTCGGGAGCATTTTTTATGCATGCGCGCGCGGCAGCCGATTGTTGAGCGCTGCAGATTTGCATGTCGGTCCGCCGGGGAATTTTATTATATGCACCGAGTAGCGTTAAGTTTGCATCGCCGCGCCGCGGATTATTGTCTCGATCTTCGTTCGAACGTTTCGATTGGTTTTCGCGCACGCGCCGTTTCGCCTGCTTTTACGCCTTTTGTGCGGGTCGCGAGAAGAGAATGGACTTGGGTTGCTCGATGTATTCGAGGGTCTCTCGCGTTCAATTGAAATTTATTATGGATAATATTTGAGGAGGTTCGATGAACGAACTTTCACCCGGGGGCTGATCGGGTTCTAGGCTTTTTCAAAGGGATTTAACTCATTGTGTTGCAAATTTTATGTGCGCCCGCGACGGTATTTCAAACGAGTTATTAACAGACTACAATAAATAACTTAAAATGCCAACGGGAGTTCGTAGATACATTTTCCTCTTCGTTTCAGAAAATTGCGAAATAAAAACATTAGAACTATTTTTAACTTTTTTTTTCGTTAAACGAACCATAATTTAATATAATCCCCCCCTGATCATCCCTGAATTTACATCGCATTGTACTTATTAAGAGAACCACCATTGAATTTCTAAAAAAAATGTTATACTCTTATACATACGTATAAAAGAAAGAGCGATTAGGCAGCAAGTTTTCCAGCGCAACTCGTGGGAGAAAAACAAATAAGGCAGGCGATAAATAACTGCGTCCGAATTTCGTATGACGGCTACTGTGTGTCAGTACATAAACAGTCCCTTATTATTACAAGGCCATTGTGCCCCTCACGCGCATTCGTCGGCGAGCGCGCTCACGCAAGCCATATGCGTCGCATAATCACCGCATACCGGGCTCGATGATCCCACCTTCTATTTCTCCCGGGCGTCATGAAAATCCGTAGATTACTTTACGGCGGTCAGGAAGCTCTTTTCTAGTTTTTTTTTCCCTAATAAAGGTTGCGCGGTCGTCGGAAAAGCTGGCTTTGTTATCAGGATTGTCAATGTATGGTTTGTAAGACGAGGCTTATGAACTCTTTTTTACTTATTGAGTTTTATGATTGTAATTGATTGTATAGATTGTAAATAAATTAAAATAAAAAAAAAACAATTATTTGCTGTTTACTGAGTTTTTTCAAAACAATTTCTTTAATGTATAATTCTTCATTTTTATTCACTATCACGCAGATGAATCATCTTAAATCGTAAACTTCACAATTCATTCATCTACACGTAGTCATTGTAAAATAGTCATTAAAGCTATCTTTTTTCAGAACCATTCTAAAACTGAGTATGCTCTTAGTTAAATTACGCTGTATTTAAAGCTTTTAACAATTTTATTATTACAACGGTTTGTCTTACTTTATATGCACAGTTACGTTCACAGACTCGTTTAATCTACACTTCGCTTCACTTCACTTCACTAGCTAGATTTTTTTTAGGATTCAATCCGTACAATGTATATTGTGAAAAGAGAAAAATACATTGATTTTTTATTTTTTTTTTATTTTATTTAATATTATGAATTATAATATTGGGCATATATTGGATAATGTATATAGTTTAACAATACATTACCAAACTATTGGGAATTAGTTACTAATATGTAACCTCTGTCTTTCGCATATATTGCTAATATTCCTTTCCAATATATTGCCCATATATTTGATTTTTTTCGGGGGATTACCTTAATTGGGCAATGCATCTTCTGCGCAGTGAACATTGCTTTACTAAAGGAATGATTTAATAGCGCGGTCGTCACTTCCTATTTGCCAAACTGGAAAAACAAAAAAGAATGAAATCTAAAATTGTTTCCCGAGGTCGTAGTTCTCCTGGCGGATAGCGTGTTTCCTTCTCTGCTCTAACCTCGTGGGAGAAGGACTCGCAAACAGACTCACAGATTGCAGCAACATCCGCATTCGCATTTAGCAGCCGATACGCCACGGACTCTCTTACTAAAATCTCTGAAAAAAAGACCCATTGCCCAACCTGTCCTCCTTAGATCCCGAAACAAGTGACCTTCAAAATCTCGAGCGCGCGTAGCAGCCCACCGGGGGGAAAACTAGCAAAGGTCGCCCTCAAAATCCAGCGGCGGCATCTGCTTGCCCCCGCGAGCCTCGCCTCGCCTCGCGCTCTCGCAAGTGTGCGCTCAGGTTGCGCCGAAAGGGCACATACCTACGCAGCTACGTACGTACGTACGCGCGCTCATAAAAGAGGGACTCTCTGCGCCGCCGCGCGACATTGGCTACGCGGCGCACACGTGGCTCGGGCACGCGTCCCCCGGGGGCCGCCTGACAAAGGGCCCGCACACACACGGGGCCGGATAGAGATACGGACCGGGGGTAGATAAATAGAGAAGGAGAGAGCGCGGAACGGCTCGGTCGGGAGATACGGACGCCGGAGTTAAATAGAGAGGAGATAAAGAGCGAGGAGAAGTGCGACTTGATGCGCGTCGCGCGCTGACGGACGTTCTCGAGGAGTTTTTTTTTTTTTTTTTTGTCTTTCGGGACTTTTTCGATCGAGTGGCGAGATTGGATTGGTGGCTTTTCATTCTTTTTTTTTTTTAACTGCGAGATTCGCTGAGATAAATTTAACGAGAATCGAAAGTATTGTGAATGAGGTAACGCGATTTTGTTTGGGATAACGCTCGCTACAGGACGGTAAAGCTTGACTAAGGGCTTCTTTATTGTTCTCCTATCCTTGTCATATAACATTGAGCAACAGTCGCAGTGTTAATTAGGTGTCAAATTAAAATCAACATATCGCTTAGCGTATACTTTCCTGCGCCGTAAAGAATATCTTAAATCCCAGAAAATGTAGCCATTCCGACGCAAATAGCCTATAATACCGAGCAACAATCCGGCGAGGCGGGGGGAGGGGGGGTGAAGTCGCTCCCCTCGTTGATCTCGTCACGACAGGAGTCGGCGAACAGCTCGCACGTGCATTATTACAACCGCCTAATGTAATTCTCGGGGCCGAGTGCGAAGCGCGTGACGAAATTCGCGCCCGAAATAAAAATCCTTAACCAGCGACAAGCCTCCCCTTAAGAGCCTGCCACTCGCACGAGCGCGCTTTCTCTCTCTCTCTCTCTCTCTCTCTGTTCGCGGCCTCTATTTTTGGGAGCTCGCGGGGAGCTCCTTCTCGGACCTTGACCCTGAATGGCGAATTTAGATCGAGCGTTTTACGATGGGATTCGGATGGTGTGCCGAGTGGTAGGCGAGGCTCTTTGTGCCGAGCGATGGTTTATCTCGAGGAACGTGGATGTATGTAATGAGATAAGGGAAGGTACAGAGGAATCATTGTAGGGTGGGACTTACCTTTATGAGTCGGCGACAGATGGTGTATTGTTTCGATTGGGTATTTCGCTTTGAGCGAAATTCAAGAATCACGAAATGGTAAGTTTCTTAGAAGGTGGAAAGGGCATTGACAATGGCAGGTATTAAACTGTGCAATTGTCGGTGCATTCAAAGATTTTGTATGAGAAACTCGTAAAAATTAATTGCTAATCTAATATGGGGTCATTATAAAATTCAGTATGCATTAAGTTGATAAATATTTTATTTTCAGACTGTTTCTCGATTATAAAAAAGAAATTAACTCAAAGTTTCTAGTAAAGTAAGTTAAAAATCCAAGTGATTTTAAAATACGACACGTATATACTTTTCTATTTTTCAAAATCAATGTCATCTGCATATGTTTTGAAATGATACTCTAAATGCCCTAAAGTCAAACTCCATCCGTCTTTTAATTATGTTTCTGTTTTTTTTCGAGTTCCCTTTCGTTTAACGGCCAGGCAGCCACTATTTGTCATTGTTAATTTTAGCTCGCCGTTGTGCCTTAAAAAAGGACAAGTTACTAGTAAAAAGTCTTACAACCCGGGTTTCCGACGCCGTCCAATGAGCCCAACGTTTTTCCATTAAAAGTTCTCATAAAATCCGGATTTGACATCTTTCCCCCGTTTCAGTTCTCCCTTTTCTTCCTGTCATTCTCATCCTCTTTTAAATCCCCGAACATTACGGTCCGTTTTATCCCGTTGCTCAGATGTTGCAGTCTCACGATACACTTCATCAGTTTTGCAATAGTCACACAGACTTTATACAGATATATATATAAATATATTTCAAGAAATTTTAGATGAAATGATTTTGCTAATTTTAATTTGATAAAATTTCTATCTGCAAGGAATATTTTTTGTCTTCGTAAATATATATGATTTACGAAATTTATTTAATTT
This sequence comes from Ormyrus labotus, assembly GCA_035582975.1. NCBI lineage: Eukaryota > Metazoa > Arthropoda > Insecta > Hymenoptera > Ormyridae > Ormyrus > Ormyrus labotus. The sequence goes on along the minus strand of JAWWEO010000001.1, from coordinate 12,137,196 downwards.
TTTAATGTAAAGTAAGGTTGTATGCTTTTTCTAAATTTTGTTATTTATGAAATTACTATGTTCTGATAAAATATCAAAGAAAATATGTTAGTATTTAAATCTCATGGTTAGCTTAAAGATACGCTTACTTTACTTTAATGCAAAAACCTCAAATAATAAGATAAAAACAAAATAAAAATTCGACATAGAAACTTAATATCAAGTTTCACAAAAGTCTGTAAGCGAGATATCAACAAATCAAGCCTGTGCACCCTATCGGGTACCTATTACGCACCGAGCAAACGTGCCTTACTTCAAATGACATTCGCACGTTCTTAATTTGAATATTCTGTAATTTTCAAAGCACCTCGTCATTTATAACATCCGAAATGAAAGTCGGAGAAATTTTTTTTTCCCACATTAGGCTAAAACTTAGGATAAACAAGTTCGCTCGCTCGGGGAATAAATCAGTTTGAAAAACGTTCGGCTCCACCCAGTACAAGCTCGCACCCAATTTTCCCTCCGCACCCTCATTCTCTCTCTCTCCACTTTTTCAAATTCGATCCCCGGAAGCTTTCCCTCTCTCTCTCTCTCTCTCTCTCGCCCTCCAAGCTGCCAATAGTCGAACGCGCTCGCAGCAAAAACCGGCGTATCCTGTTGCAGCCGAGAAACACACGCACGTGCGCTCTCTCGCTCGCTCTCTTCCAATCCGGTTAGCTCCACCAGCGAGAGAGAGAGAGAGAGAGAGATTAAACTTTCGGGGGTCGTGAAAACCTATACAAATCATTTTCTACTGCGCCGTTATAATGCGAGCCCCACTTTATAAGTAGGTCGGCTTACGCTGCGCGTCTCCTCTTTTTTTTTCTCTCGCTCCTTTTTTTCTCCCGGAGCGCTTCTTCTCGTCGGAGAGCGCGGCTACTGTCACTACTTTTGTGCGCGCGGGGCCGCCGGGATCGTGCGCCCGCTCGTACCAAAATTTTATGCCGAGCTTTCTTTTTGTTTTTTTTTGTTTTTTTGTTTTTTTTCATCGGATGGTTACACCGCGCCCCGGTGCGAGTCCTTGAAGATTTGCCTCGCGCTCGGAGCCGTACGCGGAGGGCTTTGTATATATCAGCGAGGAATGATTATGCGCTCGGTGGAAAAAAAAAAAAATGGGGCCGCGCGGAGAACGGAGTGCAGTTTTTTGAATTTTTAATGGATCGCGACGCGGGAGAAAAAACGTTTTACGGTGGCTGTTTGGGAAGTTGTTTGTCGCGGGGGATTAGAATAATTTAGAAGCGCCTTGTTGCAGTCGCGGAGAATTTGTTGAAATTAGATTTCATCCACGCGAGATAAAACGTGAATGTCCACATGGACTTTCCCTTATCTGCACCTTAGGTAATTTATCAGTTTTCACGTGCGCGTATATACCTCTATTCATGAATAACGATCGGCACTGTCCTTTGTGGATCCGAAGAGTCGGCAGGCTTACGTATATACGGTTATGATAGGGCGTTGATACTTTATTGCGGGATAGCTTCTATTCAATCCGATTAAGTTAATGGCCGTATTGTAGTCGACGTACGTTTTCAATTTTTTGCCATATTATTATTATTCTAAAAATTAATTTGACGAGAATTTGTTCATGTACTTTTTTCTAGATTTGAAAATAAATTTATCGCAGACAATTGTCCAAACAATATTTACGATTCGGACACATTCTAAACAGAAAATGACTACTAGGCTGTCGCACGTAATAAAATTGAAATTTTTACCTTCGCAATACAAGTGAAAATAATTAGGAGGCTGGCTGCACATTTTTATGGTGCTTCCAGGTGCGAATGCAGGTGCAGCTGCCTATCCGAAAAGTGCACTCAATTAATTTCTAAATTAGCTTTATAAAGTATGCAAATATTGCTACTGAATTTTAAGTTTTAAAGTTTATTGAACAAAAATGTTTTGAACGTCATTTTCTATAAACATAAACTTTTGAAATTTACATTTTCTTTCTTTTTTTTTATCTAGACAGCACAAAATTACTGGGACAAGCTCAATAAAATTACCCTTCCACTATACACTAAATTTGCAAAAGCAATCAATTACATTTCCCAGTCCGACCCGAACCACTTTCGAAAAACCAAAACGCCTAAAATACCCGATCCTCGCTCGTTCCCAACCGAATCCAGAACCTTCCCAAAAATCCGTCGCGATCGCATTAATCCCTTTCTGCAAAAAGCACCGGCAGCACCTCGACCGGGGAAAATTTTGGAATATACATCCGTAGGCTGGCTGCGTTAACTCGCGCGTGCGCGTGTGCGTGCGGGGCATATGGCTCGGCTCGGCGGCGGCGGCTCGGCGAGGCCCCCCGACAGTCCCCTCGGGGCCCCTTTTCGTCGTCGAGCTGCGTGCGTGCGTGCGCGCCGTGCGCTCGTGTGCGTGCGCTCTTTTCTCTCCCCCTGCGCCGCGTATATACGCCGCACAATGCACACCACCCCGTCGTCGGCCGTCTTCTCGAAACGGAGGACCGAGTGCGCGCGCGTGCCCGAGGGTGTATAACGCGAGGTATACCGTGTACGCTGGTCGCTTTATTTTAGCGTGGTTTTTCGTCGCGCTGGAAAGCCGGGAGTTTCTTCGGTGGACGGCGGAAATTCGGGGGTTTGTTTGTGAAGGCGGCGGCAGATGCTGCCTCGCGGGGTTTTAATGTATGATTGGAGCGTTCTCTTGATCGAAGTTTCGGGAATTTTTGGGACCGTATTACTTTGGAGTTTGGTCGATAAAGCGAGGCGTTTTAATTCATTATCTTGTGGATTTTAAATTTTCACCTGTTTAAATTAAAAACTAACCTTTGACTAACAAAACGAGGCCGATAGTAACAAAACTTGTATAAGTAAAAGATAATAATTAATTATCGGCAAAGATCCGCGTACGAATTAAAATCTAAAATCCCGCAATACACAATTTGGCTCGCGTCGTCTACCGCGGTGCAATAAAAAAAAAAAAAAGAAAAAAAACTCAATTAACGCTCGGTACGCGAAATGAACGATACCTCGAACCCAGCCACCCTTCTCAATCCGACAAAGGCCTCGCCGCGCAGCATCGCAATCTCGCTGCTCATAATTAGACGAGCAATTATTGTTTAAAATACACCTTATGCATTTCCCTCGTGTACACCCGATAGGAGGGTTGGCACACCGTACAAGGCAGGCTCTACAGGCGGACGAGCAGCACTCCGGCGCACGCACGCATATCGCCGTATATCGCGCGCGCGCGTGTGAGTGTAGGAAGGGGGCAGGCATCGGGCGCTGTTGCTACCGCGCTTGGCGCGTGCTCCCGCTCCCCACCAGCGCAAATATACGCTCGCTTCCCCCTCGCGTTTACGTCCGTCCCTCTCTCTCTCTCTCTCTCTATACCGGATCTGCCCTTGTCGGCGGGAGCCAGAAAAAAGGGGGATGTGCCGCTCTCCCTCCCCCGGGCTCGCACGCGACCGCTCCCCTTCTCGCGCTCGACATTCAAACCGGCGCGCGCGCCAAGACCGCCAGTCACTCCACTGGCGGCGGGCCGGCAGCGTGCCCTACGAGCGCTCTATCCTGCATACAACGCTGTACGGCGACGCGATTCGCCGAGTGAGATGAGCGAGCGGTGTGTTGTGCCTTGAAATCGATCGACGGAAATTTGCCGAAAAAAAACGTTTGTTCCTCGCTCGTCGCGCGCGGCCGCGTTAACGATGTCGACGATGGGGATCATCTACTGCAACGGCAACGGCACCGCTGCCGGCGGTGGCGAGCGCGAGCAGCTGATGCTGCTGCGCACGCTGCAAGACAACGAGCGCAACATTATCGGCAACACCGGCGGCAACCGCAGCCAGGTGATAACGGCGAAGAACAACGTCAGCGTCATCAGCGTCAATCAGCAGCAGATCCAGCAGCAGCAGCAGCAGCAGAACGAGAACAACGAGCAGAACAGCAGGCGGCCGAATCAGCAGCAGGGCAACGTAGTGCTGCCGCCTTACGATCCGTCCAGGTTGAAAAAACACGGGAAGAACGGGCAACCGCCGCCGATCGCCGTTGCCAAAAGAAACGCGAGGGAGAGGAATCGAGTCAAGCAGGTAATTTGCTCTTCGGAAAGAATAATGACCCTTTCGCAGGTATTTTTGCCGGTGATCGTTTTATGCTGTGTGCCTCTAGTTTGCTTGGAGAACGAATACACAAAAAGTGAAGACAGAATTGGATTAAGTAGATTTTGATTAAAACTTTATTATGAAGAATAACATTATAAAATAAAAAAGCACTAGCTTTTAAGTGTAAGGGCCTAATATTGCGGTAAAATGAAGCTTTAATCCTGGCTATCGCATTATCTCTTTTATGATAGGAACTCGTCAAATTTCGTATTGATCGAATTGATAAGCCAAATATTATCAGTTGAAATAATTGGTCAAAAAGTATCAAAAGTAAGCTAGCCGGCTTTATTAAAATTAATTAAAACGAAGCGCAGCAGCTCTTGACTCATCAATTTTAAACTCCACTAGAGTCAATATTTTCTTTCATTAATGTACACTGAGAGAAAAAAAGGCGTAAAAATTACTATTTTGTATCGTTAATTAAGATATGAGAAGAAAAATAAGAACATTTACTATATAAATAGTAAATATTACAATCGAAAATTAGAGATATGGGAGGAAAAATAATAATATTTACTAATGAATAGTAAATATTAAAATAAAAAATTGTCGTTAATTCAAAACATATAGTAAATATTCTTATTTTTCTTCTTATATCTGAAATAACGATAAAAAATAGTAATTTTTACTCCTTTTGCTTTTTCAAAGAGAAAGCTTTGTATTTTTCTCTCAGTGTAGGTCTTAATGTCGTCGCACGCATTTAAATTCTTACATTTCTGGATAACATTTAATTGCCTGTAGATAAAACACATACGTATTCATCAAATTAACGTAAATATCAACGTTTCGATGAGGCGGCCAGAACTTTGAATCCTTCTTCTATAGCAATACCCAGCTGAAAATTGAAAGCCCGTTGCCTATTTTCTTCGTCCAGGTAAACAATGGCTTCGCGACTCTCCGGCAACACATTCCAAGCCACGTAGCCCAGGGCTATGGCGACAGGGGCAAGAAACTCTCGAAAGTCGAGACCCTGCGGATGGCAGTCGAGTATATCCGGGGCCTCCAGAGGCTCCTCGCCGAGGCCGACGGTCTCGACTACGACAGCATCTCCTCGAGCAATCAGAACCAGACCGGCGACTCGGTGATGATCCCGTCGCCCTCCGGCAGCGTCTACTCCAGCGGTACCCACAACGGCTCGGGAGACGTTCTGGGTTTGGGGGGCTCGGAACTGGACGAGCAGCACTCGGCTGGTCCCGACAACGCGGGACTGGACGAGGACATGGACGGGGAGTCTTACCTGGTGGAGGAGGACGACGAGGAGGATGAGAACAGAGACAGGAGGGACGTCAAACGCTTCCGGGACGACGGAAGGTCGCTGAACAGGTAAGCAGAGGGAGCTTTTATTCTTGATGGGAGGAAGTAGCCTTTGTCTGGTGCTTCGAGATTTTTTTAAGGGAAAGTTTACAAGTTTCTTCTTTTCTGGGCGGATTTAGTTTGTTAGCTTTGTAATTAAAAGTAGGGAAGAAGATCTTTAGATCTTTATAGGGGCAAAGGTCTCCTATTGCCGTGTTTTTTATAGGATGAAGCATGAATTGAATAGGTCCATTGTGATTAAATTAGAAATTCATAAAGCTGCGCTACTCGATATTGAGAAAGTATCCAAGCCCATCGAGTTCATTTTTACGCGCAATAATCAAACAGTTATTGATTTAGTTATTTGTACATTTTTTTAAACCGATGTAAATCCCTTACTGCATATTTGCATACTTTCCGAGCAAATAGTTTGACTGAAAAATTGAGCAGCATACGTTCTTTCAGACTCTCCGAGAATCACAATCGTGACCGACTTCTAAGTTCAGCACAGCGCCGTCGACGCAATTCCCCGAGTACCTTCTACGTCTCTCGATCGGCCTCCTCATTCGGCGACGAGGAAAACGTCGAGCCCCTCACTCCTCGTAACAATAACACCAGCCAACACAACAACAACAACAACAACCACCTCCTCAGCGGCTACACCCCGATCCTACTACAGTCCTCGTCCCCCACAAACGACGGCCTTCCCTCCATAAAGCGCGAGATCTGCCTGTCGAACGAGGATAAGCTCTGCTCCGAGGACGACAGCACTCACGGCGGCGTGATCCTCGCCTCGCCCTCCCCGTACACCGGTGAGATCCTGATCGAGAACCCGGAAACCGGACGCCTGGTACCCCTGAAGCTGGAGGACCCCGAGGCGGCCGGCGCCCAGCTGGTCTACCTGTCGGCCGAGGGTCTGCCCACCAGCACGTACTACAAGCACGAGGTGGCGGACGGCGCGGCCAACGGCACCGAGTTCATGGACGTCGTCAACTGGTGGGAGCAGGAACAGGGCAGGTTCGTTCACCACCTGCAGGGCCATCACCACCACCACCACCACCACGCGGCTCAGCACCAACAGACGCACCAGCAGGCGCACCAGCAGCTCGCCGTCCAGCAGAGGCTCGCCCACGTCTGACGCACAGTCGGCGCGCACTCCCGAGTTTGAGGTGAGTCGATTAGAGAGCGCTCCCACTTTTTTTTCATTTTTTTTTTCGACGACATGTGCGCGGCGCGGCATCGGATGCTGCCCATCGGGTTCGGGGAGCCCGAATGCTTCGGATAAGTTCTCGAAGCCGCAAAGTATGTTTTTCTTTGACGGGTTAATACGAGCCCAAATACTTTCGAAGAGTTTTAATAAAAAGTTTTTTCATTTTTCGATTTTTAAATTGTTTGAAAATTGAAAAAAAAAACATGCTTTAAATTCGTTTCTTTCCAAAAGATAATAATGAAGGGTATCGATTCGACTTAGATTCTCAAAATTGCTTCCCGGACTCTTTTCTCGACGCGTACAATAACATTGCTGACTAATCTCCGAAAACCAATATCAAAGGGAGAGCTGCCCACCTCTCCCCCAAGTATATTATTAGACCGCGGTGCTCACGAAAAACAGCCGTCCTCTCGCGAAAATTCGAAAACCGTCAAGCCGCCACTCATATTCCGCTCGTACAGCTCGTCGCCGAAGAAAAAATATCGAAAACACTTAGCGCCCGAGCAAAGTGGAGCGGCGCGTCCCGAGAAGAACCGTCACGCGCGAGAAAATACCGAAAAGAACAACACGCTCCCGAGGGGCCGGGCAGGAGAGGAAGCCACCGACGCCGCTCGCACAGGAGTAGAAACTCGTGTTCGGGAACGAGAGCGAGAACCACTTGGGCGCGCACGTGTGCGTCTACGCCTGGCGCGTCCGAAAATAGAAGTGTCACGACGCACAGGAGGAGGAGGAGGAGGAGGATCATCCGTGACACATCGGGAAAAACGACCACTTTGCCTGCGAGCACGATCGCGGGGGCCACGTGGCCGAGCTTCCTGATATCCTTCCCTTCCTCCGCGCGGTATCGGTTGCAGGAGGGAATTTCATTTCGTCCCGGGACTCGGGATGGTGTTTCGAGATTTTTTTGCTGCTTGTTGGTTTTAACAAATTGGAGCCTGGTTTGGCGCCACTCCCGACAGTTTCTTTCTGCTTTCTTTTTTTTTCGGTTTTGACGGACAGTGGAAATTTAATACGGGAGACAAATTTTCGGATGGCTTTTCGTGTACTTTCGTTATAAACAAACGTTAAAAATTGGAATAAGAGTTTTGATTGTTTTTAAAAATATTTTTTTATTCTATTTACAATATTTTTAACTTTAACTAATTAATTAACAATTTATTAATACCGCTTATTGATTGTTTTGTAACTTTTACAACAGAATTGTTTTACCACACTTTTAACGCACTATAATATCCTCTTTCAAACAGATTACGCATACTCATTTGAATTAGTCATCCAAATAAAGTAAAGGTTACACAATATATGACTCATTTAATAGCCCGCAACTTCATGCTATTATCTTCTACTCGTTTAACACTGTCCAAGTAACAACGCTACAACAAAGTTTTTTAAATAATTGCCGAAACGAGAATTTGATTATTATTTCCGTAATTTAGCATTACCGTACGACTGAGCCCAATTATCTTCCGACAATAGCAAGTAAAAAAACCTCACCGGCATTATACAGGAAAGCAAACGAGTTACGATGGAAACGAAGCAAAATCGATCGCTCTCGCGTCGAACGCCCGTCATCGTCTCGAACCTGTCAAAAATTTCATGCTCCACTGTATACGCAAAGCGAGACTCGCCAGTCTAAAAAGCAGAGAAGCAAAAAAAAAAAAAAAAACACAGGAGCAGGCAAAAGCGACGACGGCTCGTCGCAGGAGGCGGAAATGATCCAGAGCGTTACCGGAAGCGCCGGACGTTCTTTCATCCCGTAAGCATGAATGAGAGGCAGCTCGCATGCGAGCTCTCGAGACTCGCGCGCTTGCTTGCGTTAGCGATACTTTTAAAAGGCCTATTTAACTATGCGCGAGCTCCCGCAGTCGGAGTTTACGCGGATGGCTCTATTTGCGGGCTCCTCGGGCTCGGGAACAATGGAGTTTTTAGGAACGCTTTGTGGGCCAGGTAAAACGAGGCCGGAGGCTCCTCGCCGAGATGCTCGAGGGGAGAAACTCTCCCCCGGGCCATTGGACGCTCGCCGGCCGGCGTTGCGTTTCGTTTTAATTGTTCGCTCGCTCGGTGAATCGCAAATGAACGTAACAGGGTTGCGGAGTGAAAGAAGTAGGCTCTTTCGTATATACATATACGAGACGGCGCCAATCGCGGCTCGAGTTTTTCTTCGCGAGACAACGATCAAATTTTATTGCGAGTCGAGCCAATATTATTTTAAAATTCTTCTAGCGTGAAATAAATACAAAGTGCAATGGATTTTCGTCGTGCTTAACCACTTGTTTTCTAAAATAAGCTCCCATTCCGGCCTCGTCCACCGCGTAACGATCGCGGCCGCGAGCACCTTCTTCCCCGCGCGCCCGTTCGTGACGCGCGGCAACGGGCCCCTAAAAAAAAAAAAACGCTGAAATTTCGCCTCAAAAAAACGAAACTCGCCGTCGAAAAAAAGAGACTCCGCCGACGTCTCGCGTACGCGCGGCTCCGCAACCTCGAGGAATTGGGCCTCCCCGCGTAACAGCAGGAGAGCAGTGTGTGCGCAACATATGGCCTCGCGCGCGCGCGAGCGTCAAGAAGAATCCAAGAACTTTAAAGTCTCTCTCTCTCTCTCTCTCCCGGGCCATATGTTGCTCGCGCGCGCCCGCGACCGAGCTGACATTATATATATATATATGTACCTCCTCCTCGTGAGCTCGTCTTTTTGCCTCAAGGTCGCTGTCGCCGGGGGAGTGCCGCCCCGCGTGAGAAACAGCCAAAGTTCGCATGGGGTAGGCATAGAAGCACGATATGATTTCGCGCGGGTTCGAGGAGGAGTTTTAATGAGGCGGCGGCTCGGGGGATTGATTTACTGGCTGGAAGGCTCGGGATTATGCGGAAAAGATGTGGCTTTTGACGAATTTAAAGGCGTGAATCTCGATTTTTGAATTTCGAAGGCGCGCGGTACTTCGTATAGTAGCGTGGTATTAAAATGTTTAATCAAGCTGAGCTAGGACGTGTGACTTATTTTTTATCGTACAGCAGTGTATCTCGTTGAATTTTGAAAGAATTTAACGCATCAACTGCTAAACCGCGACGGTTGAAGGAAATTTGTTTGAGAATCAAGCACCGAATAAAAATAAACGTAAAATCGAGCTAGATAAAAGAAAAAAATGTTTTCCTCCATAAAAATAAAACCCATCGGTTAAAAAAAAAAGGAAGTAGCGACTCCTCGCGCTCGCGCGAGGTTCAAGGTCCTCGCGGGTTAGCCGCTCTCGCAGGAAAATGGCTCTACAAGCTCGATAACCCGCGTGGTCGAGTGTGCGATCGTAACGTCATCCATGCTGGCGCGACGCCCGCATTCGGTTCTTCCTCCCTCTCTTCTTCCTTGTTCCTGTCTCTCTCGCTTTCCTCGGCGGCGCTCTCGAGCGCGAGTTTATTCGGCTCTGGAAACGGGAGGCCTCAAGGTTAGGCCTTTGATGAGTCGATTGAGTTTAAATTGAGCGGCGGGAGAGCAGCTTAAAAATAAGACAATTTTTAATTGAATTTAACGTACGAGCCTTTTGGAGTAACGCCGAGCTTAGGATCCGTTGTAGGAAGCTTGGGTTAGATTGAAAAAAATGTTTATAGATTTGACGATGTTTCAATTTAATTACAGAATAATTGTACACGCATTAATTTAATAAACTTTTCGCGTTTCGCGAAAAAGAATATTATTAATACGTAAACAAAGCGAAGCTTCCGTGGCTCGAAGAAAAAACATTTCAGAATTTCTTCTGTGAAAGTTCATTGTCGCTCGTTAAGGCGAAAGCCAAGTTTATAAGAGGAGCGAAAGAAGTCATATGAAGCGGGCGTTCGAAAAAGAAAGGACGGCGAGAGGCTCCCGAGCGTTTAAGAAAGGAAAACAAAGCTCAAAGCGACGCGTTAAAAAGCCGACTCGAAAATATCCGAGGGAGGTCCGAGAAGACGCAGGCCGCGAGTGGCGGGGAGGGTGAATTTATTGAATTAGTCCGTCGCGTCGACGCATCTCGTAAACTTGCTCGTAGATGACCTCACTTAGTAATTGTCGTAATTTAGCGGCGCGCTCTCTCGCTTTCTCGATGCGCCGCTCCTGAAGCGAGACTTTCGACTCGTTTTGACTAAAGTTACCGAGCGCCTCTTCGTAAAGTGCATTTCAGACATTTTCGTTAAGGACACTTATTCGTGTAAATTTACGTTAATTGTAGCTTTATGTGAAATAAAATAAACTAAGTCAGTCTCGGGACTTTATAAATTTTTCATAAAACTGCGATAAACGAGGCTCCAAAAACTAGGCACTAAAAAACAAACGACAGTCATGAAAATTAACGGGGAGCCAATAAACGAAATTCCCACACGGTAAGCGACGCTTCCGAAACAGTTAGTGCCTGTTAAATTAGTAACAGAAGAGGCATAATAGCTCCTTGGGCTCTCGAGGGGTTTTTTCCCTCGGAGGGCCGCATAGATACATATCTCACGCGCTCCCCCGTTGGCTTTTCACACTTCCGTCTCGCTCGTTTCCTTCTTTTTTCCCACGGCGCTGCGAAAATTTTCCTAAACCGCGCCGCCGAGACTTTCCTTGCGTTAGGGGGCTGCGGCGGCGAGGCCAGGTAAACGGGAACGCTTTCCCGCGCTTTACAGGGGAGACGATCGATCGCTCAAACGGTTGAGAGAGAGAGTTTTTGCTGGGGTGTCCCTGGAAGTATAGTTGTTATTGCAGAGATTCGAAATGTCCGTTGACGGTGAGCCCGGAAAGGCAGGGAATTAAATGCCCGCGGTGGGGATTTAAAGGGAGCTGGTAGGGACGAGGGAGTATTTTTTATTTTCTCGAGAGTTACTTGCAATTAATTCACTTTAGGTTTATTGATAGTAGTTGTTTTCGGAATAAAAATTGAACGTATTACACGCCGCGTGTATTCTGTCGTATGAGTCACGGGGCACTGCATTAAAAGTAACAGAAACTCACGAGGGGAGAAAAGGAAAATAATATTTCGCACCGTACAGAACTTGTTGAATTTTCATCGAAATAAAAGTTGCTGTGAATAACGAAGCAATTTTCCGTTAGACAATAAGGAATATTGCCAACCCGCGGCCGATCCAACGAAAATTAATTAAAAAACGTTTCTCTTGTCATTGCAGTGCGATCAACGAGCCAGCAACAGCAGCGACGGCGGCAGCAGCGACGAAGACAAAAAAAATGCAATGGCGTCGTCCGTTATCCGCATCGATGCACCGGCGAGATAAGAGGAAAAAAAATATTTTTTCTCTTCGGTACCAAATGGCAGCGAGGCCGAAGGGTTGAAACCGGTGGGAAAGTTACGAGCGAGCGGAGCTCCGAGAGGGACCAAAAAAACGAACGAATCGAGCGGTTGTGTGTGCCTTTCTGCATATTACATATATATTCTCCGTTCTTCTTCTCGAAACGCACGCGATCTCCGCCTTTTCGACGAGAAGGAACGTAAGAGAGGAACAAATGGAGAACACGAGTGTACAATGAGGATGATACAATGTTATAATATAACGGGATATTATCGTGTGTTGTGAATATAAGGGAAAGCGAGATATACTTAAGTATTTTATATGTGTATAGCGAAGGATTATTCTTTTACTGCATGTGCCTTGGACAGTCACGAAAATTCCTAATGTTTAGAAAGTTATTATTCGGTCACTGGCGATGTACATTTACTATTGTTCGCTTTTTAAGGATTGCCATACTGTGAGGGAGTAATGTTTAAAGGGGTATTAGGACACGACCGAATATAAACGGGCATCTTTTATATCTTTTTAATCTTGTTGTACTTATTCCTGCCATATTTTGACAATAAGTTACTTGACTTATCAAACAAGAACTGAAAACAAAAGGAACGATCATCATTATTGCCGTTGCTTTTGTTTCGATATTGAATTAATCTTCCAATTTACAAATAAAAACTATTGATAGGCTGATTCAAGTCATTACATTATATATTAATTTGAACATATTAGCTGATTCATGGTTAAAAAAAAGTAGCGAGTTAAAAAAAAATTAGAGAAAAATTTACTTTTCATAAAAAAAAAACTATTTGTCAGTTATTTGAGATTAATTCTATATATAGGATAATGAACTTGAAAGTTGGACAAATTTGTAAATACGTATAAAATGACGAAAAAGTGTAACTTTCGAAATTTAAATTGGAAAAATAAATTTAAAAAGTTACATAAGTTATTGAAATGACATTATTTGTTAGTAAACTAGTCTTGTAAGAAATCCGCCATCTTATTATCTGTGTAGCATTGAAAATCGATTAATAATTAATAATTAAATACATTTAATTAATAATTATTAATTATTATTTTTCTTAGATCAAATGCTTACCAGAAAGCAGTTCATTTTTTTCAAAGAATGTAAATTTAGAACTAATATTTGAAAGTCTATTTTAAATTATATTTAAAACATTATATGTACCATGAAATCAAAACGCACAATTTTCAAAAGATTATTGTTGACTGAATGATAAAGCGTATTTTTATATGCATTTATTGATCGTTTATAAGTAATAACGAGCGCTTTCCAATGATTGTCTCATTTTATTGTAAGTTTTGTATTATACTAGTGCCTTAAGACAGTCGAAACTAAGTTTTTATACTAAAATATTTTACCAATTGATATTTTATACGGAAAAAATATTTAAAATAAATTTATGCATATTTATAAAGACGTGCGTTTTATTTATATAATAAAATATTGCCTCACATGTCATTTTTAGAAACTAACTTTTATAATAACTTAGCATGATTACATCTTCAATTTTCAACGTTCTTCAATTTCTTGTGGTTCAAAAGCAGATGCCATAGAGGTAAAAAAATACACGTTTTCCAAAAATTGATTTATTTATTTATTAAAATCATGAAATATTTAAAAAAACAAGCAAAATACTCGACCCAAATGTCGTATCCCCTTGTATACAGGTAAGTAATAATACTGCTCCGGGTACATACGATCACAAATTGTAATTAAAAATAATTTATTATTAGCCGAAAATCTCATTAATGTATTATTCATTCCTTCCCCCGCGTATATAACTTCTATCAAAAAGCAACCCGAAATTCGGTGCTTAAATCTATATATATCCTGCCTGAAAACTGAGGCGCGTATCAACGTTCGCCCGCCAACGAACGGTCGCCGCGGCGCCAATTTGAAATTCAAGGCAGCGAAATGCGTGCACAGGTGAGCACAGCTCTTTCCCTCCTCCCCGAGAAATATAATCGATATAGCGCGCTCGTCGAGCGCGTATGTGTTTTTTTTTTTTTCGGCGGGCTCCGAAGGGGGTTCCTCGATTTCCGGCTCCAAGCTTTCCTCCCTCGGGGGGTTCGGAACGTATATTCCACCGCGTCACTTCCGGCGGACGCGCGAGAGCAGGGCCGTTTTCTACTGGCGCCCCTGAAACTCACTCCCACGCGTATTACATTAATTTATGACTCCGAGCTCGTTTTTTTTTTCTCTTAGGGGGCATTGTTTTTTTTTCACCTAATTGGGTCGGCGTGATCGGTTCGAGTTTGTACAACGATTTCAGTTACTGCTAAATCGTCCACTGCGAGGTGTAAATGTATTTACGGTATTTTTTTCTATTATTTTTTAAACTGGTATCAAAGCCGGTTTAAATGGATGTTATTCTAACGTTGGTCGATATAGCGGTATAAAAATTAAAAATGTGAATTCAAAAGTTTTTTTTATACGCGTAAATTTTTTGTATATAAATTTAATTGAATAAATGTTGATGTTGCTTATGCACATAAGAATTCAGTAAACATTTTAAATGTGCACAATTTAGCATAGCTCAATATATCTTTTATATATATAAAACTTTACCATATTATTTGATGATTCATTTTTAGCATTTCAAATTCTTGCTTAAAATTTCGATAAAATAAGCTAAAATGTTCCAAGCTTGCACGTAATACCATAATTATGCGCAAACTCAATAGGAATGGGTAACGATTGCCGTCGACATTATGTTTTGTAAATTGATTCAGAATGACGTTCTCGATTTGCATTATACTGCATTGCAAGTATTACAAACTTAGCAGTAAAATTTAAAACAATTGATGTTTTCGCTGAATGACGATTGTATGTTTCTATAATTTAATCCTATTTATTTATGCTATATTCAGGTCAAAGCTTTTATTCAAACTTCATTGTATAATTATACTTCAAGGTAAGATTTTATAATAAGGAAAATGAAACATTATGATAATAAATTAACATCATTTTTAAATAAAATTCTTCATTACGATAAATGAAATCGATACACTGAACTGAATTCCTCGTGATTTATTAATATTTTCATCAAAACGTAATTATTTATAATAATGTCAAAAACTCTTACTGTTTCTAAAAGAATTAAGAACAAGTAATTTAAAAATATTTATTAAACAAAATCTTTATTTTCAAAATATTTTATTTATTAGTTAATACAAAATTATTCAATTCTCTATTTTTTATTAAAATTTTCTGATAATAACAATGACTACCAAAATTTATTTTAGGTACGCACTTTCGTTTAAAAATGAATTGCTTAACATGTGTTGCATCATTTTTACTTACAAATTAAGTCACGGGTAAGTAAGCAACGTATGCATTCACAGTAATAACAGACTGATCATTAAGTTGTAACGAAAGTCGAAAGTGTTTGTATAAAATTCCTTCCTTAAAAAATCTATGAGATGGAAATTGAAGCTCACCATGGAGCGTTGTGATTGGTCTACAGCATATACATACGTATGATACGTATAAAGTTTTACGTATATTACATTACGTATATACGCGACTGTATAATCTCGCGGCGACTTTTCGAAGACGAAAAGGTTAGGTTTTTAAAAACAAAATATAGAGATTAGAAGATCGAACGCTGTTTTCGAAATGGAATTTTTGAAGGTGTGGCAGGTAGTGAATCAGTAAGATGGATTTGGGGGATGTCATTAATTTTATAAGTATTATTTGGGTAGCGGGCAGAGGAGTATACAATTAAGTTTTACCTACACTTAATTAATTCAAGCAAGTTGAGAATGGTTATTAGTATTAGAAGAAAAAAATGATTATTAGAATAATAGGTCAAGTGAATTCTGAAGTTGTTAGTGCAATCGAAAGATTGTGTAATCTGCAAATCAAATAGTAACCAACTTCAATTTTGTATAGAAAGGTAATCATTATTTTAATGTTTATAAAATCATTAAACGAAAAAAAATACATGTACGCGCGCGAAGCGCGCACAGACATCACTAGTATAGTAATAAAATGAATGCATTCTTGATAGGCATTATGAAAAGTAAATTAAAAAATGCACGGACAGGTTTATAGATAAACGCGCCGATCACCTGACATGATTTTTATGCGCATAGTTCATTTGCAATTCGTTTATTAGTTGCAAGTTGTTGTGAACTATGTCAACATAACTTTTATACAAATACTTTCTTTCACTAGTAATAAATACAGTTTGCACCTAAAAATGTCTTAAATTTAATAAAAATAAATGTGTTCTGATTAGGTATATATATCCTTTAACTAGTAATAAATACAGTTTGAGCATAAAAATTTCTTAAATTAAGTAAAAAATAAATTATAATTTATTTACATCTATAGATGTGATCAATGTACTATATATACTTGATGAAAGGTGACTGGTGTAGCAATAATAGAAGAGCAAAAACGACTTGAAAATATCCATCTAAGCAATAACCTACAAATGAAGCTTATGAATTAAAAGCTACTGAATACATTTTGCGACGATTGTTATTTTAGTCTCACAATTCAGTAAAATAGTCAAATTGAGTACATGCAGATGGAAATCAATCACCAAATGATAAATAATTATACACTTATAACTGCACTTATACAATATAAACTACTTATAAAATAAAAAAATAGTCGTACAAAATCGTGCTCTCAAGTTTACACGTGTCGAATTTATAAATAAAACAATGAATGAAATTGACTCTTAATTAACGTCGTTAAATTATGTGGATCGATAAACAATCTTTTGAAAAAGCGAAACTTGAAATTCACCGTGAGTGCAAGCTGATATGATTACTTACCGGACGAATATGATTTCGATCGAAACAAACGTGTGAGCTCATCGCGCATAAAGTTTTTCCAAGTGCATGACATGCCGCGCGAAAAAGCTCGAAAGCTCCTCCAAGTCATTCAGAGCCACAGACAAGCCGGCGGAAGTTTGCATCGGGAGCACATTTGCGATGCAAAGCGTCTGGTGCGCTCACGCAGGTCCGGGCCGTTGGTAAGGTCAGCTTATAAATGAGACAAAGATATGGAATTTTTTTGCGAATTTCCTCCCGCTATAAAACTCCCCACTGCTGTCGACGGACTCGTCAGTTTTGCGCCGATCGGTGAATCAAGATAAACAGTGGTGCTAAGTTATCGAAGAGTATTCGGAAACAATAGAGTGTGTGGTTAGTGTGATTTTTTCGTGAATTTTTCGCTAGTGAAGATTTTATAATAGTTTTTAATAACTCGGTCAAGGATACCGCTAAATGTGATAAATCTTACGGGCTTTCAATTGAAAATAAGCAATATTCTTATTTTATCAATTTAAAGTGTTATTTAAACTTTTTTTGCATTGATCTTGCACATTAAATTTAAGAAACTCTTAAAGACCTACCTAATCTAACATAAAATAATTATAAAGAGGCATAATTAACGATATAATTAAAGATAGATAAATACAAACTTGTAATTTTCAGGGCAGAAATTTGAACAGGGCGGAATATTTGAGAAGAACTTTTAAAGTTTCTCATCAATCATGGAGATGGATGCAGTTCCGATGAATTCATCTTACTTTTCCTTGGGCGTTTTTTGGCCTTTGGTCGTGACTGTTGCAGTGTTAGCCGCTGTACATTATTACATTGAAACTTCAAGAATGGTCCGGATGGGTAACAAAATTCCAGGTAAATTCGAATCGCATTAGAATTAATTGTTTCAAATCACCAGTTCAGTGGTGAGAAATTTTCACAAGACAATTAATATTCAGTGAAAATTTAGAATGTTTCTTATCATGTGAGAAAGAATTTATTTAGTTTCGAAAGTACTGTTCTTAAAATATTAAATATCTTATAGTAAACAAAATAAATTTCTTTACAGTGTTTTAAATAAAATACACTCAATAAAGTAGTAATAAAATAATAAGTGATAATTGAGAATAAACGAATTAATTACAAAACAGATGAAGGTAATAGTGTTTTAAAAAATATTTACAAAAACACATTATTCAAGGTCCTAAAACGGTTCCATTCTTCGGAAATGCCCTGATGGCATTCGGAATACAACCGAAAGATGTCTTGACTGAAATTTTAAAATATGATATCTATGGAAATGTCGTAAGAGCATTTCTTGGACCAAAACTAGTGGTCTTCCTCGTTGACCCACGTGATATTGAAATCATCCTCAGCAGTCATATCCACATAGATAAATCACCGGAATATAGGTATCGCTTTCAAATAAAATACTTATTTTACTAAAGGATCACCGATTAAGTCAGTTTTACCTTCTATTTTGAACTTAAAATTAATTAAAATAAAATGAACGGATTAATATAAACTTACTAAAATTTTATTTTAAAAAATAAAAATTTATCGTTTTAACTAATTCTGTCTTTGCCAGATATTTTGCACCTTGGTTGGGCGAAGGTTTGCTCATTAGCACTGGCGAAAAATGGCGCACCCACCGCAAGATTATTGCCCCTACATTCCACTTGAACGTCCTTAAATCCTTCGTACCATTGTTCTACGAAAACAGCATTGATTTGGTCCAAAGGTTGAAGAATGAAGTAGGAAAAGAATTTGATGTCCACGATTACATGTCCAGTGTAACTGTCGATATTCTTTTGGAGACGGCTATGGGAGTTAGGGGAACGCAGAAAGAAAAGAGCAGCTTCGATTATGCGATGGCTGTTATGAAGTGAGTGCAATTTCATTTTTTATAAAAAATTAACATAAATTCATTTGTTTTTTAACGTTATATACATTTCCTCATAGTGTAATATGGTAACCGACGGGTAATTCCCCATAAGACTATCTCTCTCGCTCCTATGGAATTTTATGCACTCCAGGAACCAAAAATTTTTATCTTTCTTACTCATACTAAAGAAATAATCTCCCTTCTTGTCTCCGGTTACCATAAGCCACTATTGGGAATCTTATATGTATATATATGTTGATGATATTCTGATAATTTACCCAGACGGCAAAACTATTCCAAATGAATTCTTTTTAAGCAGAAATTGATTTAAAAAGAATTCATTTGGGATAGTTTTGCCGTCTGGGTTAGTATATATCCTTGTGGTCAACGTACTGATGAAAGAATTCTAGAAATCTAGAAAAATTATAATTTAGAATAAATTGACAATGTCATATCAATGGACCATAAGAAAGTGATCTGAACTCGAGATCAGAGTTGTATCATCGCGCCAGGATTTTGAAATATTTTCAAATCTAGATTCAGACTAGTTTTTTTATATACCTGCGTAATAGAAGAGTTAATCGATTAAATTTTTTTTAACGACTTGTTCTTACAAGATTATATAGTCTAAGCCAATTTAAATAATTTTATGTTTTTGTATTATTATGCTTAAGACGTACTGAGTTTTCTTGAAAACAAAAATAAAACAATACCTTGAATACGCTGAACCAGAAACATAATATACTGCAAAAAAAGCAGCATGTTTTTGCATTTTGCGATCACTCCTTCGAATGCAAACTCGCGTCAAAATGTAAAAGTTCTCACGGTGAACATCAATAATTCATAACAATTCGTTGATCAGTAACCGACATTTATCACTATTTCACACGACCATTTCGCATATGACGCGAGTCGCCCCCCTCGAAAAATTCTCGCTTTAGCATTGTTTTATCAATTTTTCTTCATTTGATTTACATAGAATGTGCAACATTATTCATCGAAGGCAATACAATTTCATGTTGAGACTTGACACGTTCTTCCAATTCACGTCTTTTGCGAAACAGCAACAAAAGTTTCTTGACACCATTCATGGATTGACGTCGCGTGTCATCAAAAAGCGTAACATCGAACAACAAGGTAAAGCAAGTTCGCCTATGATGGATTCTATTATGAAGGAACTTAGGAAAAGCGATAATTCAGTACATATCGAGGAAGTCAAAGATGACAATAAGCAGTCCCTTCGATATGTGAGAGATGATCTCGATGACATCGATGAAAATGATGTGGGTAAGTGAATTTTATTCGAGTATTTTTTTAACTGACGGTACTTTATAAACTGATACAAAAGGCTGTAGAATTAGTTGATTCAGGACAAAGAATAGACTTAATATTCATAAAAGAACAGAAGAGAAACGAAATTTATTGCTTGAAAGCAGCAAATATCAAGTGAGAATTATTGAAATTTAAAATGATGCGTATAATGAAAAAATTGAAAAGCTTTCATAAATAAACGTCAAATTGACAGAAAAATGAATGTTTTCAGAATATATATTAACTTGTAATTAATTGCAGCTAAGCAATTAAAACTTTAATTATTATTGTAGGAGAAAAGAGGAGACTCGCATTTTTAGATTTGATGTTGGAAATGAAGAAAAATGGTGAGCAGCTGACCGACGAAGAAATTAAAGAAGAAGTTGATACTATTATGTTTGAGGTATGAATACATATTTTTAACCGATTCTTTTACTAAAACCCTTACCTTCTTAATAAATTTTCAGGGCCACGATACCACAGCTGCTGGATCTAGCTTTGTACTTTGCGTATTAGGAACTCACCAGGAAGTTCAGGTAAATTTTGAACAATTTATTTTTATTCGCACATAAGAAACTTTATTTTTATCGACAAACCTTACAATTCTAAATTGTTTTCAAATAAGCAATTACGTTTTTACGATCTTCCGGTTTTTTAAGCCCCGCAAAAAGCATTGTTGTTCCTGGCATGAATTTTTTCGGGTTTTCCAGAAACTTATCTAAATTGGCGTCGGTCCATGAAAAGTTTCTAGCTTCCTCCGATTTAGCTAAAATAAAATTCAGAGAAAAATTGACCAAGTGCAAAATTAGCAAAATATTGTCGCAACAGTACCTGTCGCGCATTCGCACTTTTTTCCGTAAATCTTGTGCAGGTTAGGTCCGCGTTTGGTTTTTCCGCCGGGTTGTATAGTGTGACATTGCAGGCACATTTTCGTGAAGAGAGCTTTACCTTTTTCAACGTCTCCCATTGTTAGTCTGCGGCGCGATACTAAACACTTTTAAATCATCATGGTTGCTTGCAATCTGTCCAATATCGCGGGCAAAATGCAAAATGCGAATAAATTCTACCAAATTTCACTGTATCACCATGAACACAGTTGCGTCTTGAAAACAATAGTTTTAAGTAAACATTTAACAATTCATTGCAGGCACGTGTAATGGAAGAAATAAACGGGATCTTCCAAGGCTCCGATCGGCCATGCACTTTTCAAGACACCTTGGAAATGAAGTACCTCGAGAGAGTCATTTTGGAGACTCTTCGACTTTTCCCGCCTGTGCCAGCTATTGCGAGACAACTTAATCAAGACGTTAAATTAGGTTAATACGATTATACCGAGCAAATAAATAAAACACATGAAATTGGAGATCGATAACAAATTTATTTATTTTTTTATTTATTTTTGGTTTTCAGCTTCCGGTGATTACGTCCTGCCGTCGGGTTGCACTGTTGTCATTTCGCCCTACAAAGTGCATAGATTGGAGGAACATTACCCGAATCCTGAAGTCTTCAACCCCGACAATTTCTTGCCGGATAAGACTCAGGATAGACACTACTATGCTTTCATTCCGTTTAGCGCTGGGCCAAGGTCAGTTTTTTAAAATAAAATAAAATTTGTGCAAATTGTCTATTTCAATGCAAAAGATTTTGGTAATTGTTTGTTTTTTTTTTTTTTGATAATTTTAGATCTTGCGTCGGTCGTAAGTACGCAATGCTGAAACTCAAGGTTTTAATCTCCACCATTTTGCGAAACTACAAAATCCTTTCAGACTTGACCGAAGAAGATTTTAAGCTGCAAGTGGACATTATTCTTAAGAGGTCTGATGGTTTCAGGATAAAGATTGAACCGCGAAATAAAACTGTGGATGCTTATTAAATTGAGTCATTCAATTTCCATTTGTATATTTTCTTGTTTTTATTAAATTTGTTGTACGTTTATTTCTGGAGAATGAAACAGAATTGCAACACCATAAATGTTGAGGATATCTAATTCCTAATTTGGTTATAGTTAAAACATTGTAGTTTGTATAAATGTGCAGAATGATTTTATATTGAAACAAAAAAAAAAAAAAACAAAATCAAAAAAAAGATTAGCAGTAGTTGCAGGTTTTGTATTGCTGTCAT
Organism: Ormyrus labotus; assembly: GCA_035582975.1. Taxonomy (NCBI): domain Eukaryota; kingdom Metazoa; phylum Arthropoda; class Insecta; order Hymenoptera; family Ormyridae; genus Ormyrus; species Ormyrus labotus. Next base: position 12,115,197 of record JAWWEO010000001.1, on the reverse strand, counting down.
TGTCATTTTCACATATAGTTCACTTGTAGTTTAAAGGCGAAAAGTTCATATTATGTAACTTAAGCACATTATTTAATTTATCATTTAATTTATCACAATAAATACAAAAAGCAAAAAGTTGCCTTTTAATTTGCCACTGTAAAAATTTTTTATTTGTTAAGAATTTCTTTAACAATTAATAAATTATGTACTATTTCTAACATAAAGTGTACAAGTAACGCTTAATCTATACGTATAATCATAAAAATAAGTATTTTTTTTAGTAAAATTCGAGAAGGATAAGTTGATGAGTAAATTCAACGACGTCAGTAAAGTCACTTTATACATTATAATTTTTCACCAGTCTTGCACTTTCCCACTGGATTCCTATATCACGTTACCTAGCACTCTTCGCTTTCCTGTAATCCATCGTTAATTCCACAGCCCATGGCACAATAAACAGACTATTCATCGCTAAAAGTACTATTTGGCACACGAAGAAACTATCAGTCCAATCCTTCACGAGACCTAGACAAATGAAATGGTTTTTTCATAAATTAAGCTGTAAAAATGTAAACCAAAATAATAGTATACGATCCAACAAGTGACAAAAGTAGAAGATTTTTCCAATGGGTGGTTTACGGGCATTATAATCACCCAAGGAAAAAATCTACTTTTGCCTCGTGTTGCATATAGTATTTTATTCCACTCTCGACCGGAAAGGCCTTTTTTTGGTCATGAAAAGCGGGGTCGAAACAACTTCGCAATCTGTTAGATATTTTTTTTTTAATTTTTTGAAATTTAAAAATTTTTACTTTTTTCCCGTTAATTTTACTTTTGCCCCGCAAAATTAGTTTGCGGGAAAAATATGCCACTTTTGCCCCGTTTATCAGGGGCAAAAAGTGGGTTCTTCGGTCGGGTGTGAAATAAATCATTTTTCGTCGAAATTACTATTTCGTAATGTTGGAAAAATTTATTTGAAAAATTATTTGAAAAATACGATTGTTGTTCACGGAGAGAAAAGTTCAGGAAAAATTACTATCTTTTTAGTAAAGCGGTAACATACAAAAAGTTACAAATTATAAAAGGTTTAGCAAATTTTATATTAATAAGTCTAGTAATTTTTTGGCTTACGGCAAGTCTGTTACCGCTTTACTAAAAAGATAGTAATTTTTCCTGAACTTTTCTCTCCGTGTTTAAATAAACGACATTATAAAACATATGCGATAATTTAAGTTAATTTTAATAAATGAAAACGATGTTGTTGGTTTTTTCTGTCAATTGTTTTAAGTCCTTCTCTAGCTGTTTAAACGAAAAACAATTTCTACCGGGGATACCGCACAGTAATATATTATCACTTTATTCCACCATGAATATAAGAAGTAAGACAACTTGCTCTCTTCTATAAAGAACAAAGTAGCAGTAAAAAAGCAAAAAGAAACTCACCAGCGAAGGGTCCGAAAACGACGGATATGCCGCCGCCGACGATGGCGAAGACGCCGTAAGCGGCGGCAAACTGATCGGCACTGACGTTCTCGACGACAACAAGCGGCTGGGGCACGAGGAGCCAGGAGCGCGCCGCTCCGATCGCCGCCACCATGATTATCGTGCCAGTCAGAGTATCCTCGAGGTACAGATAGCCTACGAGCGGGCAAAGGATTGGCAGATTAGCGAGTTGAGCGGAGATTTGCGAGAGTGGGGCCGGCGCGTCGAGCGCGACCAATTGCCCACGAGAGCAATAAATTGACGCGCGAGAATGACCGCTTGTTTTAGCGCGTTAACTTGCGCGGAAATCTTGCCGCGCCGATATACGTATATATGCTTTGCGGCAGCCGCTCGGGCCCGCGTGTTTATTTATCTTGATTAATTAAGCTGTTACGGTTCGCGACTGTCTTTAAAAATAACGCTATTAGTTTTGGCTTATCGGATTCGAGATTATATTTTCGTTGACGCGTCTGCGATGCAATTGAAATGTATTATTACAATCTGACGCAAATAACGTCATCGTGAAGATGTCGCGATAATTTTTTGACAATTACGTAATCGAAAAGCGAATCGTTTTATAAGTCTTCTACTTACCCAATTAAGTAAATATAAAATTAAATGACAACTCACCTATTTTAGCGATACTCATGCCGATCATGGCGACGAAGAAAATGAGCTTGGGCCTCGCGTCGACGAAAATTGTGAAGATCGCGAGGCAGATTCGCGAGACGAGCTCCGCGGCAGCGGAGACCGTTATGGTAAGTGCGACGTCGGTTTTGCTAAAACCTCGCTGAGCCATCATCATCGGCATGAACGAGGCGAAGGTGAAGTCGCTCGTGCAGGCGAAGCTTATGCCGAAGCACATGTTCAGGAAGGACCAGCTTTTCAGCAAGGAAAAGTCGATCAGGTCCTCGAATATGGCTCGATTCCTAAAATCAATTAAAAGTTATTTTAATAATTTCACGCGGAAAGATTGTATTGAATTATGTATTAGAATTCGAATGCTCGTCGCGTTTGCTGATCGCATCGCTAAATGATAAACTTGCGCAAAACAATTCTCACCTAAACCTAAACCTTCTTTTCCTCTTCGGACTGGCCACATCGACTTCGTCGACGTTGTCGTCGGATTCGTCCTCGTTAATAGCAGCCGGGGGCGGTCGCATGTGCATGACGACATTGTTGAGAGCTTCGGTGCCCGGTTGAATTCGCAAGTTCGTCAAGCTCGAGGAGGTGAAGCCCGCGAGGAGGATGTTGGTGCGCGACTTGGACCAGTCGCTCGGAATCCCGCTGACTAATAAAGACTTGCTGCGGCCCCGATGAATGCCAGTTTCCACGTTCGAAACTGAAGCAACTCTTACTTCAGGCGTCTTGGGACAATTTCACAATTTCAAAGGGACTGTTTGAGTCTTTTTTTTTTGTTTTGTTTTGTTTTTTGTTTAATTAAATAAGTATAAAAGAAAAGTACCAGTTTAACTTCCTTATCTGAGTCAGTATTCTCTTGTAAGCTTCTGCAACTGTTCCATTTCTCGTTCTTTTTAATTTTCTCGATTTGACGAGGAGTCGTCAAGGAATTAACAGCAACTAACGGTTTTTTCGTTTCATCCGTTTGCTTAATGTTCTTCGACTTTTTCTTGCGAAATTGTGCCTTCCAAATCGCTGGGGGCCTCATAAGCGCCATTGCTGAGATGCAATTGAGACTCAATGCACCTATGATTAGTATAGTACCTGAAAGTTTTCATTTTATTATGATTATATTTTATTGCAACGAATCTATTAAATAATACAATGTTCGTGCTCTTATATTATATCTAAAAATTTTCAAATAATCAATTTTTATTTATTTAATTTTTTTATATTATTAACTCACAAACAATTTTTTAGCAAAATTTAAAAAATATACGATAATATTAATTATTATATTTAATTAATGTATTTTTTTGCAGATGATTTTGAGGTCAAAGCTATTTTTGATGAAAGAGCGGGTTACGTATAAAATATAACATTTTTACTACCCGATCAAGTAAAACACATTGTAAATCAGAAATGCTTAGTCTGTTGACATTTTAAATTCAATTTCTGTGCAGTCATTGATAAAATACTAAACGATGAACAATCAACTTATTCCAAAAAGAATCTTATCTAACGTAATAAACTTTAATCCCGGAAAAATCGACAATTATCAGTAAAAGTTGTGCAAACATAAATATTATTGATAAATTGAGGAATTGCACCGCTTTACTTCCCGACTGTAGAGAGCGATTTTTAGATATTGCACTTTTCAATGATAGAATTAGTTCTTATTGCGCCTGACATTGTGGCGTTTGATAAGTATGTGTATCATAACTCGATAAATTTAGCCGCATCATTCGCTTATACAATTTTCTCCAGCATGGGATTAGAATTATTTGGTTTAGCACATTCAATATCGAATTTCTAATACGCTTACCTTTGCAGCCATATTCTTCCATCATCAGTTCGATGACTATTGGGTAGATAATTCCACCTAGACCAACGACGACTTGCGAAATGCCCATCACCTAGTACAAATTTTTTAATAATCTGAATGTCACAATTACAAAATTCTGTCGTAAAGTTAATACAAATGAGTTAAATTTTTGTGAGCACCATTGATCTCTTCTTATCAAAATAAGCGTTGAAGTTTGTGCTGCATATTGTATATATCAATCCAAGACCAATGCCTTCAAGGAAGAAGAGCAAAGCTATTTCTATAACGTGATTCACTATAGTTAACAAGACGTTTGATACTCCGTAAAGTATAGCACCGATGACGCCGATAGATCTCATGGAAAATTGCTTCAATAGGGGATTTGTCACCAAACCTGTACTTTGACAAAAAATTATTATTAGATTAAATGTTCTCTCGTTTAAATGTACTCCTTAATTTTAAACATAATAAGCCGGAAAAACTTGAATGGCAAGCATTGAATATTCGTGCAATGATGTTTTATTTGCTCTGCACCAAATGCGTAATAGCAACGCGTAAATGCATTTATAGAGGTAAACGAATGGGAAAAGTAAGTGTAAACAGGGTAGAGGAAGGAATTGACTGTTAGATAAGGTAGACACGTGCGACGATTTATGACGATTTCTTAGTCTAGTTGACTCGTGACGAATCACGAGTTATGACCCTTTAGAAGGTGTATCTCGTTTTGTTTGGTCTGTACGTCATAGCGAAATCACTTCATACATAGGAAATTTTAGGTACTGATGATGGAATGGAAAATTTAGCTGCAGTCTCAATTATTATTATTTATTATGTGAAAATAATGAATATAATTTATAAACATAAATAAAAACTGCTCGTACATAACATTTAAATGTTATTAATAATTTATCTTACTTGACATTTTGTTTTTCACAGTTGTTTAGATGCTAATTGCGGTAATATTTCTTACTTTTTAGAAAATGCAAATAGAGTGGGTTTGCAAGTACTAAATAAGTAGACATTATAAATGTTAGCAAGAAATACATCACGTCACAGCTTAGTCGAGAGCAAGTGATTATTAAATTTTATGCAAATGAAAACAATACAACTAATTGCTATGTCTATCGAGAAACAGTAATTTACTAAAAAATATCATAGGCTCTACAATTGTATTAATATTTAGACTTGAATAAATAATAAACGAACATGATCAAATTAATAAACATTATTTATTCAAAAAGTTTATATATAAATACAAAAATAATGAAAAATACGTATAGACGTTTATGGGTAAATCCAGTGATAAATTATTTTAATGATCGTCTAGTAGTTGTTCGATAAGACATCTAAAAAATGACTTATCTCGAGTGTAGTAATTAGGATCAACTCTACAAATATTGATTGTACATTTAAATATTTTCGCGCTCATGCAAAAGGTGATAGCGAATCGTCGATTTTAATGTGTGTTTGTGAATCCGCTTTTTAAAGGTAATTTTATATTTGAAAATCTAACAATAGTTAAGAAATTAAAATAAATAAAAGATTTCTTGAGACAAAAGAAAAATTACTCTTCAATTAAGTGTTTAATACTAAAAATAGAATTTTTTAGAATATATATTTTATAGACTTAAGTATTTTAATAATAAAAATCGGAATTTTCCTTAAAATTTTAATTGTAAATGATACAGACATATCTCAAGGTTTAATGTTTATTTTTAAATTTGAATGATTTTACCATTATGTTTCTTTGCCGTGTAATAGTCATTTTTAAAGATTATAAAAAATAATTAATAATTTACTTGTTTACAAATACAAATGGGTAAAACTAACCTGCTACAGAATAACTAATATTAAATAACGAATTTAACATTGTCGTAACAGATCCAGCTTGTCCAGTTGCTTCAAAAAAGTCACCAAAAATCATCGTAAAAGAGGCATTTGGACCCATTGTTGTTACCTGAAAAATATAATTAAAAAATCACTATTAAGTGCTTTAAAGTTAAGTGCTTTTTAGTCAAATCTTTTCTCAAAGATAAGTCTCATTTTAATTCAATTTTAAGAATCTAAATGTGATTCATCCAACAATCTATACTTTTGTTATGTATATTTTTCAAAATTCAGTGGCAGATGTAAAATCTTATTGTTTAATATTTATTGGACCATGATAAATTTTCTGTAAAAGTTTAAGTATCGAGTCCCTCAAAAATTTTGATCTTTTAGTGGCAGAAAATTAGAAAATTTTTAATTTTTTGCATTTTCCTAATTGTTACTATTTTTTTATAAAAAAGACACAATAGATTATTGAATTAAAATCTAAGTTAAAGCAGAACTAATATTTACATATGAAGTTTCATCAAAATACATGCACGCGGTTGTGAATACCGGTAACGACAAATTTTGATTACACAGGTACACAAAATCTTTAAATAATGACTTTAAAAATTTTCACTGCCTGACACTTTCTCTTTAACAGAGTCAAATAATTTCTTAAGTTTGCACATGACTTTTTTTATTTATGTCAGAATAATAGAAAGACGCGTAAAAAATATTAAAATTTTTAGTGGAAATTTTTAAATTTTGAAAATCAAAGTGTTTGCTCTAATGATGTCCTCTAAAAAACTTACCTAAACTATTGTGTAAAGCTTGATGAAACTTCGAAAATTCTTCATCGTAAAAGCTGACAATTCATGTGTTCTTCCGAAAAGATTAATTGTATATGTATGTAAACTTATAAATTATTGGTTTAAACTATGTTTCCCCGCCTCTAATAGAATTTAATTTTTCCATCGTTAAAAGCCAACATGCTATTATTATTTCAAAATTATTTAAATGTTATGGAATAATTTAATAAAAATATCGATATTTGAAGAAACGATGATCATTTTAGTTTATTAATAAGAAAAAAAGAATTAAATTTCTATCAAGGACAGTTATTTTTTTGCGGTATTATTAGATAGAATTTAGTATTCTATTTCTATTAGTACAATTGAATATTCATTTCCCATTTCGATCTACGCCAATAAATTTTAATATTTAACTAACAAAAGCAATAATTTCAATTAATCGGCAAAATTCTTTGCTGATAACCATCAAGATCTTTACATGATTGATCTTCCTTAATCAGGTCAATGACCTAGAAAATCCTTCAGCGAATCTTCACGAAATAAATCTTTAGTGAAATAAATATTTGAAAAACTGCTTACACAAACGATAGTCATTCCAATGGTAACCATCCATCCCCAACCACCGTCTGGAGCCTCGTATTCACTTTCGACTTCGGTGGTCGCCTCCTCATCCTCGCTTTCCTCTCTTTCGTTGTCATTTTTCTTCTGTTTCTGTTCCCCGTCGCTGTTTCTCTTAGCTAGTTGCTCAAACTTGCCCTTGTCGTCGTTCGCCCTTTCAGCAATTTTCAGGCCGTTCTTCAGACTCTTCTTCAGGACCATCGTATAGGCCGCATTAAAGACCGATAACTAGCTGCTGCTGCTTCTGCTGCTGCTGAAGCGGCGACCAACCGACGTTTTCTGAGAGCTGCAAGAAGAAAATATGGTAATCGAGATAAACCTGAGTGCCAGGCAAGAAAAGTACATTGTTTGCACTAAGTAAGTTCACTGTGGGGGGAATTGCGCGACGATGCGCCGAAGATTTATTGGATAAGAATTTGTGCAGGTATATTTTTAATTACTTTATCGAATTTTACGTACTTGTTTTGGAAGTGATTGACATTAAATATCACTCTTTTATAAAAATGTGGAAATAGATGCGGATGCTAATCAGATATTACGTGGAGTATTGATAGTGAGATACAAGAGATCATTTAATCTAATATATAATATATATACATATATGTGTGTGTGTGTGTGTGTAAATACTTTTTAACTTACCTCTTCAAGTTATTCAGAAAAGTGGGTTAATTAACCAAAACGTTTAAAACACGATTCTATGAACAAAAAAGTAGAAATGTCTGTGAAAAACTATTAAATATATATGCATACCGCATGATAACTCGGATTAATTATGATTATAATGAAGTAATAAAAAATATTTATTAAACTTACAGGATTCTAAAAATTTTTCGTGCGGTTTTTCAAAAATATCAATATCTTTAGTTATTAATTGTAAAGATAATGTTACAGATTATATTGTATAAACATTAACACGCGGCATTTGTTTTTATGCCCACAAATAGAATTCTATCTTATTAAGTTAAGTATTATGTAAATATTGCAAATTTAATCTTGAAAGATGAATAATTAAGTTAGAATATTCACTGTAACAAATAAACATTTCGAAATGATAAAATACTTTTAGAGCTTATTTTGCTTTAATCAACAATAATTATAAAGTTTCAAGAAGAATATTCGTCCCTGATTTATTTTTCATAAAAGATAAATTTCTACAATTTCTACTGATAATATGTGAAAATAAATATTTATTTGTAGATTTATCATTAATCAATTAATAAATGATGACGTTCATAAAAAGTTTGAAGGATTAAAAGGTTTTAAAAGCTTATTTTTAGTTAAATGTATAATTTTAGATTTAGAGTTTTATTTCTTTCTAATTACAGGTTTAGTAATCAACGCGTAATAATTCAGCATTGAATTCAGTGAAGATTAAAGTACTAGGAACATCTGTACTGTAAGGTAAACTTATTTGAAATTTATTCAGCTTTTCCAAAACTTAGCTGTGTAATATTGTATTATAACTGAAAAATAACGCATTTTGTTGGCTAATAATACCATATAGAACTACATAGAGTTTTATCTAAAACCAGTGAATAATGATGTTAATCATTTATAATAATGCGAATAATGAATATGAAATCATTTATGAAGAACAAAATGAGAACAAATTAAAACTTGTTCTTAATTAATGTTCATAAAAAAAATTATAATTGTGCTTTAATGAAGTGAATGAATACATAAAATCATAATGTTTTTGCGTCTCGGAATGAATTGATAAGCTCGATTGAACGGACAAAATTATTAAAAAAAATATTTAAATAAATTATGAAGTTTTTTGCACTTAGTGCTCGATTTAAAAATGTTAGGAATGATCGAAAGTTTTCGAGCACACTAAAGTTACATATTTCGAATCATTTAATTTCAATACATTCTATTCGTATGTTGCTTGCTTAAAAAATAGTTTTCAGGAACTGGATTGTATTGACTGTTACAATAATAGAATAAAGCGTTTTAAAACGATGGCAATTGTCGTTCATGGTAACGTTACATTGACTTATCAAGATTTTAGTATGAAATCAACTTGAGTAATATAAGTATTCAAACAGAAATAATAAATTTTAGATCACAAAATAATGTTATCAATTTGTTACTTGACAATATTCTTTTCCTTATTACACCTTTATCTTTCTTAATGTCCAAATAGCTATGCGCCTATAGATTTTCAAGATAAAGTAACAATCGATTGTTGTACTACAAGTTCTTAGAACCTTGTCGATTCATAATTGAGGAATAAAAAATTGAAGCAGAGCAGGGAGAAATAAAAAATAACGCACCTCGAAAAAAAGTGGGCAATTCTGGCGCATGACCTTGCGGTCCGCATTTCGAGAAGGTACCGGTCCCTTCCGGAAAAAGAAAGAGAAACGTAACGTAACGAGAAATTACCGATCTTTCCGGTGCGAATTGACGCAGGGTCCAGTGGCGGAGTCCCCTCCTCCTTTACCTCCCTCTACTTTGGTCCAGCGTCAGTAGTGGTAGTCGGTATGGGTGAGTCAGCAGTGACCCTCTCTCGGCTCTCCTCTCTCGGCTCTCCTCATATCGTGATCGGTGGCCCCGGCGAACACCCTCGCGCGTGCCGGAAAAAAAAGCGTCCCGGCAGAGAGCTCAGCGGTGCCTCCTGTGCACTGCGATCGGCTATCACGTCAAACCGGGCATAATAGGCCGCGTGGCTGCTCCCTCTACTCGCTTTCGTACCTCGCGCCGAGAGCTTCTTCTTCGCCGTGTCGCTTTCTTCTTCGCCGGCCGCGGAAATCAAGTCTCATTAACGAAAACCTCGCCGCGGCAGTGGTCCGCTTGTGAGAGCGGCGATGCGCGGAAAGACGCCGTAAATCATGATAATGGAAACGAGGGGAGCAAATATAGGAGAGAGAGAGAGACAGCGAGCGAGGAACTTCCACCGTGACGCGAGCGGCGCCTGTCTGCTTCTGTACTGCTTCGGCTTTAGATTTCGTGGCGTCTGCTTATTTTTCTCGTTTAACGCGAGCCTTGGCTTTTCCTTCCCCTACCTAGTATGTGTTTAATAATGAGATCGGCTTATCGGCTATCTTGGAAAGCTCTGACTTTCATACGTGTAGCTGCTGCTCGATTGACTGATATTGCGCGACCTCACTGCTTCGAGTGGCTCGATAGGTCCACCTGAAACGTTACTTTGTCGCGATGACATTAAATCTAGTAGGCTAAAGTACACATTTCGATAAACTTGCTATTTATAGATTGAAAATTACGCAATTGTCCCTTTCATGTCTCCTCATTTATGAATTAAGAGCTTCATTGTTCTGTTTTCTGGGATTTTAAAATACTGTATCAAGTTGTTTATTAAGTTTTAACAGGTTCATTGAAAAGTTAAAATAAAATGATCACGCTGACTTAAAATTTAAAAAATTTAAAAAAATAGAATGTACTTACGTGCTTTTTTAAACTGTTTGCACTAAAAAATGCTGAGTCATCTTTGGCTTTTTCTGATTTATATCGATATTAACTGATAACGTACACAATGCAATTTATTCGTTTATTTTTTACCTATTTGTATTTAATCTCCAGTTGTCACATTTTATTCTTTTTATGTAATTTGTTCATTTTATTTCCTGTGACGTTTTATTATTTTTATTTCATCTGTTCAATATGATTGTACGAAATATATTAATTGTTTCATGTATGAATGTTGTAAAATATATTTCAAAATCTTAGTAAAAACAGTGATCGCCAATATTTTTAGCCGATAAGTCATTCGTGCACGGAAATGGCACCGAAACGCTACCGATGACTATTTACACATCAATTTCAACGAATTAACTTTAACTGACAGTTCAGTTAAAACCACTGTTTGTATATGCGATTTTATGCTCATTGCAGACGTACTTACCAATCTAAAAGAGCAAAATAGAGCAATTATGGTAGCATTGCTGCACTGAACTCCGGTAAGAATTGCCGCTCTAAACGCGATGCTCTTTCAGCACAACAAACCCAATGCAGATTTAACCAGTGCTGCAACGATGGAACTAGTCTAATCCTTTATATTTTCTTAATTGTGATTCAATTTATTTAATTTCATTAAATTCAATCGAGCCATATATCTTCATGAAGACAGACATTGTTAAGGAGGGTCTTGCACGAAATATAGACCATATTTGCTAATTTTATATTTCAACTATTTAAGGTTTAATAATCTGACTGGTAATACATGTTAAAGAGGTCTTCCCTACGAACCAAATAAAAATTTAAAAGCTGTAAATATCATTTAACAAATGCAGATATAGTTCATTAAAAAAATAATTGTTTAAAACATGGGAATGTGTTTTGTTTTTCAATCAATTTTAATTTGAAAAATTTCTCGTCGAATTTCATAGATTTATCAAAAATTCAACGATAATGTATATAAACAAGTGAATATAACTTTACCGGTTTTGAAAATACCCTAGTTTTTACATTGGTAACTCCCCCTGAAATTGAATAAGGAAGAAAATGAAACCTTCTAAATTAAAATTGAATGAAAAACAGAAAACATTCATATATTTATTGAATGATATTTACAGTTTTTAAATTTTTATTCGGTTTGTAGGGAACACCTCTTTAACATACCCGAGTAGAAACGGATTTAAGGGAAAAATGAGGGCCTAGACAGGCATCTGAGAATGATTATAAGGTCCTCAAAAGGTATATTCGTAGGTGGTAATGAGGGCAAGTTAAGGACCTCATCAGGCAATGTCAAAATTTTCAGACCATTTTCAGGTCAGATTCCGGAATTAAGTTACAAAAAGTTGTAAATTATAAGTATTTTAAAACAAAAATAAACAATATTACAATATCGTCT
>JAWWEO010000001.1:12031853-12103135 GCA_035582975.1 Ormyrus labotus | reverse complement strand
GAATTAACTTAAAAACAATTCATTTGGGATAGTTTTGCCTTCTAGGGTCCTTACGATCGCCTTATGACAGCCCTAATCAGGACCTTAGCTGGTAACCTTACACGGGCCTTACGATCTGGTCAGGCTACCGGAAAAATTTTCTATTCGGGTATATTACCAGTCAGATTATTAAACCTTAAATAGTTGAAATATAAAATTAGCAAATAGAGTATATTTCGTGCAAGCCCCTCCTTAAGGTCGCTCATATAAATTTAACGGCATAATAAAGTCATTATTTGTATGAAAATCGATTTTTAAAGATAGTAAATTTTGAAATATTAACGTGAAAAATCCAAAAATTAAAAATTTTTCCGAATTAATTCATTTAAAAAAATAATTATATTTTGATTAAAAAATGGTCAAATATTTATGATAATGTATCAAAAGGAATCACTCAAATAAAATGACGTGATTATGACATAAAATGATAAACTGACTTTATATTATATTTATTATTATTTTTTTATTTAATATTATATTTATAAATCACCGATCAGGGATTGTATTATCAATGCTAAAGTTCAAACTTTATAGTTATTTTTCTTACTATTCTGCTTCTTTTTTGATTTTGATCTTTTTTAATTTTATTTTTTTAACAATTTGTTTTCCTTTACTTCTTCAATTTCCACTATCAATAATATATTGAGTAATAGATTGAGTAGTAGATACTACTATTTAAAAATATTAAAAAAAAAAAAAAAAACGAAAATATTTGCCATCAAACAATCACAAACAATATAAGCAAAAAAATAAAATACTCAAAATAAGTGCAGGTAATTAACGATGACCCAGTGGCATTATTAGTATACTGCTTTTTGTAATAAATGTTCTTATCCGATAGTTGATATATCAATAATTAAATAGATAATTTCGAATCATTAAACTAACTGACCACATAGCACCTCTTGTAGATATAAATGTTGAAACTCACGCAGAATGATTAGATTAAACTTTAACAGATTTCAGGATTGTAATTCACGAGAATGGCCAATATCAGAAGCAGGCTGTCAGTCTAGTTTTACTAACCCTTAACCAACTTGTTAAATGCAAGTTCATCGGTATAGTTGTGCAATAATCGAAAGTAATTTGAATGGTAATACTTTTTTTAAGTTTAGCAGTGTTTATAATCACATTTCCCTAGTAAAATAAACGCGTAAATGTATAATAACTTGCAAGAAAAATATTGTAATTCTGATTCTGATTCTGAGTTTTGTTCTCCAATTGCTTCAAGAAAGAAGACGTAATACATATTCAAAAGAGGACTAGTAAAACAAGCTATGGGCAAACAGTATATCGCACCAAATGGAGGTTGGGGTTGGGTAATAGTCATCGCCTGCGGTCTTAACAATGTAAGGGCAGTTTAAATAATATTATATTTGACGTAAATTTTAATTCTATTTATAATAAACGCAGTGCTAGTATTTGAATTAGTTTGTTTCCATTTTATCCTAACGTTAGTGACAAGTGAACTTTATTACATTACAGTGAGTGTGCCTGCACTGAAAGTAAAGTTTAATAATTACCGTACTGCCTAATAAGGCCACCACAAAACCAAAAAAAAATTACCATACTTTATAGGAAAATTTACCAAACAGTATAGTAAAATTGCTTAGAAAGTATAGTAATTTTTTGGTTTTGTGTGAGGTTCGATAATATGCCAAATTTAAACAAAATAAACTTTAATGTAAGTAAAAATTTCAATTGCGGACCCAAAACGATAATTTCTTAATTTATCCAAAAAAATTATCATTTTGGGTACGCAATTTAAATCTCTACAAACATCAATTTTATAAAAAACGTTCCTAACGGAAAATTATGCAATAAAATAAACTTTCACAGGTTTCATAGAACAATACACATAATTTTAAGGCAGTTATTAAATCTGTTAAGAAAAAGAGAAAATACCATTAATTATTACCATTACCATATCCAGTAAACTCTATGATAAAGTCTCTATAACGCTGAAACAATTTTTCAAAATTATGTTTAAATCATTTATTATATTTAGCATTTTGTGATTGTTTCTAAAATATTAATAAAAGTCTCATTAAAGAAAATTTCTTTATTCATATTTATAATATTTATATTTATATGTATATTTATATAAATAGTTTTATACTCGTAAAATAAGAATTTATTTAATTAAAAAATTGATTTAATAAAGTTAATATAGTAGTAGATAGTTATAAATGGACTATAAGTTGATTTTTCCTATGACAAATACCGTCAAAAATATTATTTCACATAATTAAAACGACGCAGTAATAATGATTAAAAATCGAATGATTGGTAAGAATAACGAAAAGAATGTTATCACTGATTGCACGATGATAAGACGTTAACTCAATCTTCAATACATTCTTTTATATGTAGTAGATAAGTATACCAAAATTGCACATAGTTTGAAACTTTAGTTAAGTAAAAAGACCATAAATGTATATAAACTTTTTATGATATATTATTTTATATTACAATAATATTCTACCCTTTGACATTCTTTAAGTTAAAATTAGTTTTATTAGCTATATTAAAAGTCGCATTGAATGACTATTAGTATCTTATATACATATCAATGTTTCAATACAAAAAAATCGTTTAGATATTTCGAAACCAATTTTAATTATTTTTGAATGGCACAGAGGTGTTTTTTTTTATATAAACACATACTCCACACATACTCATCGAAATAATTTAAGTTTTCCTACCACTGTGAATTATTTTGCATATACATGTACATCAAATATTAAATACATTCTTCATATTTTGTTTATAAAAATAAAATTAATTTCGTTTTTTCAATTTTAGATTGTCTCAATACCAATTTTGCAAGGGTTCGGTATGATTTATGGATCTTCGTTTAAGAGATTAGAAATACCAGCAACTCAAGCTACTATCATCATGAACATAAATCAAGCATTTGGTATGATACTTGGCATAATGAACGGACCGTTGTTACGAAAATATGGATATCGAAAAATAGCCATATTTGGAACACTTCTCGTTTTCGTCGGCGTTACTTTCACCTCTTTTGCAACCAGTTTTATCCATTTTGTTATTACATATGGGATGATAACTTGTACGTACGTATACACTAAAATAAATTATAACAATAACGCGATACAACATTAGTATTTTTTATCAATTCGAATTTGTTGATTTATTATATCTTTCAAAGACAAATTTGCCCTTTTTACGAAAAATATCAAAGTTTATATAAATAGTTAGAAAAAAACGACGAATCTAAAAATCAGGAAATACAGTTGTATTCCATTTTTAGCACTAGGGATGAGCATAGCAATGTCCGCCTTTTCACTAGCTTTAAACACGTATTTCAAGGAGAAAAGGGGTCGAGCTGTGGGTATGTCCATGACAATCACAGGATTAGGACCAATTTTTATGCCGCACTTATCGTCTCTATTGCTATCAATTTATGACAGTGAGGTATCTCTATATTAAGACTAAATTTAACTAGTTATGTACAATATCTCTTTTTTTACTTAGTCAGCAAAATTAATAAATAAATTAATAAATTAATAATTAAATTAGAGGATTATTTTCATGTGATGTAAGAACACTTCCAAAGTTTTGACAGGGCACCATGTTAACGTTGGGAGCTCTAAGCTTGCATGCATTAATTGGGGCGCTATTATTGCATCCCATACACTGGCATGCAAAACCTTTAGAAATAAAGCAACAGGATGCTGAACCTGAAGAAGGTAAATATCATCATTATTAACAATTGTTTAATACAGTAATTCAAGATTTTTCATTCTCATAAATTTATTACTTATACAAGATGAATCTAGTGAAAAAGCTACTCAAGAATCTGCTACTTTGCTTACTAGCTCAAAGGAAACGTCTATTAATATTATAAATTCCACGATTAATAATGAAAACAAACTGCGAAAACGAAGTCGCACTATGACGATTTCGAGTACCAAATTTGATGATGACAACACAAGTGTTTATGGATTTGAATTACCGTTATCTATGCACAATGCTTCTCTCTCAGATTTAAGAATAGGTGAATTTTTTAAATACTGCAATAAATTGAAAATTAGTTCATTAATGAATGTTTTCAGTTGGAGATGAAGAAAGTACTTTGAAAAGTGAAGAAAATCTTAATTTCAAAAGACAGCTGTCTTTAAGTAATTTCAATAATGAGTATAAACGAAGTAACAGTTTTGGTGAAACAAAATGTAGAAAAAACAGTGTTCCTTCAAAAATTATTGACGATTCTGGACTTTTAAAAATTGCATTTTCTGATTTCCCAGAGGAAGAGGAAGAAACTCACAATCATGATACAGCTGAAAAAGAAACGTAAGAAAATGAAAAGTACATTTTTACTTTTGTGAAAAGTAAATTTATTGTGCTGGAGTAAAAATATAATTGGCATAACAATTTTTATCTCATAGATCGAGTAAAGCAGACGAAAAAAATGAACAAAGCATGTTACCTCCACTTGAAAAAAGCCCTGAAAAAAAAGAGAAGCAATCAGATTTTCAACGCTTTCTTCGTGGAATAGTCAACTTCTTTGACTTAAGCTTGTTCCAAGATCCAATCTATGTAAATATAATGCTGGGTATGTCAATTGCCATTTTTGCCGAGTTTAATTTCTCAGTATTGACACCCTTTATTCTTGCGGATATGCATTTGAATACTACGCAGATTGCCACTGTAATGAGTATCATTGCTGTGTTTGATCTTGTATTTCGTGCCGCTGCGCCTTATGTCGGGGAATGGCTGCATAAATCACCCCGAATTATGTACTTTATAAGTCTTATCCTGTTGATACTTGCAAGATCAGGTAATTAGTTAATAAAAGCGGAAAATTTCAGTAGAATCAGAACAGTTCTTTGATATGTATAATAAAAATGATAAATTTATTGATATAAACCTTATTATTTCAGGATTGTTATTTATCAATTCCTATACTGGTACACTATTTGTGAGTGTTGGTTTGGGCGTTGCTAAAGGTTTTAGAACCGTGTATATGTCGCTGGTAATACCAAGTCACGTACCTTTGGAGCGACTCGCTGCAGCGAGTAGTATTCAATCTCTAGTCAATGGATTTATATTACTAGCAGCTGGTCCATGTATAGGTTAGAGAACAAGATTAATTGTTATACTCGTAATAACGCGATCTCTGTTGTAGTTATGAATCATAATTAAATTTTTGTCTTGCAGGAGTAATTCGAGATATTACAGGAAGTTATAAATATTGTATACTCTTTATTAATTTAATGACTGGTATTGTTCTAATTATCTGGATGATAGAATTCATAATTACATTTATTAGAAGAAGAGGAAAACCAAACACTGGAGCCTTGAAATTGGAGCAACCTGAAAGTAAATCTTGAGAAAATTGAACATATTTTCATCAAATCAAAAGTGATATAAAACGAATTTTACTTATCTTATTAGACTTTTATATGAATTAAACTGTCACAATATTGTATTATTTTACACATTCTAATTTGTACCAAGGAATAAGATAAATATTACATTTAGTTATGTTTTAAATATCAATTGGTTGAACGAAAATTAATGTCATTTAAAAGCATCAATTACTATTAGAACCTTCAATGATTCGTTAAACTTTCCTTAAAGAAATTCTTTAAACTCAACTGATTCACATCTCCGACATAGTTCTTCCAATTCTCACCGTTTCCTCGCGAACATTTCTCTTTCCTTCCATCTATCTATCTTCCGATCTCCACTCTCCTTCTCGCATGTTGCGTATCTTCCTAAAGGTGCATTAAGGTCGCGGACGCGTTCGATCTCTTTGCTCTCTCTCGCGGATGTAATTACTCGCTCACTCATTAAGAGTTTCACGCGCAGAACTGAAAAAACCGTCAAGGGAGGACAATGGCTCCTTTTCTCACGTAACCTTTTCGGCCTCCATTTCTCCCACGCTTGAAAAGAAGGAGTTTAAGGCACGAGCGCATCTCAATATATACCCAGCAAGACTTTTGTTTATGAACGTCACGATATGGGGGAGTCAAGAAAGACCTTATCCGAGGCAAACGCTCTTCTGGAGTAGCGCATTTTCTTGCTGGTTCGGTGAATCGTGAATGAACATTTTTGAGAAGAAGGCTCAGCTGCATATGAATGGCAGCGTGCAGATCGTGAGTTGCTTCGGTGGATGAGAATGGAAATAGGTCTGGGTTATGAAAATCTAGGTTATGAATTGGAGTTTTCTCGAGAAACCTTGCAGATTATGTACGTATAAGTACATATTTTGAACTCTGACGTGCAATTTCATGTTTTAATACATTTACAGAAACGATTTACTTATTTACATATTAATCGATATAAATATACTCTACCTGCAAACACGTTATTATATGTTGCAAATTCGAGTTTATTCAAATTTATAGATGATATAACTGAAAAAATAATGACAATAGATATCTAATTTTTTTGAAGTTTGATGTGTAATTGATCAGATGGTCACGAATGATGAACGGAAAATTCTCCAAGTTTTTGAAAAAACGACATTTCATCAGCTAAGGTTCATTGACCTCATTAAATTCAACCAATTTTTAAAATTTTACAAATTACACTCAGGAAGCCACCTGATGAACAATGCCACATCAAATTCCAATTAAATTCACATTGGACTGTAATTTCATCCCAAAAATAAATATCTACTTTGGCGAAGGGGATAATGATAACTGTCAGAAATTTTGTAATAATAATATATTTATAATAAAAATTATTTTTACATAGGAAAATAATACATATACAACTCTCCATCGTTAACGTTCATTGGTACACAATAAGGTGTTGATTGATTTTTCGTGTTATTATAGAAAAATATGAAGCCGTTATACCTTATACGATTAAAAACAATCTCTGCAAATAAATAAGGAAGCAGTTCATTCACACATTAGACTACATAATAATTGTTAACAGCCTGTCACAATTTCACGCACGTGTTATATTTAGCGCATACTTTCTGCGAGTAATTGTCATACTTTAATTACATACAAGTGTCACTCATTGAATATCTACATTACTTTTTAAACCTGCCTTTTACGTCGAAGTAATCTCTAATTGCACAAGATTGCTTAAAACAATACGTACCAAGTATTAAAAATAATTTTTGTGTTTTGGGCTCATTGAACGTCGAAACTCGGCATAAAAACAAATAATTCAGGTTCATTGCTCGAGCAAACAAACATATGGCGCAATTCACTTAATCCGTAACGTCACACGCATTAACGCTGAAATGAGCCTTGCAATGTTTTTCTTCGATTATCGAATTAAGTCACTAAACGCGAGCATAATCGGCCATTAATAATACTATCTTACGCAACTCGCGAACTCTGCAATTAAACTTAAATTGCACACCGATTTCCAACATTCTCCATAATCAGCGTTTAATAAAACGCTTCCGCGCAAGTGCTCCTTGACAATAATTAGCATCGACGACGCGTTGAAGAAAAAAAAAAACAAAAAAAAAAGAGAAGAAAAAAGAAAGGTCGCGGCAACGAGGAGGAAGCGACTCGCGGGCCTCATTACTCGGCTCTTCCTCCTCGACGAAATTGAATTCTACGCGCGCGAGGGGCGCAGTGCCGCCGCCTCCTCCTCGGCTTATAACTCGGTCACGTACTTACTCGCTTTCTCGCCGCGGATTCTCCCGTCCTCTTTTCGGCGCGCCGTGCGAGTTTCACACTTGGTTTTCCCCTCCCCGTTCGAGAGAGCCGGCAATTAGGATTTTTCTCTCCTTTGCGGAAGGAAAACTTCGATCTGATATATATTTTATTTATGGACCATTCACTTAAGCCTGCCCTACTGCGAAGAGACGAGGGAAACTATATACTTCGTCCTGTTTCGATGAGCTTCCGAAATTTCGTTTTTATACTGCAAGATGGATTGATTGCCAGCTTAATATTAGTAAAATACTTTTATTTATCGTAATTGCAAGTTTTCGTTCAAAAGCGGTTGAGTTACTACATCGATTTTCAAAACAATTACACTATTTTAAAAATGAAATTACTTTAAACATCAGTAATTATTAGTCTGAAAATTAAGCTGTTTCGATTAAGTAGTCTTTAGTTAATCTTAATTTAATCTTCACGCTGACTGCCACTACCGCCACGCGCACGTTAACGACCGCGTCATTATCATCGCGTGCGGTCGCTCCAAAGCTCTGCCCGCGAAGCACATATAGACACAACCCAATCTTTCTCAATCGACACGCACATACCACCGCGCGTCGCGTCGAGCATAAAAAAATCAATTCGCGCGCTCGTCGTCGTCGTCGTCGTCGTCGCTTCGATTTCATAACTCGCGAAACGAAACGCGTTCGTCGGACGACAGTTGCATTGCGGCAGATATGAAATCGGGCCGCTCGCAATTCTTCCGCCGCTAATGAACCGCGCGCGCGCGCGAGCCCGAGATTTCAGGGCGCATTGCGAGCGAGAAACCTGGCAGGTGCCGGCAAGCTGCTCGACGACGACGACTCCGCAGTGCCCACATGCCGCGCGCAGCTTTTCGACTTAACGAGCGCTCGTTCCGCGCCTCTCCAAGACCTGATTGCCGTTGCGCGCGCCGAGCTGAGTTATTGCCCGTCTAATTCGATCGGTTATTGGCGGAATTTCTAAGTGAATTTTCATTTTTTAGGATTCCGTCGGTTGTTCGGATATAAGACTGTGATTTTTGGAGAGCTTTGTTCCGTTTTGAATTCTTATAATTTTTACAGCTTTAAAGTACGAAAAGTATTATTATTCATAAAATAACGGTTTGAGAATCGATGCTTGGAGCAATAGCTGCTTTTTATTAATCTAAAAGAGAAAAAGAAAAATTCGAGCGCCTCGTCGAAAATCGTCACCTTACCTTAATCGATAAGAAAGTTTCTTTGAATCAAACTTTTGATTGTCGAGAAATCATAAGTAACCAGCTTGTTTATGGTCCATAAATCATTCCACCTAATATCAAACATCCGTTTTTCCAAGTACTGAAACGCAGATTTGTAACGAGTCGATTTCACAGAATCCTCAAAGTTAATTACGAATTTCAGCCTCGAAATTGATCAACGAGTCGCTGCGAGGAAGCGGGTCGACATTGTTGCTTCAAAACACGTATTTCATCGGCGGTCTACTTAAGGAGCCAATTTCTTTTTTGCGACGGCAGTGCTTAATTTATCTCTCTTTCCCCGGTACGATAAACTTCGAAACTACTAAAAAAAACCTCCGCTTTGGAACGCGGCCGCATCGCCGGCTCCCCGAGTCCTCCGAGTTTGAAGTTGACACAAGGTTTAACGGCCGGATCCATCATCTCGAGCGAGACACCTGAAAGCAGAGGGGCGCACCGAGAGTCACGTAAAGTGTAATGCGAGGTGCGTGAGCGTGAAAGCGAAATTGACGGCTCGACGGCTGCGTGACAAGGATGCGTTTTCTCCTTATCGCGCTAGAACGTTGGACGCGAGAGCCTTATTAATTCAAATGCCTAAGGTAATCAGGAGCGGCGGGAGAGGGGGGGGGGGTCGTAATGCAACGCTAATTTGCGTGTTGTAGTTAAGGAGGATTTCACTTTTTGTAATGGAAGCGTGTAATGGACGAATATCTATTTTAGATAATCGCGCCAGGATTTTTCCCTCTTTTAGTTGGTGAAATTATTTCGAAATGTGTCATTTAATGTTAATCGTTAAGTTTCGTTGTGATGTCATGTTTTAATGAAGGATGAACTGTAACATTTTCTCTTGAAAAAATTTAACTTTCCCGAGGAAATCTTGAACGGTTACGAAGTAAAAAAAAATTTCAAATCTTGCTTTCGAATGAATTCTATTACAATTCCTTGGTTAAAAATTACTTTTACTCTACTATTCAGTTTCTTTGTTTATATTCAAATGAAACGAGCTTCTCGCATTAAAATAGCATACCGATATACCCTAAGTGGAAATTTATTTAAGCCAAAGAGAAAAAAAAAACCGTTTCCATCTCTCTTAGGTTCTCATCCAAAGTCCCGGAACTCACCTTCGAGTGTCCGGCATAAAGTATCGGCGTGGAGGCAGGCTCGGGCAGAGCGTCGAGCTCGCTCCTCCACCTGGGCTGCTCGGCCCCGGCGGCGACCTCCTCGTGCTCCATGATGCCCCAGAGGGCGGGGGCGGCTGACTCGGGGGGACTGGACAGGGCGGCGAGGCTGTTGACGGCCTGGGGCAGCACCTGGTAGGCGCGCTCGACCGGCTCGTTGTGCTTCGGCTTCCGGGTCTTGGGCCTCGTTGGGTCCTTCTCCGAGCTGAGGTCCTCGAGGGAATTCGGGTTCGGGATCGGCGTCACCACGTAGACGCGCTCGGAGTCGGAGCGCTTTGGGCCCGGCTTCTTTGGGTAGGTTGCGTTCACTATATTTACCTTGCTCGCGTTCGCCGGCTTCGTGCGTTCCTTTATGAAGGAAGAAGGCAAAGGTTAGATTTGGGCTTGGCTGAGTTTTCGTTTATATATCTGCAGCGAAAAGTAAGAGAGACCAATCAGCACCAATTCAGCTTGCTAATACTACTGGAGGGTTTTTTTTTTTTAAGGCGAAAGGGACACCAGTTCGGTTTTATCTAAAGGAAATTTATATTCGACACCTGTCTGAGGAAATAATAAGATTTACGGGTAAAGCTAATTTCTTAAAATTAGAAAGCTCTAGATACCAAATACAGTTTATTGTAAAGAGGAATTGATGGCTTGCAGGGGAGTGGTTTTGTTTTAGTTTTTTTTTTTTTTTTTATATTTTCAAAAATCAGTATTCACGTTTTTGTGTGACTAATTCTGCGAACTTAAATTTTGAAAATATAACAAAACTTTGAAAAAGAGCGTTCCTGCCCATCTTGCCCTTAAAGTGCAGCTCCGTGTTTATGTATTAGGTAAATAAAGTGTAACCAACAGTAACTACTAGCACTACAGTAGCGCAACAACGTGAAATGTAACCTCTGATTGGTTAGTCCCCCGGCGTACATCCGTTTCATTACTAAAATCGTAATATTCGCTACTCTCCTCAAACTCTGTCGTTGACAGTAAATACTCATCCGGTATTTGTTTGGATGACAGCCAACGGGGATAGGTTGAATTGGAAGAATTCGTGACTGAAGTCGTAATTTTCGAATACTCCTAGAATTATTCATTTTAGTTACTACAATTTCACTTAAAAAAAAAAAGAAAAAAAAGAAACAAGCAAAAAAAGCTCAATATATATTCAAAGCAACGATTAATTAGCACTTAAAAAACGAGACCACGAATACTTCAGAATTAATTAGATTCGAACAATCTTCCTAGAAAGTCTCAATAAGATCGCTAATGCTTTTCAAATTGCAACGGGCATGAAGCTACATCCGCATTTACTTTCACTATAAAAAAAAAAACGTCACCGCCGGCGAGCTCATTCCCCGCACGTCGACCCGTTTCTCCACACCCGATTAAATCGCGTTCGCCCACCTGAATCGTCCAGTTGTCGATGTTCTTCTGGAGTCTGTGCACGTCGATGGCGTTGCCGAGGCGGCTCGTCTCGTTGTTGCGCAACAATCGCTCGGGCGGAGTTCGCGTCACCGACACGCGCCTCGACTCTTGGCTCAAAACGTTGTCCTCGACATTGTCCTCGTCGAGCGTCGGCGGCGGCTCTTTTTCCTTCGCCGTGATACCGGGAGATCCGCCTCCGTGGTCAGGCTTTTTCGCCTGCCCGTCCACCGACCGAGTTGGATGGAACGGGCTCGGGGTGTATTGCGACGTGTACGGGATAATTATCTGTATTATCTTGAAAGTATAATCAAGTTTTTATTTTATTAAGTTAATTTGCTGCTGTCGTCGCGCAACAATGAGCTGAAGGGGAATTTCGAGTTAAAATTTTATTTCAATCATTACTTTTTTTTTCCAGTCAAAGTTTGCACACAAATTGTGACGAACAACCGCAAAAAAGTAAATGTTAAAATATACATTTTGAATAAAGTTCAAGTTTCGAAACTTTAAATTATCATTACGACAGAATTGCTACACTAATACTTAATACATCCCTACCTGTTTACTTTTCTTCCCATTATCCTTGTTCGGCACTATTACCTCCCGGCTCGCGCTAAAATCATCGGACTCGAAAACCCTTCCTCCCTCCTTCGTATCATTGGCCCTCGAGCTATTCTTCTTATAAAACTCATACGACTGGACTAGAGTTTCGATGAGCGACTCCTGCCGCTTCTGATCCATGGGTACGGTGGTCGGGCGCTGCGTCGTCGTACTAGTAGTGCTGGTGGTAGTAGTAGACGTACTCGTAGTCGAGGTACTACTCGTTACGCTCGGCGGCACGGCGGTCCTTTCGCTTTGATGTTGCAGCCGCGGCGATGGCCTAGTTTCCTTTTCCGCCTCGTTCGAGCCGAAAGTCTCGCCGCCGCTGGATACGATGTAATCTATCAGAGTCGCCGACGGCGTAGGTGATTCCCGATGATCGCCACCGGGTTTTCCTTTCGACGGCGGAATCGTGACCGGCTGCTCCCGAAACCGGTTGCTCGGCGCCGCGGTACTGGAGGATTCACCCGCTACGGTTAAATCTATCAATGGCGAACGCTGGAAGTGCACGATCGCATTGCTTTTCGAGGCTTGCTTTGCCACGGAAGCGGTCGTAGTCGTGGGGAAACGATTGGTTTCACTTGTCGGCGCGATGCGCAAAATGGGACTCGATTTGCCGTCGTCTGAGAATACCGGTCGGGATTCTGCTTTGATCGGTTCTTGATGAGCGTTTAATTTATTCAAATCCGAAGGCGGCTCTTTGATTACACCCACTATTTGGCTCGGCTGATGGTGCTGTTCAAAGTTTGAAGAAGAGTGCTGGTCTTCGTAATTTGAAGAATGGTCAAAATTCGATGATGGATCGTAATCGAAGTTTGAAGACTGTTGCTCGAATCCAGGAGGTGGATGATCGTCGTAGCTTTGAGAGGGTTGCGAATTGAAATTAGAAGGAGGATGCTGATCGTTATTGGGTGGGGGACTGTTGAAAATGGGTTGTTCAAAGCTTATCGGGGAATGGTCCACGTTAGGCGGAGCTTGAACATGAATATTCTGAACTGGCGGATGAATCTCAAAATTTTGAGGAGGCTCAACATTGGGGGACGACGATTGATCAAAATTTGGTGGCGGTTGTTGGTCAAAATTTGGTGGCGGTTGTTGGTCAAAATTTATTTGCGGTTGTTGGTTATAATTCTGCGACGGTGGTGGTGGTGGTGGTGGAAGCTCCAAATTCTGATGTCCATGATTATTAAAAATCGGCTCAGGAGGAGGTCCTAAATCTTGCGTTAGTTGATGACTATATTGATCTAAATTTGGCGGTGGCTGATTATAATGTATTGGCGGCGGTTGATGTAAATTTGCCGAACCATCATTGAACGGTTTGGCGTTAAATAGGGGAGGCATTGCCCCTGGGTACAGATGAGGATTTGGCGGCGGATAATTTTGTTGAGGAACTTGCGAAAAATCAGGTACTTTAATCTCTTGTGGCAGGGGTGGAGGTAGATATTGATTTTCTGCATTCGACGCGTACTGGCCTTGATTTTGAAAACCTTCGCGAAGAACTGGAATCCACGGAATTTGATTGCAAGGATTGCATGGTTTGCCGTTCATCCAGGAAGCCAAGTTTGAATGACCAGCTTGTAAATTGGCTGCAGGAGGTGGAGCTTCATATTGATAGCCTCCATTTGTGTACCTATAAGATTCGAATATGATATTGAGTAAACTTATTCTTTTTTTATTAATAAATACACTGTAATTAAAAATAATTTAATATAAGTTTAAAAAAATTCACCGATAAAAAAATGTAAAAAAAAAATGAAAGTGTACTAAAGTAATATTTAAAATGCAGGTAATTGAAGCGAAAGTTTTTAAGCATGGCATTTTTAATCCTTATTATCTTCATAAAATAAAACAGAACAGCTCAAACTGTTTTTATTTCACCTTTTACACTAAAAATTATTACAAGAGCAATAAAACATTAAGAAAGTAAAACGTCCGTACTTTTTAATTGCCGGCAATAGTATTAAAGTACTGAATAAAAAAAACAAGTTTAACCTTCAAAAATATATAAAAAAATAATTTTATATAAATACGTCCTCTCAATCCATCGCGACGTACTTCTTCATCTTTAAAAGAAAAAGTGAATAATTAAAATAATGGAGCGATTAAGCGGAGCCGGATCATAAATCCAGAAATCGAAAGCTACATTAAACGTAAAAATATCGCCGGCGCACGAACGACGCGGAGCGTGCGCGCGCTCCTCTTATTTGCCAAGTAGCTAATCGACTGACTCTTCATGCGCGATTTAAAGCAATCACGTATAATTAATAACCCTTTAGCCGGCGCGCGGCTTTCCCATGAGTGAATCACGCTTTCAAAAAGCGAAAGTCGCAAAGCGTACTCACGGCTGATGCGGCGCATACTGAATCATCTGCTCGTTCCTCGGAAAATTCGACGCCGCCTGCACGTGGCTGTCTTTAGTATTCTGCTCGTCCTTGCTGCCGCCGAAGGGATTCAGCCAGTTCATCAGGTTGGAGAAGTAGCCGACGCCGCTGCCGCTTTTGCCGGCCGGCTGGTTCACGTAACGGCCGTTCCTGTGCTGCTTGGGGGGCTGCGGCGGTTGCGGCGACAGCGGAGGTGGAGGCGGCAGAGGCGCCGGTGGCGCGTGATTCCCATTTTTCAGCTGCTGCAGAGGCGGCGGAGGCGGCGGATGAGGACCCCGGGGACCGCGGAAGTTCGACGGCGCCGGCGGAGGAACCAGAAACTCGTCGAGGGCGCGCGCCGCTCGCTGGAGCTGACGGTGGTGACGGTGGTGCTGGCGAGAGCTGTGCCGCGGCGGGATAGTCGGCCCGTCCCTGGTTGCCTTGGAACAGGCGCCGCTCGCGTAGGCTAGGAAGAGCAACAGCGACAGCCCCTGCAATTATACGAATGCCAATTTTCTGGTATTAGCGCTTGTGTACTCGTTTGTAATTCTGGAAATAAAATTTGCGTGTACCAAAAAAAATCTTTATTTTAATTTAAAGCAATTGAAGGATCGAATACTATGATTAAGTTAAAAGAAATCAATCTTGTATTTCTCTGTATGTAATATTTGCGAAAATATTGAAATAAAGAATTCGTGTATAACAAATTTTAATAAATAATACTGAACAATATTCTCCTTTGATGTTTTCATAATATATTACACAAAATACATAAAAAATTCCTGAAATAAATTTAAAAAGTTTTAATCATACTGACAATTACTCAGCAAAGTTCAATCTAACAGACGGATTAATAATTAATATGAAATTGACGACGACATAACTAATTTAATAAGTAAAAAAAGTTAAGCACCTGAAGAGAGAAAGGTATAATATATACTCTCCGAAACGTTGTGTGAATAAAGCATTTGACTTGGAAAGCAATCGTCAAACACTTATTTTCATAAAAAATGTGTAATAATATGTATTTCAAGACATATTAGATACTATTAGAGTGAAAACTTCTATTAATTTTAAAAACATTATCTAACAACTTTATGATAATTTATTTTTAGAAGAATTTTGTCGATTTAATCAATTCACTATAAATTAAAAAATAATTTGCCGTTTATTCCATTAATCAATGAAACAATGTTTTTAGGAGACTGGGGCAGAGAGATCCATTAATGCAAAAAAGTAGGCTCAATATTACAGGTCTGCTATTAATTCAAAGTCATCATAAAATCTTCGCTAAAGATCGCGAGCTCAGAACGAAAATGAGACTCTGCGCCCAGAATCCAATGAAATAGACTCATTTAATCCCAACCGACTCGTCCGTTTCAGCGAGAGCCTTCGCTCTTTTCAGAGCGCGGAGTAATTCCCCCATAAAGCCGTCATCTAAATAATAATCCGAAGCTCGTAATTAAAAACTCTCGGGAAAGTCGGCGGCTCGGCGCAGAAGCGACTCCTCGGGAAAAAGGCATCATCGGAGCCGCCAAGCCGCGGAGAGCAAAACTCTTCTCTCTGGCGCGTAAAAGCCAGCTTGTCGTTCTGGCGATTTGCTTCTTTTTCCCGCTTGTCACCAGCTTATATATTTACACACACGCGCGCGTACAATAAGTGTTACGATCTTGCTTGTCAGCCTCTCTCGGCTTCTCCGCACGGCCGTAAAGCCATTTCGCACGTATATACATGCGCCACGAGAGAAAGAGATGCATCTCTGCGGTCCGCCATAATGTAGGTAAGTGGGCTACCAATGCGCACCTCATTTAGCGCGCCTTTTCGTTACGAAATTATATCAGTAAACGGGCCTGTTTGCTCGGCCTAACGTGGCGTGCGGCTGTTTTTCTTTTTTGCCAAAATGCGAGTTTGCGCAATTTATCCGTCGAGTGAAAGGTTAAGGAGCTCGGCTAGCCGTTCGTTGGCCTTCAGGCGTTGGTATTTTGGTTTTCCTGTTGACGATTATGCGCGACAGAAACCGTTTTGCAATGTTTTCATTTCGATCATCTTGTTTTAAGATGAAGCAAGACCGGTGAAAATTGCTACTGGTTCTTTAATAAACGAGCGGAAAAACTGAATTGCAGCTATACGTTAAAATTATTTTTAAGCAGATAATTTCAAACTCGTTAACTTTAACAAGTGCATTCACTGAAACTGTATTATTTCGGTTCTCGTTATCAAAGAAAGAAGAAAATATACTAATTCTAAACTGCATATAATTTAGCAACCGCTAAACCGTAATGTATAATTTACCAGACCGCACTCTTTTAACATAAACACTGTCTATGATATAACTACTTTTGAAGTTCTTAGATTAGTTGCATATCGAAATTACAAGAAAATTCTGCGTAAAAATTAACAAGAGTTGTTTAAAACTTTTTGAAGATGCACATTAACACGAAATTTGTAAAATATATTTTTAATCAATCTTGATACACGATTCTTCTTCATAAAATCGCTTATTATAATGCAAAAAACTAGAATAGAAACATAAATGTTGAGTAGCATATTAAAGTTCTTGATAGTCTTGATAGCACAAAACAATATAAAGATATTCATTATTATAAACAGTATTTCAATAGATCATAAAAGTAAGTGAGATGTCTGATTAGGTGAAAACGATATTTCGCGTATTATTAAATTTTTTTAAAAGTCGATGGCTTTGTTTTTATTAGACCATATATTTAAGTATATGAATTATGCTCTGTTTCAAATATCCAAAGATCCAAGATAAATAAATAATTTGCATACATTTGTTTTTATTAAAAATTGTATTTTTAATCAAAATTTATAAGTCTTAATCTTTTACTCCTTTACTTAAATCATTAACCAAGAAACAAGCCAAGCGTTTCCTGCTTGTTCGTCGCTCAAATCGTACTTCATCTCTCAATAACCCATCATCCATCGGCAAAGTGCTACTCGAAAGAAAACACGCGTCTCAGCGCATCCGCAAACTCCTCTCTCAACTCACCGACAGCAAGTACACGTGCAAAACTGCAGTGCACCGCCAGTGTACATAATGTACCCGATCGAGGCAGCCATTGAAACTCGGTTAAACTCCCACGTACTCTCTCCTCTCCTCTGTTTTCTTTCCCTCGCGTCCTTGCCCCCTTGGCTCGTGGCTCCGCGCACAATGAAACCGAGCGAGACACATAGACTCCGGACGAGCGAACCGTTAGCCGACCCGAGAGCTCGCGCCCTTTTTCCCCCCTCGACGCAAGCGATTATACGTATTAGCCGGTCCCGTGAGAATTCCGAGATCGAAATCGGCTTAGAAAGCGATAATGGCGAGCAGCCCGCCCAGCTTCTTGGCGTGAGCTTCTTTTTTTTTTTCGTAGGTGATAGGAGGTGTCTCGATCGAATCGGATTGACCGGGGAATTAATTGCAGACTTTTGCATTGGAAACGGACGAGCGGTGCTTTTTGTTTTCTGCGCTGGCTATCGGTTAAGTATACGGAGGTGCGGAGAAAGTTGTAAAGGCCGATCGGCTTACGGGCGGGTGATTTTGTTTTAAGCAGAAGGTTTGGAATTTCGAATTAGAAAATTAATCCAGTTTAGGTTGGTATGACAATTCATTGGGTAAGTCACGCGGAATGCGTGCTTGGGTATGTCAAATGTTAAATGCAGATGTTTCGAAATTTGCATGATCGGATCTTACTGAAAAAACTCATAAGTTAATGCGGTTTTCGAAACCGAAACTGACAGACGCTATAATACTTTATGAGTAAATATTTTTTTCTAAAAATTTGATTAACATAAGATTCATGTCATTCTGAGTAATAAAAAGTTGATCGTTCATAAAGAAATTCAAGCAGGACACATATTTTAGGAAACAAATTAAACTTTATTCAAATGTACTCGATCTTATCAAATCTAAAAATCATAGAATTAATTTTAGTATCAAAATTCTTATGTATTCAAATTAAATTTAAATAAGTGGTTGCCTTGCTTATCGTGAGAAAATATCACAAAATTATAACATGAAGATTTAAGGGATAATAACATATGATTAAAGAAAGTAAATTCAATATAGCTTCCAAAAAGAAATAGCTACATAAGCATCTAAGAGTTTAAATTTTAAGAACATGTAGACCTAAATTACTAAATTCGATTTGAATCGATGATACTTAAACGCTGACGTTAACATTCGCAAGATCATCAATTTCAAACGTTTCAATGCGAACATAAATTACTAATCAATAGTGGATTGAATCTTGAACACGGAGTTCTCAAGAATTAATTAGTTTTTGCAATGAACCTGCATATGAAATCCTACTTTCTAATTTTTAAAGTATTCAGTTTAAACTGATTTTTGTTATTCTGTAATGTCAGAGATGCGCGTTCATATTCGGACTTTTCTTTTTAGAGTGCTTTTAAAAAAAGGAAAATTGCACAAACAAATTAATGTTTAGTTGATACATTTACTATTATGCTTTCCTTATTTGTACTTGTATGCCTTTAAAGTGCAGGGCAAAAGATCGATTTTAGAGCAAGGAATGCAATAATGATGCTTAAATATATAAATTGTTTAAGTTGCTTTCTACTTCTACATGTTTAATTGTAAAACTTTAAAACAATCACAAGTTTTATTCCTTTTCTTTCTAAGAAATTATTTTATTTCAAATTTCTCAGGTGCACGCAGTCGAATAATTCAAATTTATTTTTAATGTTTGATAACGATTATTATAAAAACCAATTGTATTTCCTTAAAATTGTATTCATATATCTTATTTTCTTTTCTTAATCGATAGTCGTTACGCATAAATGACATTTTTGAAACGTAATAAAATGCGTTAATTTTGCATAATTGACAAGCTCTAATTGAACAAAGTTATCCATATTTAATATTTCGCAACAGATGCACGAAAATACACCTGGAAAAGCAGGTTCAACCCAACAGGTGAGGTATTAAAATTAAATAAAACTGTATTATCAGATAACTATCAATATTATTGTAAATTTAACCTATGAGTCCTACGTAATAAAATCTTTTATTACTTTAATGATATTTCTTTACCGGCAAATTACAAATCTCTATTGCATTCCATTTTATTAATTATATCGATCGTTACGTTACGGGTCTAATGCAATGCGTTAATTTAATGTATAATGCTCATTTGACAATTGAAATTAAATTTTACAATGTATTCTTTTCATTATCTAACAGTGTGCAGAAAAAAATGTTTTTTCAACAATTTTCCAATGTAAAACTTTCAATTTATAAAATGGTGTATATTAAAATAGGTGTTATTTTTAGAAGATAATGTTAAAAATCCTACCTAATGCAATTTGTAAAAATAAAAAAAAAAAATGTGTAAAAATAGCGGTCACTTACGAGTCGCAAATTCATCGCCTATCGTTAATCTTAATACTCGTTCACGAATCTCCTCTCTTCTTTCATACCATCGTACTTGACACTTGACATTACCAGCGGCGAATTCCCTCACAGCTCTCGACGATCCTCGGAAAAAAAGTGTAGTCGCGACAAAAAACTTGGGTAACGAACGAGCCGGAGCGCCACGGCGAGCATCGAAGAAAAGATCCGAGCTCTCTCACGGACGAACAGCAGCGCAGCACCGTTCCGTCGGTCGGCGGGTGCGATACAAAAAAAAAAGGAAAAACAAAAGAAGAAGATCACGGGCCCAAGGACGGCTCTCTTTCTCTCGGCGCTCGCGGCAGAGAAAAAGCGCGTGCCGCGGAAGCGGAAGGCGCGAGCGAACTAAGCCGAAGACTCGCTAAGAGGGATGCGCGAGGCGCCTCGTTCACCGGGTCAAACGGGAGAGAGTCCTCTCCTCCTCTCTGTCTCCCATAGCGCTGCACGCGGCACGCGCGACTGCGATTCGCCGAGAAAACGCGCACCCGCGCGACGCTGCTTTTCTCTCTCTCTTTCTCGTTCGGCGCGCAACCACCTCCACGCACAAGCGCGCACTTTCTTCTTCCTTCCTTTCTCACGCGCCTCTTTTCTCGCCGTGTACTTGCCTGCTCGATCCTCACTCTCTCTTTCTCTTTCTTGAGAATCGCCGTGCGATCGGCACGATTTACACGCGAGGGGGATCTCGCCTTCTCGTTTCTGGAGTAGCGTAGTTTTTGGGATGCACTCGTTTTTATCGAGATCTACTTCGCCGGCTATTGTTGGAGGTTTTTTTTTTTTTTAGCCGAGGACTGAATTTATCTAAAACTTGCTTCGATCTGCAGATTGCTGTTGAAAAAATGTTGTTTTTTTTTCGATGACTGACTTTCTATTGAAGGGAACCTGAAAACTTGGTTCTAAGAGAAATGAATTCATGCTTGAAATTGAAACCGTTCGACAGTTTGACAAGAAGTCGTTGATTTTACTTGTAACGTCTTGTTACCACTTTCATCGCATGCATATATGGGCCAATGCGGTTTGAAATTAAGAGGGAGTTCGCGGTTGCACCCAGAAACTTGTGGTTGGTAATCATAAAAACGATATCTATTGGTAGCGTAAAAGAGAGAACATAAAGTGACACCTTTGGTTAACGTCATTGCCGAGTCAGTATGACGCGCCTCGATCGGATAAATAAAGTTAGAAATTTCAAAATTTTATCGTTGAAGCTAAAGAGAATAATTGTATTAAAGATGTTGGGCTTTTTAAAACTAAAACATCAGAATTGGGCTAAAAAAATTTATTCTATTTTCAGTGTTTACGTTAAAATGCCCTATTAATTTTTCTATCAGAATCAGTATAAAAACGAAAATGATTTAATAATTATGTTATTAAAAAAATAGAAACATCATATCAAAATTAGATTACCTTTGTTCACCGCTTTGTGCGTTTAATTTTTCTGTTACAGTTGGAAGGTTTCGTATGCTTTCTATGTTTTATGTCCCATACATTAGACTAAAACGTTACACTTTAGAGCATCGGTTAATGATCGAATAAATTTGTTCACGATTCTTGTTTCACTTTCAAAACTATAAAGCAAGCATAATCTATTACATGACAAAGCCTTAATCTGAAATTCAGTATAAATAGAAATTATAATTGTTTTTACTACTGAAATAAAAATTTAAATAATTAAACGAATATAGGTATTTATTGACATATCAATCTAAAAATTTTACTAAAATACACGCTGAATGCATTAATAGACTTGATTTTTTTCAGGTTCTTGTTATTATTTCACAAAAAATCTAAAAGTGGCCCTTCAAGAATCTGGAAGAAACCAAGTTTACCTATTCAAAAACTCGAAGGTGTGGAGGATTCATCTCTCAAATGAATGCATTAATGCTTTTCAAAAATTTTATAAGTTTAAAAATGATTAAAACATAATTTTAGGAGGGTTTGTTTTCATTATTTCATTTTCTCTCCCGACTTTGTATAAATTATCGGTATAAAAATGTGTTCTAAAATTGATGCCCCTACTTACTGTTTCTATCTTCTTTCTATCTATCTTCTATCTAAATTATTCGATTACACTATTTGATTCGATTCAATATAAACGGAGAAGATACCGCGAGCGAGCTATAAATCCAGCGGAAAGATCAACGACGCCGAAGATGGATTTTCTTTTCGCACCTTTAAGGTTCGTTTGCGGCATCGGGTGCGGAAACTCGAGCCGCAGATTTTTATCTCTAATATAAAGCTAAGAATGGCTTTTGAATACACAGATCCTAGAAAGCTGCGCGGAAGTTTGCGCGCGTTTCAATAAGAAGTGCGCGCCAGCCTGCGAGTATTAGCTTAACATAGTTCTTGTGAGAAAGTGCGTCTGTGGTGCAAGAAGCTTCCGGATCCCCCTTCTAATTGAATGGTATTACGAGACTTTTAATTAACGGCGAATACACGGTGTACTATGGAAATGAGGCTTTAAAAAAAATATTAAATAGCGCAACGAGCCGAGCGGCTTCTTTCAATTTGTGACCCTGAAAAATCAGTTTCCACTCAAGGAGATCGTGTACTGATTTGCATAACAATGATATCGTTAATAAGAGAAGCTTGTAAAATCTAACAATATTGTTGAACATTGCTTGCTTTCATCAGTACTATAGACATTTTTCTTCAAACTGCTGTAATTATTGGAAATTTTTCTACTACGCTCTAAGTGGTGCGAAGTTTATTCTTTTTTTTTTTATTTTTCGCAACTTTTTCTGACCGATTTTCTTATTTTAAGAACTTGTAGTACTTAAATTATCTATTCAATTCTACTTAATTACAATGAAAATTTGCAAATAATATTTTCATTCTTTGAACAAAACGACGAAATTCAATTTTTGGAAATTTGTAAGGTGCAATTAAACAATTTCGACATTTTCAATTTTCAATCGATTACAAAAGAAAACGTAAAGAAAATTTCAGAATGAAAAACCATTCGTCATCAGCACGAAATTTTCACCAAGTCAGTGTCATCCACACGCACGATTCTCATTGTCATCCGCATATCCGTCTGTCCGTCGAGCCAACCGAAACATTTTCGCCTCGAGACTTTCGTCAAATTGATTTATTCGCGTAAAACTCCCAAGCAAATCCGCGAAATCGTGCCGTGTAGAAAAGCAATCCGAATTCTATATCCGAAGCTCGCGGTCGCCTCTGCACACATTATACATACGTGCCGCGTGAAACTCGTGCTTGCGCGCGCGACGAATACCATATCGTTACTTTGACTTTTCTCTCGCGTCGGGGAGAAAGAGAAAGAAAAAAGGAAGAGACCGACCGCGAGTGGCAAATACGCGCGTATATACATATGCGCAGTACGCACCGCTTGCAGGGAGACGCGCTCTCGAAAGTTTAAAAGCGCCTCGCGCCGACAATTTTGCGCAAATATTTTCTCCGCGAGCCTCTCGGGTATATCTTCTATTGTCGCGATGTAAATTAGTCCTTTCGAACGCGAGCCGTAAAATTAAAACGGGCTGGAATTTGCGTAAAAATGAGATTGCAACAAAACGCGAACGCACGGTGAAATTTTTTTAGGACCTCTAAGGAGTATTATTTGCCCGCGGAGTGTAATATGTCTTTTAAGAGATGCAGGACGCCGTTTTATTTTGCGCGCTGAAATTCAGTTGAATTTTTACTTTGTCCGAATGCAAGAAATAGTTTTTATAATTTAGCTTAACTTTTAATTTTTTTTATATCCATGCTTTTGCACAATCGTTACCCTAACTTTGATCCTATACATCTGTTGAAACCGTATAATCAATTTTTACCAATAATTATCATTTAACAGAAATCATTAAACAAAACTATTTTTATAATTTTCACACAGAATTCGAATCATTTTTGAATATTTTCTTGCAAAAAATAAATCAATTTCTAATTACACATTCCCTTCTAATTACATCATTTTCGCCCACTTAAACATCAAAACCACTGCAAAAGCACTATCTAATCACCATACAGATCCCCTAATCAAGCTAACCAATCCCCTACCCATCCACACACATTCTCCACTCAATCAGCCAGCAAAGCCGCAGGAGCCTAGAAATCGTCGACGGTTCGCGCATACAAAAGCCATCGGGGACTTAAAAATTCGCGCTGAATTTCGGAGCCCGGAATACGAAATCCGGCAGAAAGCGAGCTGCTCTCGCCTAGAAAGTGGCCGTCTCGAGCGCGCGCGGCGGTGATATTGCGAATTTTCGTTCGCGCGAGCGAGGATTTCCAATAAGATCCGTTTTTATAACGCCCCGTTGCGCAGCTGCTGCCGCGTACGACGCGGAGTTCCCCGGCGATTTTCTCCTCGGCTCGGAGTATAAGGCGAAGACACTCTGTGTGTAAAGCGTTTATTAGGGACGCGCGCCATAAATTGCAGGACGAAGCGAGGTTTAATGCGAGGATTAATGATTCGGCCGCGTTCCGAGAAACTGTTCGGGGGGACTGCCGATGATGGCTCTCGATTTTGCTTTCAGCACGAGAAGTCTTGGAGGCTGTTTTGAAATGCCGACATTTATTAAAATGGAGAACTTTATCTTCGAGTTGAATTTTCAGTGAAGAAGCTATATGGGGATAATGATTGTACTTCACCTGGGATAATATAAAGAAATTTTCTAGAAAATTCTATACTCATTCTTTGAAGGAAAAGATCTTTCTAAGAAGCGTTTGTTTTTAAATATAGAAAAAAAACTAAAAGGTTCTTTATTTTACTTTAATTTATCGCGGGAATTTTAGTTTAAAGTATTAAACGGAAGAATGTTGCAAAATCTTGTGAACTAAAAAAAAATCCAATGTGGGATAAGCACTATGATTACACTATTTCTTGATCAAATTCCTGGTCAGATTCCTTTACACTTACGGAAAACAGCAAAGTTTTCGCAAGAATCAACTATTAAGGATTTTCACTTGTTCAGCAAATATTTTTGCTTCTAAAATCTTTGCAAAAAGAATAAATTCACTTTCCTAACTGTTTAACACGTGTAAAGATTTTAAAATATAATTTATTAGGGTAGCTATTTTTATAGTAATTAAAAATTTCAGATCAATTTGCAAAAAAATTGTTTCTTTTATTTAACGTTTTTAAATAAAAAACTCAATAAAGGAGAATAAAAACAAATTACATGACAAAATCGATTTTTGCAAAATCCATTTCTTACAGTTGAGTAACGACAAAGATATACTGTTTTTAACAAAATTCATTTTTTGGATAATTAACACTTAAATAATATGACCATGTTATTGAATAACGAAACTGGATTGAAATCCGTACATATAAAAACTTTTACGTAATTACGTGGAAAGCAATACGTATAGTAATTGCGTAGTGTATTATAATTTAGGTCAATATTTAATTTAAACCACAGCTTTTTACGGATGAGAACCATATTAATATTTAGTTGTAAAATTATAAAAGTAAATAAAAAAATAACTGGTAAACGGAAGTCTGATTTTGTTATCACAGTAATAATGATTTAAAAAATTTTGCAGAAAATAATTTTTTACATTGCTTATAATTTTTATAAGCAGTTCTTTAACAAAAGAAAACATCATTTTCTCCATCACTTATATACATTTGTAATAAATAATCGAAATGTACATTGAAATTGCACCGTAATACAAGGAAGTGGAAACTTACGAGTCATTATTTTACGAGAGCAAATGCAGTTATTGGCAATTTATAAGATAAGTGCAATTTTCAAGTTTGGTTTTCCTCGCGGCAACGATCGACCGCAAGGAAGGAGTCGGTCCACAGCAGCATCAATCGGCCACCTGCATTGGCACTTGTTCTCTTTCGCCGAACGGCGCTCGTTTCCCCGAGACATATTCTCGTAAATCGGCGGCCCGCGAAAAGTGAAGGTAAGCGTGGCGGCGAGGAACCGGTGCGCGCGCACGATCGTATTCTTTCAGTGCAGTCAGGGTCCGCTAAAACTACCGCAATGACCTTCGGCGTCTTGGCCAATGTTTAGAGTGAAAGTGGACAGGGGGGGCGCCCCCCCGATGCACTTGCCACTCGCGCCCCGACTTTTAATTCCTCTCCTCCGTGTCGAGCCTGGCATCCGGCGCGTCTCGGTCGCACGCTTTTCGGACCGTCTCGCGTCTGTCGGCTCTCCGAAAAAACGTCCACCGCGGCTTCCGCGTGATATATATCGAGAGCGCGATTCGAGAAAGTCGCCGCGCCTCGGATTTGTGTATGCCTCTCGCGTTCGGAAGAAGCTCCTTCTACTTCTTGTGGCGCGCGACTGTCCGCGCGCGGCTTTTACGATTGCACAATGTGGTTTCTGCTGCTGTGTCTGGCGTTTATTTTTCTTGTGAAGAAGATTTGTGATTGGAGAAAGGATCGCTGCAAGAATTATCCGCCCGGTGAGTTGAACGAATATTATGTAGTCGCGTTTAAAAGCAACGAGAGTCGCTTTTATTGCTTTGATCTCTATTTCTCATTCCTTGTTTATATGAAAAAATTATTCATTCGTATGAGGATTTTACTATTCAATAATCACTGCATAGCAATCTTGATTTAACTATTAAAGTATTGATTGCGGTAGACGTTTCTGGCCAGTTCAATAGCATGTCGCATGAAATTGGTTGAAAAATTGTGAACGTTTCTTATACCCGGAAAGCGATTATTCTTTCATGGTTCATCTTTATGAAAGACATCAAGTTTAATCCTTTAATCAATAATATAGAACTATCTGTAATTTTGCATAGAAATGAGAATTACTTTTATAATTTTAAACGCAGTAACTGATTATTATTAATGGTGTTCGGAAAAAGAAAAAAATTTCAATGTTCATTTAACTTTTATGGCTTATGGGAAAGTTTTTCACGACTTGTTCAAAATTGGTGACGTTGTATAATGTTAGTTTGTCATTCGTTAAATCGCATATCTGTCTGTATGCGCAAATTAGAGAAGGAACTTTCCAAACTTTCTTTATATCGGATAAAAAAATTGACCGACTTTGTTAATTATCTAGTAAGATCGACAAAACTTCTTAATTAATATCGCCTTCGATGAAGCTAATTATCAGTTTTGCAGTTACAGATTAATTGACTGCATTCCGAAAGATTGAATCAACATATTATTAAATTTCTTATAACTTTGACTGCAGGAAATGCTTTATGCAATTTAACTGCAGTAAATTTAGCTTCTATTAAAAAATTTTAATTAAAAAATTTTTTAATCATTTTGAACTTCTAATTTATATTATATTATTATATTATTTTTCTAATATTATCTATTACGAGATGTTACACATATTATCTATTGCACATATTACAATGTATGTGGTTCAATGCGTAAAACCTTTATGTAGATATTGAATATAAAGCATAAGAACTTTCGATAATGTTTGATAACATCTATTGTCTGCGGTAATGCATTTACAAACTATTAACAAAAATTGCTCTTATCCTTTTATTAAAGCCTATAATTTACAGCGCTTTCTACAACACCTGCAGTTTACTACTCTCGGCACTCTTAGTGTTTTATACTTTCTTCAAAGTGGTTTTTGTGAAACTTAAACAGAACTATCAAAAGAAATTCACTTTCAGTTGTAGAATGTCAAGAAAATTGTAGTATTAAAAAAGAACTTATTTTGAATTGGCAATATTACTATAGCAATAAAAAAAGAAGCTATTATATTTCTTCAAAGTTACGTATAAAAAATTTTATATTAACAACACTTTCTTGTAACCTTCAACTTGTATTAATCAATAAATTTTCATTCCAGCAAAGCCGAAAATAAATGGTTGTCTATTGCATCATTCTAAGCTATTCGCATGACCGTAAAATATAGCTTCAATCCTAAATGACATAATATACAATAATTATAAACTTTGCTATAATTATTGTAATGCAACATAAAATTGCAATATTTTCCTAGTCTTATTTAATCGGGAATTCAATATATTAATATTGCTAT
The DNA here is from genome assembly GCA_035582975.1 of Ormyrus labotus. NCBI lineage: Eukaryota > Metazoa > Arthropoda > Insecta > Hymenoptera > Ormyridae > Ormyrus > Ormyrus labotus. Next base: position 12,075,351 of record JAWWEO010000001.1, on the reverse strand, counting down.
TCAAGAAAATATATACAATCTTCTTTTTAAGTAAATGAAAAAGTAAACTAACTTAGGAACAGTCTTAAAACATGTAAATACTTTTACGGATAATGTTTGACTTAAAATCCCAAATAGGGCCTCGAGGATTACCTCTACTGGGCAATCTGTTGGAGGTGAGTAGGTTGATCAAGGAAACCCGCTTTCATTGGGGCGCTTGGCGCCGTCTTGCCGAAACCTACGGTTCAGTGGTAAAGATACGCCTGGGTCTGGCTGAGCCACTGATCATCGTTTCCGGCCGTGCAGCGATCGTCGAATTCCTCGGACGTCGCAGCTTCGATGGAAGACCGGATACGTTCGAGATACGCCACAGATGCGCCGGAAAGAAACGGGGTGTCGTCCTCAATGATGGGCAAGATTGGGCAGAACAGAAAAGGTAGAGCGGAAAAACTAGTTGTTTACTTTGTGACTGTCGTTAAATAATAATCGTAAGCATGATTTATTTATCAGAGGGTTTGTCGTTACTAATAGAATCAAAGTACGAGTGATCGAAAACAATTACTCCAGGATTCCTTTCCAAATAATATCAAAAAATGTATTAAATGATTTTAATTTTTCCTTAGATTTATACTCAAGGTTTTGAAAGATTTTGGGTTTGGTAAAATAACAATGGAAGATTTAGTTTTGGAAGACGTAGCTATATTGTGCAATACAGTAGAGAAGAAAATGTTAGAAAGCGAGATTGACGTTCACGATTTTTGCGAAGTAACCGCGATAGCAGTTGTAAGCAGTTTATGGAATTTAATTGCTGGTAGAAGGTAATATTAACATTTTTTCATATCGATTGTAATGTAAAATAGCATTTTATCATTCATTTATTTGCAGATGCGATCCAATCGACGAAGAATCAGAAATGTTGGATATACTGCGAATATTGAAGGAATCTTTTCGAAATGGAAGCGCAACTGGTTCACTATGGCAGCATATGCCTTTCTTGCGATTCATAATGCCAAAATATTCTGGATTCACAGATCAAGAACAGAGAGTAACATTAATGTCTAACTATTTTTTGGTACGTTGAACATAATAGTTTGCGATTAAACGTCCAATATAATTATTTGAAATAAGATTTAATGTGCTGTTGTGTAGGAAGAAGTAGAAAAACACAAGAAAACTAAGATACATGGGCAACCACGAGATTTAATTGATACGTATTTAGATGAAGTCGAGATTCGTAATAATAATGAAACTTCGTCATTTGATGGTGTGTACCTGTAATTATACATTTCTACCTAATTTACCTAAAATAAATTATTCAGTAACTAACAATTATGAAATAAATGAATAAATTATAAATTATCCTTTAACTTTTACGTATTCTTTTCGGTAAAAATTGTTAATTAAATAATGAAAATATGTATTATTTAGAATTACAGTTACTTATACTGCTGAAAGACATGTTCTCCGCGGGAATTGAAACGACATCAAACACAATAGGATTTATCATAGCATATTTAGCAAAATATTCAGACGTTCAAGATATAATTCAGAAGGAATTGGATCAAGTAGTTGGAAAAATTCGTACTCCACAATTAGTTCATAAAAATTCGTAAGTACAGTAATTTATTCGGATTAAAAATCAATTAAAAACGCGCAAAACTTTATGTTAAAAAAAAGGCAAGTCATATTCTTGCATGTGAATTCATAAATATTTGCATGAACTACATGCCAGAAAGTTTTCCCTTTCTAGGCTGCCATACTTAAATGCAACAATTGCCGAAGTTTCGAGGTTAGCGAATGTCACACCGACAACAATAGCTCATCGCGCCGTCGAGGATTGTTCGATATTGGGTTACGACATTAAGCGAAATTGGTCGGTAATTGGCAATCTAAGGAGCGTTCACATGGATCCGGATCACTGGGTTGATTCTGAAACTTTTAGACCTTCGAGATTCATCGATTCTGATGGAAACTTCGTCGAAGATTCCTGGCTTATGTCCTTCGGTGCAGGTGACTTAATTAATAATTGTAGTTGAAGTAAGTTTGTAGATTGTAATATTCGTAAATAATCTCAACGGTGTAAAGATCATAATGGAATTAGAGTATTAACACTATTAAGATTATAGTTAAAGTATTTATTTGATAATCGATGCATACATATTGCATTTTACATAATTTACTATTAAACTTAGGATGAATTAAATTTAGAAACATTTTTGAGGAAGAAATTAATTTTCTTAATCTGAATTGTTAAAAACGAATCAATATTTAGAATATATGCAAAGAGCTATTGACAAGTTTCACATTCGAATTTCACTTTGACACGAAATTATTTCTTTCTTTCTAGGACGTAGGAAATGCTTGGGTGAAAACTTGGCAAAGATTAGTCTCTTTCTCTTCACTGCGAGTTTGCTTCAAAAATTTAGATTTAGACTTGCGCCCAAAGAAACAGCACCATGTTTATTGGGAGAAAATGGCTTTACTGTTTCACCACCACACATTAAGATCCTTATAAGTTCACGTTGTTGCGAACCTGTATAAGCTATGTCAATAAAAGTTAGAAAATTTATAGCATAAAATTTTTTGAGGAATGTAGTCGAATGCAATCAATAAAATCAAATGTTATTCGAAAATATGGTTTGATATTTTAATTTACACGTGCTTAACTGTTTAATATTTATTATAAATAATACTACGTCTTATAAGCGGTCCTAGTCGCTGTACGACGTTCTTCATTCAATTGGACTAATAAGCATGGAACCACGTTCAAAACGAACGGATTTTACAAGCTTATTTTCTACTATGCAAGTATAATATAAAGTCAAAATATGAATTTAAATAAAAAATGAATAAGTTATAAGGTAAAGCGGGGGAAGATGCCAGCTTGGGGAAGACGTCACAACGCAAGATTTTCTTTGTTTGTAAACAAATCGCAAGAAGTGCTTGTTAGATGTGTTGGTAAGGTGCGTTTGATACACATAAGAATCGTACACGTAAACATTGTACACAATCTAGCACGGCCCAGTATATCTATATATAAATTTCACCAATGTTAAATTGTGTACAATGTTTACGTGTAAGATTCTTATGTGTATCAAACGCACCTTACCGGTGTGTTTATTATGATTTTCTTATTCAGTCGCCTAAATATTTCAGGATTTTAGCATCATTATCAGTTTCTTTTCGAGCAGAGTCGAAACTGGTAGTCCTCGATCTAAAATTTGCAACAAATTGAAACATCATTCTTCAAGCTTTGGTTTGTAATATCGTTAAAAAAAAAGACGCAAATTAGATAATTTAATAAACTTTAATCAAACACCACCATTAAAAGGTAGAAAATAATCTTTTTTAGATTAAATTCATTTTTTTTATTTTACAATCAGTTAGGGGAAGATACCACAAAAAAGGGCGGGGTAAGATGCCACCGACATATGCATTATCTACAGCCATTAGACCGAACTTTTTTTAACTCACTTAAATCTCACTGGAAAACAACTATGGCTAACTGGATTTTCAATAATCCTGATAAACGTGTGACGAGGTTTTGTTTTAGAAAACTTCTGAACAGCGCTTGGTCATCGGCTACAATAGCTAGCAATAGTATCAATGGATTTAGATTTTTATTTTATTTTATTTTATTATTTTTTTGTTAAAAAGTATAAAAAGTATTTATTTAAAGAAAAAAATTATTTATTGTAATTATATTTTCAAGTTTAATATAAGTTAAATCTTGTTTGTAAGTATGTGGCATCTTTCCCGCACTGATGGGGAAAATGCCACTTTCACGTCATAAACTTTAATTATTATTAATTATCAATTAATGGAATTTTTTTCAAAGAATTAATGTATTTATTAGTTTATTGTATTCTTTCTACATTTCAGTTATAAAAATGTTATTTCATTCATTTTTGAAATATTTATTTCACTTTTTTCCTTAAGTATGGCATCTTCCCCCGCTTTACCTTATTTGTAATTATTCTGCGTTAATAAATCAAAAAATTAAGAAATTTCTTTAGATTACATGTAGAATACAATGCTTTAGTTACTTAATAATCACAAATATCAATTAAATCGTGATTCTTTAATTACCCTTGATTTTTACGAAACAAATACTCCGTACACAGTCACTACTGGTGGTAAATCATTGGCGCATTGTAGTCTCTTTGACTGTCTTCCATGATTATTTTCCTTGGATCTATAAAAAGAAAACTGCAGGTTGCGGTTTTATTTAAATCTTTTTTATATACTAATCATCTTCCCGATAATTTATTTTTACTGTCTTCTTCACAGCGACTTTGACATTGTCTTTTGCAACTCTCTCTCTCTCTCTCTGACTGATTTCCATATCGGAAATTAGGTTTTCAGGTAACTGTTCCTTGCAGAAGTTTTCACCTTCTCCACTGCCCATTTTCATGTTGCGTTTTTGGGCAACCTGACATTTGGGAGCTACGATACCTTTATTCGGACTGGGAGAATTAAGCCACCCACGACTACCGATACAAAATCCATAGATCTCTAATATTTATAGCAAAATTGTCGATGTCTTCATCTCGCCAGGAGACTATTAGGCCTAAGGTAAAAAATCAACAACGAAACCTCCAGTCAGAAAATTAGTATAAAAAAAAAAACGAAAATCTCAGAGTTACTCGATCCGACTCGATCGGTTCTTTCTGGCGCTTCGGCGTCCTCTCGGCACATGCTGCTATCTGGGTATAGAAATCGTCTTGTCGAACCAGCACAAATGGTATCCCACGTCGGTAAGGTAGATTTTACACGGGCGGCAACGATTCGAGCGGTTCTCGTGCAGTAAAAAGGAAATAAAGAAAACTGTTACGGCAAAGAAACCCCTTTCTAGCGACTGTTTATAGCTTTCGAGCGTTTATATATATATTCGTTAAAAATAATTTCAACCGCATGCACAGCACATGCCAGAATTATTTTCTCGCATTTCTCCGCAAAGCGATAACGTATTACGCAACTTCGCAAAAATATCAGAGAAAAAATACGAACTTTTACTTGAATGTAGATTTATTGTTTGACGGTTTTCAATTTTTAATGCAATCAAAAAAATCAAAAAGTTTCTTCAAAGTTCATTATATACTTACGTCAGGATTCACGTCTAAAATTTATTTCAAAGAATTATTTTCTTTCTTACAATAATATTTTCAATAGAGTGCATCACTGCTTTACCGTAAAAAACGTCAATCTCAATAAATTAATGGGAATAAAAACATAATTTTTAATAACTCCTTCATTCGACAATAAAAACTCATTTCGATAAGAAAATGACACTTATCTTTGGAAAGCTTATTCAAATTCAAACCAATTAATCCTCTTACTTTGCGGCACTCTGATTCAGTGAAAATAATTTGAATTTTCGTCTGGCATTACTCATTCCACGCCTACAGCAATGCAAATAAAAAATGCGTACCCCAACGATCGGCAGCGGCAAAGTCGACGCAATATCATCGTAGAAGAACCATAAATCACGCGCTGCAATTCACGTGTAGCTATATAAACTTGCACGCCTCGAAACTTTTTTTTTCTCTGCGCGCTCGACGCTCGGAGCGTTTGTGACCGCGCCAGTGAAAGGTCTTTGAGGCCTAAGAGCGATAATATCAATCTAAAAGGCAGAAAAGAGAGAGGAGGCGACTGCGATGACGGTGCTGATGATGTCATAGCAAGCGGAAGGAAGGGTTCGATGACGCGGAATTCGATCGTGCTTTGAAGTGCAAGTTATAGGAGTTAGAGAAGTTCAATGTATTTTAAAAATTTGCTCGAGTCAAAACAATAAAAATAGAATGGTCGTTATTTGGAATGCATAAAATAGATTTCACTATATTGTAACTTTATATATAAAGATTTTTAAACTCGCCTAATACAATCCGTTTACAATTTTTGGCTCAAAGTCGTAATCAAATCAAAACAGACACTTTTTATTTCTTTCTAAACGGGGATTCCCGCAATGAAAACGAATTACTTTTTTGCGCTTTCCTCGTAATGATTCTACTAGCAAACTATCTTGTACGTCATAAATACCTTCGAGACTTCCCAAAACGTTTGCCAACAGAATTTGTTAACTATATGTAATTCTAAGTATTGAGTTGATTTATTTACAGTTGTTCTCATGAACTTTGTATTAAAATTCAAAATTATTAGTATTAGATCAATAAAACTAACTAGTTGAGTTACGCTACTATCCGTAATACATTCCGTATCAAAAATAATTTTATAGTATATTCGTAACAATTTGTTTGAATTTTATTACGCGTCGAAGTCTACCAATAAGATTGATTCTATACTACTATTGCACAAAGATTTCTATTGCAGTGTAATTTGTTAGAAATCGACTTATAAAATAGTATGTTTGACTCATATGTTTTATTAAGCAGTGGCTTGCAATTGAACAATTATAATTTTGAATTGCTTTACCGCTATTTTTCGAAAAATGTGTGGTGGTTCTCAGTTCTTTTCAGTGAGATTAAAAGTAAATAAAACACTAACGATTTTTACGTGGAAAATTACTTTAAAACTGAGATACCGATACGCACTTGAGTCAAGAAACGCATTATAGAATTATTGCATATTGTGAAAGAAAATAAAAGCGTTCAAATAACGTCCGAGGATAAAACAGAGGTATTGAACAGTGAATTTTCGGAAATATATAAACTTTAAAGGAAAAAGTTCAATACTTCTGCTTTTCAGCATTTACAAAGGTTTAGTTCATTATCAATATGTAATAACTAAATTACTATTTCGTGATTTATTTTAGTGTGATAATTTTTTTAATCATTCACCGAAAGAACTATAATATTTATCTTTCTAAAAATATAATTTGATAAAAATTATTATTAAAATATGAACCTAAAGTAAAACATAAAAAAATTTGTATGTTATGAAAATTATGTTACTATTTCCAAATGTTTAGAAAGAGACAATATATTGTATATACTTATGTTCATTATTGTAGAAAACTTAAATTTGTTTTAATAGGAATTCCTTCAATTTATTAAAACGTATATTATTATTTTACAAATGCTGACGTTTTTATGAACAATGCCATCATCAGGACTTAAATCAACTTGTAGAAACACATAATTACGTCAAGAGCTTTAACTAATTGAACTTCAAATTTTGTTTGTTTTATGCATGTATTTTTGCTACAAGAAAATTTTTTAAACGTTTATTCCTTATTTTAATACTTTAATAACGTATCATTGATAAAATAGTCACTTTGCATGACTCATTATAACATGAACGATACAGTTGGCTTTACGAGATATTATTTGAATAGATTAAATACATTGTAACATATACATATAATAAAGAAAGGGTCTTACGTTGATTTATATTTGTAGCTTTGCTTATCTCAATAGTGAGCGATAGTAGTGACATTGAATTTATGCGAAACATTCTAGAAACTTACTTTTCCGTTATTTTTCCTCTCATGATTATATTTTAATATTAAATTTACGCATTTAATTCTTGATCAACTAATTTTTTGCAGTCTAAGTGCATAAATTGTTAGCTATTGGTCTGGAATATGGTGCGGTACATGTAGGGAAAATATCGAAAAAACTGCTAATTCCGAAGATCCTTGTAATTTATGATAATAATACGATGTCGCTTATTTATTGATGTTATGACAAGCAAGTATCATTATTAACTTATGAATAATTATAAACTAAGCGAATCAAAAGCTTCTTATTGGTTTCAAGATCAAAATAGTTTGAAATAAATTGGAGGATAAATAAAATCAAACGTACTTAAAACATTTTTTTACTATTTCAAATTTCACGTTTCATTAAATATTTTATAATAGCATTGCTAATATATTAGTGAATAAAATTCATATTTTAATACACTCAACAATAAAGCCCTAATGCAAACGAAGTCGAGAAAATGAGTGATTCTTAATGCTACAGATACAGAAAGTAGAAATAATGAGTGTAAATGAGGCTGAAACTCGAGAAAACGAGATCAAGTCTAACGGTTCGAAGCTTCCCATGCTTGCAGAGGATCAAAGTGCTGCCGCCGGGTTCTTCGTTTATTTAAGACTGACGGAATGAAAAAGCGAACAAAGAGGAGAGAGAGAGAGAGAAAGAATCAGAAAGGTATACATTCGGGGGCCCGACGTTAAAAAATACGCGATCATTCCGTCGCGATTGCGCGCAAAGAAAAAGAGAGGCCGCAATCGAGAAAAAGAAGCTCGACACAGTGAAAATAGCCCGAGATTCTGCGAAAGCCGCTTTTTATTATTATCGTCGCCGGCCGAAAGAGCACAATACATACACTCGGCAAAGATAAAGAGAGAGAGAGAGAGAGAGAGAGAGAGAGAGAGAGAGAGAGAGGTCGAGCCGAGCGCGGCGCTCGCGTCGCCTAACCGTCCTCGGCCGTAACTACTGGCCGGTCGCGCACGCGGTCTCGAACGCAACCGAAATCAGGCCGAAGAAAAAGAGGGAGCCGGGCTACTATTATTGGAGGAAAGATGCACGGCTCGGCCTGCACCGCGTCGTAAAATCGGCCGAGCAGCCAAGCCGCTCGGGGGGAACGCGGCTCCCAATTTCCGCGCTCGCGAGCGCCTCCTCTCGCGTCCTCTCTTTCTCCCGCGGCGTGCCGCTAAAGTCTCTCTCTCCTCTCCTCGGAATACATCGATTCGCGCGGAGCCGCGTGGCAGTCGCCGAGCGAGGTTCCTTCGGTCGTGAAGTGGCCGCCTGCCCCCCCGGCTTTGTGTGCCGCCGCCGCGAGATAGAGAGAGAGCAGTCATGACGAGGCTCGCGAGTGATCCGATCTATGTTTAGTGCCCCCCCTGCGATGGACGCCGAACCACGTGTCGCATGACTGGCCGCCGGTGATAGTTCCTTTGGAGCTGCTTTGGTACGTACTGACGATCGTTCGCCAAAGGGGGCTTTACCGTCGCAGATAAGATACAAAGGGGGCTGATTAGATTCGGCAAATATAGGTGTGATTCCAAGTGCGGGTTCGTCGAAATTCTGGAGGAGGCGCTGATTCCTCGAGCTTTTTTTAAATAATAAGCGCGGAGCTTTTGCTTTCCTCCGGCGTTGTTCGCGGCGAGAGGCGCTTAATTGCACCTTGAGGCCAAGGCATTCCCACGTGGTGATTAATATAAAAACGCGCTGAATCGTAAAAAAAAAAAAGGAAAAACGAAAAAATCTTAAGAACTCTTACTCATCGGTTCCGGCAAGCGATGTACGCTCGAGACGCGCACGAGGCCCCTTGATTTTTGCAAATTGCTCAATCGTTTTAAGACGATTTACTTTGAAAAGTTGAGACAACGCGAATGCTTTAGTGTTTACGTATGCGTCTCTCTCTGTTTCTCTCTCTCTCTCTCTCTCTCTCTCTCTCTCTCCGTCGGACGGTTACATCCACACGCTCGTGATTCATGTACGCAGAGCGTGATTCTAACGAGCGCGTAATTTTCATTCACGTAGGCGCATGTGCAATGCGCCTGCTTGCGTGCACGCGCATGATCGTCACGTAAGTCATCTCTCTCTCTCTCTCTCTCTCTCTCTCGCTCTCTCTATGTATTTGTCTTCCTCTTCTGTGTCGTGGTTCTAAGATGCTATGATGATAACAGAGAAATGCAGGATGCTTTGCACCACTAAGCAATGGTTCTTTTTAACGAGAAATGCGGCCAAAGTGGAATATAGGATTAGGTGTGGTGTGATGTAATTTTTTCCACGTCCTGTTTGCTAACTTAAAAATATATTTTTTCATTTTTAAATGCTCGAATTGAATAAATCTGCGCGCCACAAATTTATTACAAAACATTACTTGCCGTATTTAAAAAGTGCACGTTTCAAAAAAGATGTAGTATTGCATTTGCTAAAAAGAATTTTTTAATTTATTTAAATGCTGGTTACATATGCAAACGCGTGTAGTTTCTTATGTTTTACTTGATAACATAATACATAAAACATTCGCGGGTATAAGTTATATATCGCTTTTAAATAATATTTATTTAAAAAATGTATTCTACGTGGTGAAACGTCGCGGCAATATAACGGTTAGAAACTATTGGAAAAATGCACCTCTTCAGAAACAATTGTTATTCGGTGTAATCAATTGCCGATCAACGTTTAAATTTATCCGCCTATTGACGGCCTTACTATAAACATTGACCTACTACTTACCACACAATCTAGATTCCTCGTTTATTAATATTCATCCACTGACACACCTTCAAAATAAACGAAAACTTTTACCAGAGCAGAGTGAAAGCCGATTATCCATCTAGCATTGACATATGAAACGAAAAAAAAAAAGGTACAATTGCCGACCTTAAACCAGTCGAATTATTCATCGGCATCCGTCAACCCGCAGCTCCACAACAAAAGCTCTCCTCACCGCGTGGAAAGCGTTTCCCCGGCGGCGAAAACTTTCTAAAATTGAGCGTCCGAGTTGAGCAGCCCGCAGACTGTAAACAGAAATTAATCAGGCAGCAGCTGATAATTAAAGACGCTAACGCTCGTAATCGAGTCCAACGACACGTTACGGAGCCCTGACTCACGCACATTGACAAAAGCAGTCGAGAAAATTGAGACGTGGGCGTGCGCTCGTTGGCTGAACGAGGAAAGACGCGCCGGAAGAATTACGGAACGCAGCCAGTCGAATATCGTCGATGCGGCTTTTCGCGCCGGTTCGCGGATTGATATGTGATGAGGGCGACGGGCTCTTGAGTTATTTATATAAGGTTTTGCCATCCCGCGAATCGGCAGTATTTCGTCGGGCTTGAAAGACAATTTAGCGGCGATGTAAATTGTTTGCGGTGGATCGAGTGGTTCCATTTTGTAAACTCGATTGGCGCAGATTTAGATTTATGAAAAGAAAAATCATTCTTCACATTCTCACACAATGTTTACAATTACAGTTCCTAAAGTATATTATAGTATTAATACTGGAAGAGAAACTAAATTATACTAGTCGACACAAAATTAAGAATAAAAAAATGAATAGAAAAAGGAGCACGTATAGTGCTTTTTAATTAGTATAAGTGACAAGTCGATATTATCTGCTTCAATTATTATTCATATTTAACTGTCTAATTTAATATAAATAATATAAGTCGGCCCGAATTTTTTTTAAACTAATAATTAATGTAATAGTTTTAAAACAATATTTATTGAAAATTATTTTCAGTTCCTTAATTGTTATTATACGGAAACTGCATCATATAACTTTTATTTCATATTTTATTACTCATTTTTTTTATAATTATTTGAATAACTGAATCTTATCTAGATGAAGGAAGATAAAAGTTGTAATCAAATTTTAAATGCTTGTCAAAAATAACATTTTTAACGACATTTTTAAGACATAAATGTCAGCAAAAAAATATATATTCTTCGTAAAATATTTTTTATCAGCACTTTGAACGAAATTGATCAGATTAAGATATAATTCATTTTAATTTATATTTTAATTTAATCTTCGCTTCATTTTGATAAACTAATTTAATTTAGACGAATTTATTAACCCTTTACACATAAATTTTTTACGAAAAGCTTTTTTAATTTCAATTTTTATTCTTAACTTTGTAAATCACAGAAATAATATTTATTAAAGCTGTAAATTATTTCAATCTTAACATAAATATCGAGTTTTACGTTAAGATTTCGAAAATTTATGCGGGAACGTTGACGTAAAAAATTAAGTGCCGAAGAAAGTAAGTGACTAGAATTTTTTAAGTCTTCATTTCCAGAGTGCACCAACTATAATATTTCTGCAGACAATGTAATTTTTCATTGGCACCGCATCCCGATGAAAGTAGAGTAGAGCATGAATTTTAATAACAAAAGCGTGTTTTAAAAACTTGCTAATCACTGCTGCCGGATATTTTGTCAACGGGGCAAAGCTGCATTAAAACGTAAAACAAAAATCCCTTATATATTTTTCCATAAGAAATCTTATCCAAAACAAGCAGCAAGGACTTCGTATATAATCCAGCACTTCTCAGGCGTCAAGAGACTGCAAGCGATCGCGCCTCCGCAATGCGCAGCAGCAGCAGCAGCTCCGAACGACACTGTAATTCAAAGCAGTTAGGGGACCGCCGAGGGCATTATCATGCGCTTCGCGTCCACCGCACGGTCTGGGGCTTCATTGCACGGCAGAACAAGTGCTCTTGCTCTCCGGGCGTTTTCTTCTCTTTCCCTAGTTACGATGATCCGGAAGCCAATTAGACTTTCTCTTGGAATCCGAGACTTGTAAATAAGGTGGCCGGCGCGATCAGTCAGCTGCTTAATTGGCAGAAATTGAGTGACGGATGGTGCTTTTGAGAAACCGCGGAGGAGAATTTTCATTTAATGGTGGAGACGTTTTTTTTTTTTTTTTGAAAATTCATTTTAATGGTATAAATATTGGATTTAAAAAACAGCGGGGATATATAAATCACCTTTACTTATTACACTAAATATAATGTAATGGAAGAAAATAAAGGTGTAACAAACGAATAGAAAATTCATGCTTGAAGTAATAACTGACTAATTTAAAATTAAATTAATTTTTATTAAAAGTACAAAAAACATAAAAAATATAGAGAATTTAATGGTGCTTTATCATCATGCATTGTTGTTCATTAAAGTATTCACGTTTCTGCAGCATCGTGTGATATTGATATTTTTTGCACTTTCTGCAAGTGGTGTGAATGTACGTCAAGTATTTTAATCCTTCGTTGACATTTGAGTTTGCACAGTAACGAGAAAAGAATTAGCATACATTATCGCGTCTTTATTTCTAACGAGACGAGTAATTATCAAAACGACTATCGTAATAATTAACATTTTTAAATTTAAACAGATCGTTCTCGTTTGTTCAATGACCTATTCTTATAAATATATTGATACTTTTTCCTTGGAGAACAATGAAATAACTGAAAAAAAAAACTTAATATTTTAATACAGCGCAACATCCAAATTATCTATTTCACTGCTGCCAGTATAAAATACTTTCAAAATAATAAAGAAACAACTTATAAAGCAAAGTATGAAATGATATATTTAGAATATTGAAGAATCCTGTTTTTTTTCTTATTCTCGTACAACATTCATTTTTGAATAAAAATGAATCTTTTATTAGTAAGCTTGAAATAATGCTTTTTTAAAGACGTATATTACGTAAAATAAATGTCATGTGAAATAAAATTGTTTACACTGAATGTTATTGAATAAGTTTTCAAAGATAGATAAGATAATAATTTTTTCTCATTCATTAAATAATAACATACAATTAATGATGCTATTTTGATTTTCATGAAATAACTTATGACCAGTAGGGAAATACAAATTTTTCTTAAAATTTATTTGCAAGAAACATATTGAATAAGTAACAAGATTATACTTTGTCATTAAGTCGCATTTAATTTCCATCGTGTACAAATCAAAAAGTATCTGTATCCTTTCGACTTAATTCGGCAACGACTCCGACCGACGAATTCAGCGAGCCATACATCACTTTTGAAGGGCACTTAAAAAAGAGCGTCGGTAAGAATTTTTGTCGGGAGATCGAAACCGCGACCAAACACATTACCACAGCCGTGTCGTAACAGGCCGAGCAGAAACCTTGCCGATTGCGGAGAAAAATATAATCTTTACACGCCGCGCGGCTGCAGATAAGATTCAGCCACTTGATAAGAGGCGTCAGTTCCATGCTTTTGGCCTTTATCGGGCTAATAATTTTTTTTTCCTTCTTTTCTTCCCGCGCGCCTCCGGCTTATTCTTCTCGCGAGCCATGGAGATCAAACATGCGATAACCCAGTGACGCGCTTCCATGGCACTGATTCTCACGATGAAAATATTTAGTGGACAGAGGCCTTGAATTTGAATTTATTCACTGGACACCGATCACGTTCGCGAATTCGGAGGAGATCCCCTGCTGTGTGTTCATGTTGCTCTGTGTGAACGTGTCCGATTTTCGAGACGCCGAGGCTTTTGTGCTTGATTCTTTTTTTGCGCGCGCGAATGTAAAGTGCTTGATTAATTGGAGGCAGCATATCATGTCAGGATGAGGTTCGAACCGAAATTTTTGAGCCTCAGGCAGGTAAAGAAAGATTCATGATGTAAAAAGCTTATAAATGTTTAGTTAAAATTAGACTTAATTATATAAATGTTTAAAATTTCATCACATAATTGATTTAAAAACAAACTTATTTCATTACACATTTAAACAATGAGCTGCAATATCTAACTGTGATTTCCTAAGAAATAGTTTGTTTCTGTAACTGTAATAGCAAAATCATAATACTGCTACATTGTCGATATTTTAAAAGTAACGGTAACGGAAATTTTTTACATCATTACGTATAAAATATGGAACTTTAACAGTGCTGTTAATCTTGATTTTTCACGCAGTTATAATACATTTTATCTCGAACATATTTTGCCCATTAAAATTATCAAATAATTAAATCATTACATTAATCGTGCATGAAATTCGTCATTTAATAACAGTCCGCGACTGCATCAGCCGTAATGCTGCATTGGCTTGATCGGATCAGTGAAGTATATCGATGGACGATGAATCGGGCCACTTGATCGCCGCTGCTCTCACACTCGCAAAGCGTATATCTGCTCAACTTTTGTGTCTTGTAAACGCACACCGCGTCGCGACTTGTCGCCCGATCAATTAAGACAAACGGATCAATTTATTATGCAAATTATGTACAGCGGTGGGGCTAATTTTTTTTGGTTAGCAACGTTTTAACGATGCTTGAACGATCGGTATTAAAGTGAAATAGAGCGCAAAACTTGCAATGAAATAATTATTGTTGCAGTATTTAAAACCGTATTTTTAAACTATAAGTTTTTACAAAAAAATGAAAGATGATACTAGTAGGCACAATATGATTGTAAAGCTTTGCACTCTAAAAAACAAAGGAAGAGAAAAATTTAGTTTCCACTTCGTTAAACTCAAAAATTAGTTATCTCTGCTTTCGTACAATTAGCTCGTGAAAAATGTTCACCTGAATTACCACTGAAATATTAACTATTAGATGTCTTTTCATACTTGACGCCCATAAATCTGTCAAGCCAAAAACATTACTCAGATTCTTCAAATCCTCCTCTACTCAAGGCGTTTTACTTACCGGAGCTTATTTCTCATTTTTGTTCTCTCAAAATGTAATACAACGAAGCCTAGGAAGCACACTCCATTGCCCCGCGAACCTCCATAAATCCCGTGTATTTGCTTTCCCCAGTTGTTGACGGCGCGTCATGCCATCATGGAGCCGACCTCCGTGCCGAGCGATAACGAAGAGCCGGTAACGAAGAATTCCGACGTCGCCGCCGCAGCCGCCGCCGTCGTCGTCGTCGATCCTCCAGTCGCCGTCGTCGCAGCCGCGACGTCACCCGCGAGCGGCGCACTTCCGCCCGCCGGCAGAGCGACCAAGACTGCCCTCGTAAACGGTGGAAGTCATGCGCCCCACAAGCAGCAGAACGCCGCCCAGAATACCCCTGTGGCCGCGCCGAGAATCGTCGCGCCGCCCGTTCCCGTCAAGCCAAACTCTCATCTCAGGAAGATGAGCACCATGATGGAGGAGGACAGCTCGGACGATCTGGACAATGATTGTCCCAACAGGTAAAAATTTCTTTTCTTCAAGTCTTGAGAGTCGAAAAGCTGCGAAATAGTCTATTTCCTGTATTTCTGATTTAAATGTATTTTCAAACTATATTTTAAATGTCCATTGGATTAAAAAAGCCAAAATGTTTTAATAATTTTCAATAATAAAAAGAACTGCTGCGTTAAAAAATGATCGACCATCAGAGAAAACAGCTTTTAAGATATTTCTAAACTCGAACCGCGATAAAAAAAAAAGCAAAGCTAAAGCTCGAAAAGCTGAATCCCCTTAGCAGCGACTTGCCTAAAAACGACGATTCGTTCAGCGCCCGCAGCGTGGCGAGCAGCCACGCGGACAACGACTCGGACTCGACTTACGAGGAGCGCGGCCGCCTGCTGAGCACGGACTCGGCCTCCGTCTCCCCGGCCGTCCGCAGCTCGGCCCTTCGTCGCCTGAGTCCGGCCTGCAAGCGATCCGGCAGCAGTCTGCACGACAGCGCCGACAGCTTCCACGAGAAGTCGCCTCTGGCGGTGCCGCAGCAGCAGCAGCAGCAGCAGCAGCGGGCAGTGACGCGCGCTCAGCAGCGGCCCTTGCCGGACTGGCAGCAGCAGCAGCCGCAGCAGCACAGGCCCAGAGCCGAGCCGGCGAGCGCCAGCGCCTCCAGGCACTGCAGTCGACACCCCAGCATGCGCTCGCTCAAGTCCAGCTCGGCCAGCGACGAGCATCACTGCTACCCGGTAATGTATCTAGTTGCCGCGCGGCGCTGCCCAAGCGAACAAGTGGCCGCGGGGTTCGTTCCTTTGCCTCGCTCTCGCTGCTCTGCGCAGTTCCGTGATCGTGTCCGGTTAACAGGGCTCTCTGCACTTGTCTTTTGGTATATAAACGTTGTTCGAATTCGAGCGGATTTAGAGGAAATCCAGAAATATATATATTGCATGATATCCGTATACTTTTTGGCAACGGCTTGCTTAATTGGAAAAAAGGAGTTCTGTGAAATTTGTTTTTTGTAAGACTTTGTTCTTGAGGATTAAGTTTGAGAGTTTTTGTTTCCCTTAAAGTCGCTCGTGTCATTATCACTTTAATTTTTAAATTGCGCTCTTCTTTGATCGCGAGATTATTTTATCAGTGTCATTAGCGAGATAAGTAGAGTTTCTAATTGAAGTATATATAATTTAAGACGTTAGTATTAAATATTATACTCCATTTAAAACAAGTTTAAATTTTTAAGATGGACTTTTACTAAAATTTTTTCAAAATTTTGAAATTTCGCGCGTCGTTTAGCGTATTTATTCAGTAGATTGTCGGATACTAAGAAAGACACATAATACGCATCTGCAACTTTATTGCGCAAAAGATAATTGAAAAATAAAACAGTTTTTGTACACTTTGAAGATTCTATAATGATCAAATAATTCAAAAACCTGTCGTGTTTTTTCCATCATATTTCAAAAATACTATTTATTTATCATTTTTAAATTCTCTAAAGCTATTCTTAACTAATTTTCTTAACAAGCATTTACGCCAGGCATCGCTTCGATTATAATGCGTCTTAAATAAGTGATCCAATATTTATTTAGATCCTGACACTTTATTATTGATGTTCAGTTTGCCCGCGAAACATTGCTAAAGCTAATTTGCAGAGACGCAACTACATTCATCAAGTCCGTCAGCGATAAGAAAACTTATTTTCACTTATTTTCCCATTAAATACGAATCGTTTCCTTAAGAAAAAAGAAAAAAAGAAAAAAAGAAAAACGGTCGCGTTCTCGTAGCATCAACAGTTGCAGCAGCTGTACCCGCCGAACGCGTGCAACAGCTGGGGCTCGATCCTGTTCCCGGAGAACGGCCAGGGCATGGCGAGCCGACCGTATCCCCCGGACTCCGTGTCGATACGCTCTCTAGCCTCGATCGGTATGGGCTCCTCCGACGGCAGGAAGCTGACGATACGCCGAGTGCCCACCTCGCCCTCCGAGCTCCTCAACATGGTTCATCCACCCACGTGAGTATTTCTTTCGATTTCGAAGCCGACCCCCTTCAAGGAGTCGAAAGTTTATGCGCAGTTGAACGTTAAGGTTTCTTTGTTGAACCGACAGTCAGATTTTTTATATCTGACAGGTCAGTTTGTTGATGTCTGAAGATTCATGAGATTTAACCTTTAGGAAAGTCAATTGGCTCCATTCGCCGCTCTAAGCTATAAGCGTAAATAATTTTTTTATGAAAAATTAATCCGTCAAAATTTTACGCATTTAATTACGAACGCAATTAATTTTGGGCACATTCATTATCATTTAAGGGGGTTAATGTAACACCTGTTTTAGGGGTCTCTTAAATCATATATAAACAAATTGTATTAATCATTTTTTTTTTATAAAATGTACGCTTTTGTTATATATTCAATGCATAAAAATAGTAATTTTAAGATTTTTGCTTTGCTCTAGTAACCTATTCGTCTACAGTAAAGTAAAAATCTTCAAAATTGATATTAAAAAAAAATATATAATTATAAAATATATAAAAAAGTATGATTAATATAATTTTAGTATTTACAGATTATTTTAAGAGGACACACATTTAGGTACACTTTACCCTTAAAATTACATTATTTTTATTCATATATTTGCAAGTTCAAGAACGATTTCACTGAAATCTTTTGGTGGTTCAAATTTTAAAGTTAAAGTTAAAATTGACGATAAAAAACTGCAAAGTGTCGTAACCATTAAGAAAACAAGGAAACTCGTGTTAGTTTTTATTTTGGATTTCTTTTGTATTTACGGTTTGTTAGACCTTAGATTCTCGAGCAAAACAATTGCAAAATCATTTTAGGACGACAGTATTTGTAAGAATTGCGCAATCGTAAATGTAGAAATAGAAATAATAGAAAACCCTAGAAATGAAATTATTTGATACTTAATCAAAATTACCCTTAGTACACCAGTTTGAATCTGGTAGTAGCCCGTATATATTGTTATCTCACCTCTGTTGTAGCAGTGCTGTCGGGTTTTCGTAGACTAATTTACAAAGTTTAATGAAATGTTTTATCTCTTCTTTTAAATTGATTATCTGAGCTTTCGATTAATTTTACGTTGCTATGCCAGTTCCAGAAGCAGGAAGAGATTCTAGTTTCATAACGCATGTTAAATTGTGTGCAAACATGACAATAGCACTTTGACTTCCAATAGTTTACGTGACATTCGTATTTTAAAAATAACAATGATCATGACACTGAAAAGTCACATCGAATATTTCAGGGCAAAGCATTGAATGCGTGTTTGATTATCGTTTTCTTAATAAAATTAGCGGACGTCTTAAAATTTAAAAAAATAAAAACGTGATATCTCTATTTGATGAATTTTTTCCTAAAAAAGTAAATTAGGATAGATTTATTTCTACTTTTATTCAAGCTGTAAATTTATTCCAATATGAAAGGTTCGTAAGAAATAATTAGAACGATTATGCTTTATAACCTACATTTTAACGTAAATTTACCTATAACATAAATCTTTCAAACTGGCTTAAGAAAGCAAACCCTCTTAAAAAGCACTTGGAAAAAATTACAAGACATCCAGCAGGACAACCTCGATCCCAGACCAACTTTTAAATTTCAAGATCGAGCTCTATCCGAGAATAAAGTGCAGCACGTGCTACATTGCATGCGTCTCTATAGCAGCATCCACATTTCTTTTTTCGTTCCTCTCTCTCTCTCTCTCTCCCTCCCTCTTGCTTTCAAAGCCGACGTATATAAAGGCGATTTACGACGACGCGCATCTGACGTATCGTTCCAGATCTTACGTGATTCCATTTGCTCGACGGCGGAGAAGAGAGGTCATTGTCCTCGCGCAGCGAGCGAAATAAAAGTGGTCCCGTGAGTTTTCCTAGCCTTTTTTTTTTGTACGCGAGTCTTTCGATTATTCCGCGAGAGAATCGTTCGCCGGAGAGGAACTCGCGCTCCCGGTGACTCGGGTGAAGGAACTCCGAGCCGATTCTGCGCGACCTTGTCGATATCGCGCGCGATTCCTTCTCGATCTTCGGTTAAGAGATTTGGCTAGATTGTTCTTTACTCGTGATTTGGAAGATACTGGTTTTCCGAAGCAAAAGTATTTTAGGAACGAATGGCTCAACGTATTTTACACCGAAGTTTCGTGAACTTGAAATGGGAATAACCGGAAAATTGTTGCCGACATATTTTTGTTCCGTGCTATAAATGTAATAGAGAGCTTTGCGTAAATATTAGGAACGGGGGAGTAAATAATTTTTGTTTATTTTTTTCTTGTCGGAAACATTTTATTTAAACGTCAGATCGTTCTAATGATTTAACTGAGTGTTTATTGTAAATAATACAGTTTAGTATAGCCATGCAAGAACTTTTGAAGGCGACTTCTATTAAAAACTCATCCAAAAATAAAATATATCATGTCGTATACTTCTTTAGACTGAATGGTGAATACTAATATATTAATTTTTTTTAAGGTGACTCTTATTATAGCACTGATTTTATTGTATCTTACTGCTCTCTTTTTTTATACATTTAGGCATGAAATTTATAACGTTTGTAGATTTCAATTGATTTAACAAAATATGCGGGTTACTTTAAATACCTGAGCATTTAATTTCGACATCTTCTGTCTTTTGGCGCCACAGTCTCACGGTAATGAGAAATTCTAACAACAGCTGCTGTGCTACACATAACAAAAGTTCTATATACATTCAGTTTATAAATCGCAGGAGCAATTAAGAAATAATAATTCACTGATGACTCGAAATTTTTTATTAATTTTTTTTCTTCAACTTTGAGTGAAAAAGAAATAAATATACGAAGGAAATATTTTCTAATCTTATTTATTGTCATTTAACGGATATTGCATATATATTTAATAGTTATTATCTGTTAAAGTAATATCTGTTAAAAAATTAAAAATTTTCATTGAAATTTATACATAATTGCATAGACCCTCACTTTATCCAAGTAAATTTTGAAACTATCCTAACAACGTATGTCTTGATCATATTTTGAAGATATCGTAAACTTGATTAAGAAAGCATGCAGACACTAGCTACATTTAGACGGTTAAAAATAGTTAGTCGAATTGTCTAGTTCAGTATGTTATTGTTTAGATTTTTCCTCTCTTGCACTTTCAAACCTTATTTAAGACCAGAGAGTGTCTTTTTTTGTTTCACGCTAAATAAAATTGCATACACCTCGGCTGCTTATTTAGCAAAGAATTTAGAGTGTCGAGTGACGCACTTGGTACGGATTTCTTCGCTTTATTGGCCTTAGTAATTCATTTAATTTTTCGAAAGCTCGGTTACGTATTGCGTCAATATTGCCCGTATTAATTAGCTAAACTAACTGATTTCCCCCGACTATATAAGAACTCTGGTGAAACGTTTCGTCGCAAATATGGACCAAAATTCGTCTCGAAAGGAGTGTCTGCTTTCATCTGCCAAACTCTCACCTTCTTGGCACTAATTCCATCGAATGCCTCGCAAGAACAAACGGCGTTGTTCTTATTTCTCAAGCTTGAAAAGTGCGCGCCCAAAAGAAATTCCAAGAATCATTCAATCAGCCGGATGTACCGCGAGGGCACAGTTTAAAATCGCCCACGACAATTGCACGTTAACGTGTACGAGACAGAGAGAGAGAGAGAGAGAGAGAGAGAGAGAGAGAGAGATTAGATGAAGACCGAAGTCCTTGGCTCGAGTTTCCTCATTCGCGGCCCGCGAATCCAGAAATCCAACGTCGCGCCGTAAGTACACGCGACAAGTGTAATGCTCGAGCGTAATTGCGCGACACGCGAAACTACGCATTGAGACACGCAGGAGGATGTTAAGACGCCTCTTGCGGTGTCTGGTTTTGCCGAGCGAAGCCTCATCTGAATGTCGCCGTTGCTTCCGGTATTTTATTTCGCTTGCACTACTTTGCAGAATTTCTGCTGGGTATTTGAAAATATTTTATCGAGAACTCGCTTTCTTTTTTATTTCAGTTTCTTTAATTAATCTGCTTTTATATTTTACCTTTTTCCAACGAAATTTTCGGTTGTCAAACTTTTTCAGTATAAATGATACGTACGCTCTTAGTCACTGACATTTCGTAAATATTATACGTGCACTTACAGATAAACTTCTTGAAATCTATGAGTTCATAGTTTGACTAATACAGCAAATAAGAATAGTTACTTCCTTTAATTACCTCAAAAACTTTTAACATTATAGGTAAAAGTTTTTATCTTCTGCAATATTTCTTATTTAAATATAAAAATGCAAATTAAAGTATGCAAATATTGAAACATAACATCAATAAAGCTATACATGGCACTTTTGGTGCAGATTTTATGATTACATCTTTCCTGAAATAATCATTATTTTGGATTCTCAATGATAACAATTATCTACAAAAAATTTATTACACATTCACAGTACAATTTTATTACGTACGGCACGTTTAATTATCTTATCAATCAAGCTTGAGTAGAATTTATTAAAGATAATAAATACAGTGAATATAAAATATAATCATATAATGTAAATGAAGTATTATTGCAACTATACTTATAATTTAAATTTGTGTTTGAGTTTTCGTGGCAAAAAAATTTATATTAAATATCTGTAATTTAATTCGTTGACCTTTATCCATTATAAACTTTAATATTAATACATAATGCTATTAATAAAAGCTAATGAATACTTCATACTTCATGTAAAAGATGCATCCTGATTCCTCTGCAATCGAAGAATCATATGATTACATAAAACAATGTTGAATTAATTTCAGATATCTATTTGGAAACAATTTATTTTACGTAATAGTTAATATTAGATCGTTTTATTGTATACTGCTCTTCCTAACTTTATTACCAACAACTATTTTTAATTCCTTCTCTTTTAAGTGCACATGCACTAGAATTCTTTTAATATCTCTTGAACTTTTAGTCGCATTTTCGCATGGACACTAACTTGTTGCATTAAATCTTCAAAGCGAGATGCATTGTTTAAACTTTAGTTCATTTTCAATCCCGCATCTTCCATAAACAATGCCATATTATTTTTAACGTACTTTTAGCACAATTGATGCACGTAATTTTAGAATTTTTGACTTACGAACTTATCCATAACCAATAACGTTAAAAAAAGAACATTTTTAAAAGGGAAATATAAAAGCTCACTATCAAGTACGATCGCGTCTGCTGTTTGTTACCACTTGAAATTGATAGGATCTGTATGATCGATAGCCATCATCAGATAATCAAATTTCATTGCACACATTCAATTACAAATCATTCAAAACACTCGTCCCATTTCAAGCATCTCACAAATCATTTGTTTCTCTCTCTCTGAATCTAAAAGCATATTAATGTTCAGTCCTATAGAGGATGACCTGTCGACGTGCACAAGTTTCGAGGATGGCGACGGCGGAGATCCGGAGGATTACCGGCAGCCGAAGCGGCCCCATTGGGAGAACAAAGTGCAGTTTGTCCTCGCCTGCATCGGTTACTCCGTCGGTCTGGGCAACGTTTGGAGGTTTCCTTATCTGTGTTACAAGAGCGGAGGAGGTGAGTTTTCATTGTTTTTTTTTTAACTTCCGCGAATCGCCGTTTCATTGTTAACTTTTAATGCTGAATAAAAATAGTTTGCGAAGAGGATGCAGTCGATGAAAAATAACAATTTTTAAGCTTAAAAATATTTCTTGCAAGGTGTAGTACGTACGATTAATAAAGATAATTATTTTGATAATGAATTTTAAAATATTTTAAATATTCGATAAGATATATAACTTGTGAATTTCAAGCCGATAAAAAACCAGTATTTGGAATCGTAAAAAAGGAAGTAAAGTTTTGCGTCAAAGCCAAACTATTATATTCCAATTATACTTACGTCATGACTATCATTTGGATTTCGCAGATTGTTCGCATGGATACTATTAATAAATATTTTTGGATACAAAAACTACAAAATCGAATTAAAGGATGCAAAGTTTTTTTAAAAAACTACGTAATTAATTAACATTACCATTGAGATCTTATTTATGCAAATGCGAAAAAAATGCCAAGATTGTTCTATTCAAAAATAGTGAAATATGTATAAAGACTTGTTCGACATTCAAAATATCGTTTGTGTATGAATCAAAATGTATTAAAGGGACCGTATAAAAATATATATACATACTAAATTCTGAAATAATAATACTTGCCCTGCGTAGCAATAAAGACCTCATCGCATTTATACACAAACAGCAAAATTAAATGCGCAGTTCAGTATTATGCTTACGCGAGTCGTCTTCGACATTTTTAAGCTATGATTTTGGGTCCAACAATGATCTTAAATGCTATTCGAAGTTCTATTATTTCTTCGAAATTAATTTAACGTTCAAATTAACAAGTGAAGAAGCTCACATATTGTGTAAAAGTTTCCTAATGCGCTTTATACGCGTCCTCGAAATTCGTACGTAGATAAACATTTTCATTGAAAACAGTTTACCTTAATTTGTATTAATCATCACTTAATACACTCACTCAGGTCTGACTTATCGTTTAAAAAAAAAAAAAAAAAATTGCCTGCTAATTCCTCGAACGTTGTATACAAAAGATTAATAAGCGATCGGTCGAGGACGCGAAAGCAGGCGGAATCGACCCGATTTCGCGTTTTCGAACAGACCGCGGACACTTAATCGCGCATACAAAAGCGGCATTACGTGAGTTCGAGGATGCGATCGAGCCAAGGACACCGCGGGGATGTAATTTCGCCCCCGGCCGAGGACGGGCGACGACGGTCTGGGCCTAATAACTTTTGAATTTGCTCGAGCCTTCGGTGCCTGTTCTGGTTTAGCGCGAAATTCCAGTGCGAACTGGACTCGATATTAAAGATAAGCGTCCGTTTTCGGCTGTTTTTAGAATTTTACGATATCGGTGCGCTGGCGACTTGGCATCTTTTGTCAAATGTTTTAATTAATAGAAAATAATTCATACTTCTTCGAGTATGAATAGCAATTAAGTTTTTCATTCAATGAAACATGGCTGAATGCCACTACGTGTGACTATTATTTTACGTAAGAAGATTGTTAAAATGTAAAATGTTGTATGCAGACTTGTTTAAAACACTGGTAAAAGATATCATCGAATCATATTTATCATTGTCTTACATCCAAAGAAAACTGAAACTAGACTTTAATGTGCTAATTTGTACGTTAATTTATTACAGAAGAGTCAAGAGAATTAAGTGATTAATAAGGACTGGCAATATTTTTTATCAAAACGTTCCGACAATCAGAATTGAGGGCAGTATTATAATTTACAAAAGTGCTAAGATAAAAGCAAATACTGCCAAAACCCATTACTTTAGATCGAACGTTAAACGTGTAAAAAGTGGCCAGCCCCCATCAACAAAAGTTAAAAGCAACGCGCATAATGTAAATCTCGGGAATAAACGGCCGAGCGAATCAAAGCCGTGTGTTTACAGTAGCAGGAAGAGCATTAAAGCGCATTATCGCGGAGAACAATTGATCTTGCTGAGCCGACGCCGGGCCGCGCGCGAGTGCACATAGAGCAGGAGAGAGAGAGAAAGAGGCGGGCGGCAGCGGCAGATTTCATTACTCGTCTGGACAGGAGGAATAATTGATAAATTCAAATTTCCGGCACGAGATTATACAACGATACAGTTCCCTCGCTCGACTCACTCGCTGCCGAGCCGTAGTAATTCGATCAGACAAGTTACCCGTCATTACGCAAGTCCTTAATGGACTCGGATCTTTTGTGCATCTCGAGAGAGAGAGAGAGCGAGAGAGAGAGAGAGAGTAGAGTAAAGTAGAGTAGTATTTATTTGGGCCTTGGGGTATCACCTTATCTGGTCCAAATGAAGATACAATTGCGTATACAAAATAATAACATTTTAAGAAAATACAAGCGTTGTAACAGTAAATGGATAAACGCTATAAATATTGCACTTTAAGGTATATTACGAGTTATATACAAAATAACGAACAAAAATAGTTTCAAAGCTTCTTTTGATAGATTGATTGCGTACTTAACAACTAAAAGATTTTTCATACTTTACACACATTACATACTTTACATACTTTAGATTTTACATACTTTGCATACTTTACGCACACTTCGAGAGATAGAGAGAGAGAGAGGACAATTATTTTTTTGGGTTTTACAAAATAATTCGCGAGGGAATTGGCAGTCTTGCAGTCGAACGAGCTACTTACAATGTGTGTATCTTATCTGCAGGTTGTTTGCGTTTTACGGCACAAGGTAAACTTTTAACCGAGACTGTGACCAGGAAACGTTACCGAAGCTTAAAACAGTACCGAGCGTAATAAAATAAAGATAAATAAATTAAAAACCTCGACGAGGCAGCTTCGCAAAAAAGAAGCGAAAGAAAAACGTGAGCGTATATCCTCTTGATTACTCTCCCGGCCGTTGCGAAAAAAAGCCATCCCCCGTAGACGAGCACTCTTCGAACGTTCCCGCGCGCAACCCGATCCCCCCCCCCCCCCCCGCCCGGCAGCGCACCCGGAGAGCCCGGTAATCGGCGGCCTTTTTTCATCCCGTCCGAGCTCGATTGCGCGCGCGACCGGAATCCGGATTAGCCGCGTCGCGGAAGGCCGCGGCGAGCCATCAGGGTCATGTATCAAGTTCCCGAGTGGGCTGGTCAAGCGGTTGGGGCGCACGCGCGCGGGACAACGAGATTTTAATGGCCGGCTAAGCGGATAGGTGCCCTTGCGTCTGGCCCGGTGATAATTAGCGGCCGCTCGAAGGTCCTTCTGACTTATCAGCGATCGGCCTCGCGATTCGGTTTCGGAAGGAGACCGAGGAGGAGGCGGTGGGAGGAGATGACAGAGTTGGCCATTCTTGCGTCTTTTGTATTTTTTTCTTTCTTTTTTTTTTTTGTGTGTGTATGTGTTGGATGAGCGTGTCTTTTGTGCGTTACGTCATTTTTATCTTGACAGGTTTAAGGTGCGATTTAGCACTGTGATGGTTCAGAAGTTGGCGCGCAAAGCTGGGCACAATAGACGAAGAAAAAGAGTTTTTTTGCGAATAGAATTTTAATAATTTTTTTGCTATTATTTCTTATGTTTAATTAAAAACTGAAAATTGTTTTATTGAAATAAATTTTAGAGAAATAATATAATAATATAGTATAATATAATAAATAATAATAATAGTATTTATGTGGAAATAAAGCGAATTTTTAGTATTAAATTGAAATGTTTTTCGAACATTTATGCTTTGATACCTGATTGTGGAAATTTATTGCCAAATAAAATATTTTTGGTGCTTCAAAATAAGAAAAGACCCGATACCTGAGGACCTAACTTAAGGTATTATAGAGAATTTTAAAACTAATACTTTGATGAGAGTCTTAGCATCCTATTATTTTCAATCAGTGCAAACTTTATTTTTATTTGTTTGCGGAAAGCTATTTTTGAAACAGCATTCATTTAATAAAAATAAACTTATTTTGGTTCAAAACTGTTTATTGTAGCAACTACGCTGACGATCCAATGACGTCGATTTTAAATCAAATTTCCACCGAATAAAGCTATATCGCAGCAAATCGTCAAAATTAGAATGAAGTCAAATAATATACGTCACTTAGAGAATTTCTTTTACGTTTATAAAAACTCGTAAATTCGATAAACGTTCCTAAAGATAATGACGGTAAAACGTAAACAAGCCTTATCGCGATCGCACCAACAAAACTAGACGAACACTTGTGACGCATCCAAATATTTAAATTATGACGACGGTAGCTGGCGCCTTAACCTTATCAGCGTCCTCTGTGTCGGAGCAAATGACGATTTGCGATTTGACAGAGTTTATCAATAATCCAGTCCGATGAGTCGAAGCTAATGTCACGTTTATTTCTTTTACAGGTGTATTCCTGATACCTTACTTTTTAATACTCATCGTGTGTGGTGTGCCACTGCTGTATATGGAACTCAGCATCGGACAGTTTACGCGCCGTGGACCAATCGGTGCTCTCGGACAGATCTGTCCTTTGTTTAAAGGTGCTTTTGATTTATTTATTTTTTGTGACATGTAAGACACAGGAATTAAGGGCGGTGCATGAAAGTAAATGTTTATTAAGATGTTCGTACGGATGGTAATCTTCGTTTGTTTCTTTTTGGTGTTTAATTGAAAATTGACACTCTTATATTGCTTTGTTATCTTTTGTTAGCGAAGTGCAGGTTAAAGAGAAACAATACTAAATCAACACCGTAAGCAAATAGAAGACCTCTTTCTCTTATCAAATTAGTTAGATTTTTAATTTTCATCAGTTTAATTTCAATAAAATTTTAAAAGTTACCAGTATTCAATATGATACTTTCAGATTAAAATGCAAAGTAAAAACGTTTATACTACTCGAAGGCAGAAAATCTTAAAAATTTCTATATTCATAAAATTAGATGAACTGCTTTGACAAGCAGAAAAATGTAGAAAAAAATTCAATTACAACCGCATTTGCAATATTAAGGAAACAAAGCTCAATAAAAATTCCCCAGTAAAAGCAGTAATTGCAAAAGCAGAGTCGACCTTTCGCCGATCTCACTCATTATCAGCACGAAAGCCCTGCCCCTTTGTTGTTCAACTACATATATAACAGCCACACCTCTTTCTGTCCACAAACAGGAGCCGGCCTCTCGTCGGTGGTGATATCGTTCCTGATGTCCACCTACCACAACGTTATAATTGCCTACGCGATATACTACTTCTTCACGGGCTGCAAGCCGATACAGCCGTGGTCCAGGTGCCGGAACAAGTGGAACTCGCCGGACTGCTGGTCAGCCGACGTGATGGCCAACAACACTCGGCCGAAGCATCCGAAAATCCCGGCCGCCGAATTTTTCGAGTAAAGCTCTTAAGAACTTAAGATACCCACCGCGCTTGAACACTCCCACTTAACCCGATTATCCCGTCGCTGCTACGTCACTTAATCCACCAAATTACGATGGACCCATAATGAATAACCGAGCGCTTCGTTGTTGTTGTTGGCCCCGTTTAGCAACAAAGTGCTCCAGATAAGCTCCGGAATCGAGGAGCCGGGGATGCTGAGGTGGGAGCTCGCGGCCTGCCTGATAACCGCCTGGGTAATCGTTTACTTCTCCATATGGAAGTCGATAAAGTCGTCGGCGCGCGTCAGGTACCTCACGGCGACACTCCCATTCCTATTAATATTCATCTTTCTCACCCGGTCCCTCACCCTCGAAGGTGCTGACAAGGGCCTACAGTTCTTCTTCCGGCCAAACTGGCAACTGCTCAAAGACGCCAAGGTGAATATTAAACTGTTAAGGTAGTTTTGCCGATCATCCTTGTATCTATGTACTAATCAAGTTGCTTTTCATCTCTGCTCTAAGAATCGCGCTGAAACAATTATCGATGTGCTTGGGAAGCTTAGTCGACCCAGTCGAGCTTTCGGATTAGATAATTTAGGGAACGTCGAATGTTGATGGTGATATTGTATATCCTGGAATTGACCGATCTACTATTAAATGCTTACACATGAAAGATAATTGTTTAATTTGTTAAATTATACGTTTTAAAAATGTTGTTTGCGCAATTATTCGTTAGTAAAAGTAAATCATTTTACAAGATTTTCTTCACCAACGTATCGCATATTATCATAACTACAATCGAATGTGAAAAAATATCGAATTTTAAAATTTGTTTAATCTCTAAGTCGTCGATAAATTTAATTAACAACCTAAGATAGATATTAACATCTCCAAATATTTCCGCAGCGTATTTTTTGCACGAGTTGCAGGCATAATATCACGCTCATCACATGAAAAGCCTGATGCCGTTGATTTGCAACGCGTCATTATCTCGTTAAACTCTGCACGATATTCCTGATCTCAAACTGTGCTTGAATGGAGGTCGTGCTGCGAATATAAGCTGTCATTTCATGACGTATGGAGACCCGCTGAAAGTACAATTTGCGCTTAATTATTCCTGTTCCGATTTAATCGATCTAACGAGCAGAAAGTACGCAATTATATCAGTGTGGTTTTTTTCATTCTCTTTTTTTCAATTTGTACAAACGTTGATGAGTTAGTCGATAACCGGTAGTTGGGCGCGATGAAAAAGAATCGAAATAATGCGTTGCGAAAAGACGTGCAAAATGATATTTCTGCAGCGCAATATGAAATTACTCAAAATTGAATCGGATTCAAAAACTAACGTGCAGCTTTATTGTGCATGAATCTTATTATATAATGTTGTCTATATTAACTGCATTATTTCTAACTTCCTTTGATTGATGCACGCCAATACAACATCATCATTGTCAATAATCTATGCAACAGGCATTAAATTGCAATATTCCTAATAAAAATTTGAATACATTAGATTCTCTTTGTGTTTCTTAACTCCACTCATTTTAAAAACTCATTACCAATCTCTAACATCCTGCTGGGTCTATTTCTGCGTTTTAAACAAATACTATTAGCTCAAAGCCAACCGTTCCGGCCGAAGGCACTAAAGCATTTCGATTTTGCAGGTCTGGGTGAACGCAGCGGCGCAGATCTTCAATTCCGTGGGCATCGCCTTCGGCTCGATGATCTGCTTCGCCAGTTACAACAAGTTCCACAACAACATACTGATCGACACGGTGGCCGTGTCGCTGATCAACGCCTGCAGCTGCCTCCTCGTGGGCATATTCGCGTTCGCCACGATCGGCAACATCGCCGTCGAGCAGAACATGACCGTCCCGGAAGTCTTGAGCGATGGTACGTTTTTTTTTTTTTTTCAGACAGCAGATATGCTTGCGCAACGCGCGTTAACTGAATAAAAAAAGCAGCGCGTCCGCGTGCACCCGATTCGCTTCCGTTCTGCACTTAGACGCCAATACGATGAGTCGGAGCCGTGGGATTGCGATTAGCTTGTGCAATTTCGAGGATAAGCGCTTGTCTTCTTCGGACGTGTTTGCGCGGGAAAATAATAGCAGGATGGTTGAATAAAGAAGGCTTGGATATATTGTCTGATATGTGAAGTATTGTATTGTATTGTTTTTAGTTGTATCTGGAAGTACAAAAGAAAGAGTCCTTGCAACTATACCTATATTAGACTGCAGTTATTACCAAATGCTTTACAAATCTTATCTAAGCAACGCTTAGGAATATCGATATTGTGAGAAAAACTTATTCAAAAGAAGGCTTACTTACTTGCTTTTCCAACTTTTATTTATTACAACAGATTAATTTAGTTTTAATTTAAATTATGATATGTTAATCTTTTAAGAGACGAATATTATTCGGAAACGTAGCTTATTAGATTCAGCGAAGTTAAGTGTAAAATGCAAGCTTAAAACAAGCTTATAATCCTGACAGAAAGTCTTTTTTATTCGATCAAATTTATAAAAAAAAATTTCTTTGAAATCCATTGTTCAAATCAGTCGAAATAAAACTATAAGATCTATCAAGCCGGGCGCGAAATTAACCTTCGCGTTATGGCGACAGCGATGCTCATCGAGTTTTGTCGATGTTATCCACAGATCTGCTTCTCCCGATGCTTTATAGATAACGTATAACTTCCGTTTAAGGACCCGGTCTAGTCTTCGTGGTATATCCACAGGCTTTGGCAAAAATGCCTTGGCCGCAGATGTGGGCTATGCTCTTCTTCTTTATGCTGGTGTGCTTGTCCCTAAACAGTCAGGTTGGTAATATAAGAATTCTAACGCGCATAACAGACTTTACATTTTCGAAATCGAAAATTACGAGAAGTCACGATCTTTCCTCTCTAAAGTTTAACTAAATTTCGTTTCAGTTTGCAATTGTTGAAGTGGTGGTAACCTCCATACAGGATGGATTTCCTAAGTGGGTGAAGAAGCACCTGCTCTGCCACGAAATGTTAGTTCTTCTAGTTTGTATAGTATCATTTTTATTCGGATTGCCGAATGTAACGCAGGTAATGACAATTTTTATAAAGTAATTATTTACGTAAAATATATTGCAAAATTTGCGAATTTACTCATTTCATGCCGTATAATGAAAATTTTCATTGTTTCAGGGTGGTATTTATTTCTTTCAATTGATAGATCATTACGCGGCCTCGATATCCATAATGTTCCTGGCGTTCTTCGAAGTCATCGCCATCTCATGGTTTTACGGTGTGCGCCGGTTGTGCAGCAATGTGAAGGAGATGACGGGTCGAGTGCCGTCGATATATTTCCGTTTTTGCTGGCTCATCGCCGCTCCTCTTCTGATAATGGTACGCAATTCGACAGTTTTCTTTGAAGTAGAATGACATGGAAAAGACAGACCAATAGAGGAAGCTTGCAAGACTTATAATTTGGAGCGCCACGTAGATTTATAAAATTGTGCCTCACTGAATTGAATTAACTCGAAAATAGTACTTTCGTTGTACAAAATTGGACTTTGCTTTCTAATTTTTTTATTTTTATTCTTATAGTTACGATAGATTTTCTTTACATTACATTTACATTTTGTGATTTAAATTGCGAATTGTTTATTTAAAAATAATATTCAGCAACCTTTGACTTCTCTTGCAAAAATTTGTGGTAGGATAAACATTGGCAAATACATAATATTTCATATCCAAACCATCAAGAGTTTTTTCGCTAAATGCATTCCAAACGCAACTTTCACCGGTAACGTCTATTTTCAACAAGTGAAAATCGGCTTCCATAAAATAAATTAGCGTTCCAAAAACTTTCGACAGCCAAAGCTTCTAAGAAAAAAAAGCAATTCACAATCTGCGCAGCCCTATAATTAGTTCCTGATTTACGGCAAACGGGGCGTCTGGTCATCGTTCATTGCACAATGGCTGAGGCTAATTAAGCGACTCGCGCGTACAACGTGTTAAACGCGCATGACGTAATCCTACTTGCCCAGGACACACAGTAACAGCCTCTCTTCTTTTTTTCTCACAATGTCCGCTTACCTTCGGACTTTTAGTCATGAGCTCGAGGATCGCGCGTGATGAGAGTAATGGTTCGTTGTTAACGGAAATGTATGTACTTTTATTGGCGAACGCGGACTTGACAAGGAATAACTTTTCAAAGGTGTCTTTGAGCATGCGCGTGAAGGTATTGTGTCACGGGAGAGTTTGATAAATGGCTGCGCTTGGGATTGCGAATTTTCAGGAATGAAGATAGACGAATGGTATTAATAAAAAGATCAGATTCGAGATAAAATAACATGATGCGTGCTGCATGCCGCTTGACGATTAATTACTGCTATTGCTTGTACATTTTTTTATGAGTCGAATTTGTACGACCACCCTGTAACTGAATCTAAGAATTTTTAATTTACATAATTTGCTACTTTATCTCATTTTTTGTACAAAGAAAACGTGTCAATTAAAGTTTTTTTTAATAAGAGATTCTATAAGCACTTTAATTCCTGTACTTCGTTAGCTAAAGATAAAATTATTAGGCAAATTTTATAAACAAAATAAGCTTTCATTTAAATTTTTTTGCTAGATTACGACAACGCTACTGCTCCACATATTTCTTAGAAAAATATACCTTTCAGTTCAATCAAATTTCAAATATTAAAAATTGTTTGTTTAAATAAATAGGCGCGAACGTATTAAACGCATTAAATTATTAGAAAAGTTTCTCAAACATCTCGTGAATTACGGTATAAGAAACCACCACCAATGAAAGTACCGACTTGTGTTCGCAGGCCGTGTGGGTGTTCAGCCTCATTGATTACGAGCCGCCACATTACACCAAATCGGACGGCAAATACATGTACCCATGGTGGGCAGAAGCCGTCGGTTGGGGAATTGCCTCACTTTCACTCATCTGCATTCCTGCCTTCGCCATCTACGTCTTCATTCAAGCGGAAGGAACAACCTTTAGTGAAGTGAGCATTCATCTATTAACCGAGGGTTAAAGCAAGGTTTCGGTTACTAGTTCTAAAATAACTGACTTATTTTTTTATCTATTGGATTTGAGATTTTAATTAATTTTACATTTTAATTATATTTGTGGTCTATAAATAATTCTTTAATTTAGTTTAAAATATATTGTCTGAGATAACGATTTATAGGAAGAACGAACAATACCGTAACGTTCTATTGAATGTACATGTACTTCCATTCTGAATTTAATTAATTATCGTCTTACTAAGCTTAGGTATAATCTACTGAAAGTAGATAATGTCAAGATACGTAAGACTTGTTTCAAATAATAGTATTAAGATTTAAAACTTGTTTTAATTGAATATTCTGTTCATTAAATTACTAAGTTATAAAGTTAGAAAAAATTTTCAAATAAAATTAAGAAATACACTAACAATTCTGCAAGCATAGAATTTACCGAATATGTTTTTTTAATAATCTTGTTCATTGTACAATATATTTTTTGTATGAAATATATATTATGTAAAAATTCTTACATAGTAAATCAATTAAGATTTTTTGATCACAGCAATCTTACTAAATCGCTTTACTCACCAACTGCAACCAAAGATTTTCTCGTAAACTTTTACGACCAGTTCCGTTAGTCTCCAAATGACAAATCCATTCTAAAATAACCCACACCTTGAAACAAATAACCCGAACATTAACGATCATCATACTACTCGACAAGTTCTTCCTGGATTATTTATTATTCTTTTTTGTTTTATCAGAAACTACGAAACTCAATAAAACCAGACTTTGAGGCCTGCGAGGTTTGCGGTCAAGAATACTGCCAGGAGCTGTCACACACCAATGAAGACGATGTTCTCAAGGAGCCTCTTCACGAAATGAACAATATCATTCAGGTAGTTAACGTTACGCGAAATTGGCATTTCTTTAAATTATTTTTTTCATCAAATGAATGCATAAAAAGAATCATAGTTTCTATTCATACGTATAGCGCTACTCACTAGTTCCGAAGAATTTTTGAATTTCGTAATCACTAAATTTTGTACTTTCAAACAAAGTGTTTAAGGATGTTCACACCCAGTAGTCGCGGTCGACTTTATCGAAATTTTGAAAATTGTAATTTATTACGATAATTTATAGCCTTCTATAATTAGTATGTAATACGAATAAAATAGTTAAAAAATTTTATTGTAAAAGCAACAGTATTAAAACAATGTTTCAAAATAAACGTGCTCGCGCGCTAACACTATATAGATATACAAATAACATAGGAGTTATTGACTATATCTTCAAAATTAGTAGCGGAAGCTATTATAAAAATGGTCGCATATTATTCTATATATTACATAGAATCACAAAGTAGTTTTTTACAACAATTCAAAGATAACTGCTTTTGCTATCTGTAAAAATATGCTGCCTAGAGAGGCTTACCATAGTAACTCCGTGTTAAGAAGCTCTAGTTTAACATTGAATTTCTCAAATTTGAATAGTGGAAGATGGGTTGAAATTTTTACCACTTACAAAGCATACTTAAATTGACATGTAGTACAAATTTCAAGTAAATTCGAAGAAATTGAATTATCGTATAAACGTCCTTAAAGAATTATTGTAACAAAAAACATGCTGTAAAAATTTGAATATAATTTATTAGTTTATGCGCAACTTTTATCATATAAAATTTCAATAAATTCCATTTCATAAAAAAAATATTGGAACCAGTTGGCACGATTATTCTAGGATTACTCTTGGCTTCCAGGTGGTGCAGAGTTACCAGCCGCCGAAAGCGCAACCGTGAGATGACACGAAAGAGAATAACCGTTGATCGGACGGCAAGCACTTCTCTCTCCTCTTGTCTGTCTCCAAAACGAAGAGGAGGGTTTCGTCAATTTTCCGCGGCCCAGCAGAGACTGCAGGATCATCCTATTATGACATTTATGCGTTGCGTCAAGCGCAATTAATGGAGAAAAACAAGGCTAGATTACCTTCGACGACGACGAGCTGATATTAAGTTATAAATTTTCCTTTATTCCTTAGACATTCCGATTGTCAGCTTTAAGTCAGACGACGAAGTAAATAAGATGACGATTAGATGGATGAGATATTAATAATGTAGGTCTAAAGAAATCGTATGTGAGGACACAAACTCAAACAACGAGACATTTGTTTCCATCAATGTGAACAAAATACAATTTTTCTAAATTAAACTTTGGTGTTGTTATTATTATTTTTCTAAAATTTCTTTCCTGCTGTATTAAGTTTAAATAATTAATTGAATTAAAGCTCAAAAGTTGGAGCATATGTTTATCACAATATTCTAAAATTGGTTACTTATGAATAATAATCATAGAAAACTTTTAATGAAAACACCAACTAAAGTCTCTGAAACACATTTCCTTTATAAATATTTTTTTATTACTTTTAATTTAGGCATCAATAATAGAATATTTTGAAAAAATATTTCTTTAATCAATATAATATGAAATGTGATACTAATAATTTTTAACTCAAAAATTAAGGATTCCGAAATAAAAATAATTTACTGGGAGTAAAAATCAAATTTTCCATTTAATTATATTATTTAGAAAATATAAATTATGTAGCACCGATCAAAAAATGATTGTCAATTAATTTTTTTAATTAATAGTAATAGAATATTGTGATAAAACTGGTCTTTTGAAACAACAATTTTCGAATTGATATAGTGTCAAAAGTTCATAATCCGTAGGTGCGAATGGAATCCCATAAATGGAAAGTAGCAAATGCCACTTTGGGATTTGCATAACATCGTACTGGATGGAATAAGCGACAAGGAGAATCATCGGGTTGCAATCAGCGATAAATCAACGCCACTTGGGATGCAACGTTTTATTTCATACGTATACAATAATAATACCATACGCTGTATCATAGAGTATATATATATTTGTATAAAAGAAAGTAAGCTACCGCTCGTTACGCCTGTATTTTGTTTGTCGCTCGCGCTGAGGGAAAATATTGTGACGATATCGACATTTTGTATTTTTTTCATCATATGTCGATATCTTTTGAACAATGCACATTGATACATATATGTATGTATAGTAAGTACGATACAGAATAATATAATATATATTATACATTAATTAAACGCAATTGCGTCTATATAGTTCAATTAAAAGTAGTAGGGAGTACAGCAATAAATATGTACAAAGTTGTGCATAGAGAAATAAGTTTTGACGCAAGTTTGCACTACTGGACGTCTTTGAACGTGCAGATGCTTCCATCGCAAAAAGTAATTGATTTCTCTTTCTTTGCCTTTTATACGTGAATTTTCATTAGAAGAAAAAGTATTATTGATTTTTTTTTAATTTTGTACCTAACGTGCAACCATTAAAAATTTCTGAAGATTTTCGTATGAATAATTGAGAGTACATGTAGAATTTTTCCTGTTTTTTGTTTACTTTTTTTTAAGTGATTACATAGCTGAGTGACTTCATAATTACGACTCGAGAATTTTCTGTGAGTATTTTAGCGTTTCACACTTAGTTATTATGTAAAAAGCACATACTAACACTAACAATAAAAAAGTTAATATTAGAAAGTAGACTTTTTTTTTAAAATAACTGGTTACCTTTTCGAAGTACTTTTGAAAATAAACCTATTAATTTTTTCAAAATATTTTTTCCATACTACTATTATATTTATAAGTGATTATGTTACTATTGAAGTAAATGAATTATTTCGAAGTACGTGAGATTGCAACACCATTTTATTCTTCAGACATTCTTTTAGAGCAACCAACTTGAAATTAGCAAACTTCCAAAGCGAAAAATTGACACTTGCACAGTAAAATTGACAAAAATAGTACAGTACCGACTTAAAATAAGACAAAAAAAGAAAAAAAACTATGACTGTGAGATCGTTGCTCGAACTTTGCACGGGAAGAAAAAAAAAACACGTGACAAGTGTAAATCTCCGGCGACAGTCGAGAATCCCGGCGACTCCCGACTGCAGAGGCGAGAGACTCTCGCGATCGATGAAAATCCCGATACTCCGACACAGTCGACGATCTCCCGGCGCCTCGAATCGGTTGCACTTAGTTCTTCTCGTCTTGCTCGGGATGCGCGGCGTTCCACTCGAGGGCTCTCTGGATGGCCTCGGGGATGGGCGGCGACGTGGGCAGGTGAGCGCCCTGGGGCTGGAAGCCGTTCTCGTCGGCGATGTAAGTGAGGGCGACGTCGACCCCGTCGTCGCCCTTGTAGCTGAAAGCTCCCTGGGCGGACATGGCCTCGTTCTCGGCGCCGGCGTTCTTCACCTGGCCTTCTTCGTTCGCCTTGATTCCGTTGCCGGATTCGTACGCCCACTTGTAGGAGCCGTCGGGATTAGGACCCTCCTGCGTTTGGCTGACTATTGGTATGACGTTGTCGGCTGGGGCTGCGTTCGCGCACACCGCCAACAGAACTGACAATAACTGTTGACAGAAATTTTAGGGATGCATGGTGAGAAGCTGTTTTATTAAGTTCAAGTTAAGTAGAAAATTATGGCAGTTAATATTTAATTAACGATGGAATTTCGTAAAACGTGGAAATGGTTTTTTCATTTTCGGTGTTTTTTGTCCAATTTTTATGTAAGTCAAATAGAAAGTAATTAAGAAACGAAAAAAATTGAAGAGTACAATTTTATACGATACGATTTACGTACATGGATTACTTGAAAAAAATGTAATTATCACTCATTTTGAATGATAGTTTGAATGGATATATTTAAAGATAAGGGATTAAAATTTTAATAATTAAAAATGGTCTAAAAAGTTAATAGAATTCAAAAATAGTTTTTCTACTTTAATAAAATAACAGATAAACACAAATGTTAATAATAGTAACAAATCTTATTGAAACGTAGGAAACGTCATTTGTGAGCAAAAATTTGGTATGATACTACATGGTAAAATAAAAAAAAATCTTTATTGCATAAATATTATATCTGATAGGAATTAAATATTTTGATTTTTGAAATTTACTTTTTTAATCACTCGCCATGCAAGAATAGGCACTTAAAAAATTTTTTTAGTATCAATTTTGAATTTAACGTACCACTTTGAAATTTTATTCTTTATTAATATTTACAATCACACAGAAATGTATTTTAAGAAAATTAATAAGAATAGAAAATTAGAAAACAATTATTAAATTTTCAATAATATTTCATATTCTATAGTTATTTAGCGCAGATTAAAAAATACTTTAGTTTTAAGAGAAATAAAAAGATTATTGAAAAATTTACAGACTTGAAAATATCCAAAAATTGAACAAAAATTAAAAATATAAGAAATAAAAATGTTTTGAATTTCTTTTTTAAATCGTACAAATAAAAACTTGAAAAGTTTATTGTAACATAATAAAAAGCTCTTTTATTATAAAATAATAAAAAATGTTGTAACTCACGAACATTAGTTGATTAAAAATAACAATTTTGATAATTTCTCACCCCCTAAGAATAGAAGTACCTATATTTGTATATGGAATAGTTTTGCTAGTTTAAATATCCGACAGTTTACAAGAAAGCACTTCTGATGAAAACTGAGGAGATCCTACATTCTAATATTAGTACTTCCATTTCAACCCTACACGAAATTTAGCCAAACTATACCCCTCCAAACCCTCTCGTCCTGACAAGTCACTGTCATCCCATCCCGCGCCAAAAAATTGCCGACATCCCGAACAGCGTACATTCCTCACTAGAAAAATCACTCGCGTCCTCGAACGTCACTAACGATCCACCTTACCGCCGAAATCGAGCGATAAACGCGCGCGTCGCTTACCAGAGCTGCGTACATCCTGAGCCGTGAGTGTCTTTCTCGTCGATTTTAAAAGGCCCGCTCTCGACCAAAAGTCAGTGTTTTCCTCACAATCGAAGCCCAGCAGCCGCGTGCCGCCTTATATATACGGCCGCTCCGCGATCCTCCTTATCCCCGGATAGCTGCATATGTGAATCCCGTCCTCTCTCTCCCTCTTGGCGCAGCCGAGCGGGGGAGAGAAGACGCCGCCGCCGGGCCCGCAGCCACTCGCCGCAAGCGATCGTCTATGTGTGCACTTTAATGCGTCGTCTAAGCTGACAAAGGAGCAGATAGCTTCGCAGATGCTCTCGCGACGCTGCTTTTATGGAATACTGCCGAGTTACATAAAATTCTTTCTTCGGACGCTTTATTTCGACGACAAAGGCTGATATTGACCACCCGGCGAAAAGCTTTTCTTAATATTGGATTGAAAAATACAATTATTTAGTACTTTCAACCTTTAAGCCGGCTATTGTTTTCATCTAACAGCTTAGTCGAAACTCTCAGCAAGTGAGTTGTCGGGCATTAAAAATTCTTTAACTGCTTAATTATGCGAATGCAGCAGCTGTATAAAACCTCTACAAATATTTAGAATTTTACAGGGAATATTAAATTGAAATTGAATTATATGACACTCTCGGACGAAGTAATTGCATCAAGTTGAATTTCCTTTTATTTCAATTACATTGCGCTCGATAATTTTACTATACTGTTTAGCCTCAGAAATTGATTGCTGCAAGCGATAAAGTCATATAAATTAAACGCCGGGGACCCCATTGCCATTTGAAAGACATTACTGCCCATTCGACTGAGCCGAACTTACATAATATTCCGACATCTCGAAAGCACCGAGGACGAATAATTAAGCCTCGTCTTCCCCCCAGTCCTTTAATCGTCAGCGCGACAAGATAATCCCCCCCTAGAAACTGAGTCGAGCGCTGAAGAACTCTCTCTCTCTCTCTCGAAATTTCGCGGCTCGAATGAATAAACGCCCGCATGAGGCTTGGGTGCCCCCTAATCCAGAAAGCCATCGGCGTCTTGCTCAACCGCTTCGAAAAGAAAAAAAAA
This sequence comes from Ormyrus labotus, assembly GCA_035582975.1. Classification (NCBI taxonomy): domain Eukaryota; kingdom Metazoa; phylum Arthropoda; class Insecta; order Hymenoptera; family Ormyridae; genus Ormyrus; species Ormyrus labotus. The sequence goes on along the minus strand of JAWWEO010000001.1, from coordinate 12,035,084 downwards.
GAGAGAAGCGGAGCAAAAAGCTCGCGCGCGCGCGCGCGCACCACTCCCCGGTGAAATGCATGCCCTCGCTTAGGAGCGTCGACTCCCGGTGAATTATGACAATCGCCAGCGAGTAGGAGAGAGGGAGAGATAGAGAGGGATACATTCGGGTGCAAAGGTAACGGCGAAGCGCACCTACTACACATACCTCCGTGGCAGGCGTTGCCTTACGAGAGCGAGCTCGTGAGCCGAAGGAATCCCTTAGCTCACAAGTGCGAGCCGAGAGTAAGAGGGAGATATTTATTTACCTCGGGTTGTCGCTAGATGAGCACTGGGATTCTTATAGCCAGGAGCTCGGCGGGTTATTCTTGATAAAGATTTATGCAGTCGCGCTGCTAAGAACGGTTATTCAAGTAGTGTGAGGACCGATTCGGTGGGACGGCGACCTCAACGAGTGCCGGTTTAGTTTGGATTAGTTTTAAATTAAATTTTGAGCAGAGCTTGTCTCTTTGTAGTCTTACTTTTGTCGGTAGAGGGATGCGTTAGATGAGACTTTTGTATTTGAAATCAGACTTATTTTCTCTACTCAACGTTGAATAAATGCATTTGAAATGTTTATGCTAATACGTCTTATTTCAATAAAAGTATTAAAAATAGTTTTGCGAATTTCAGTACTAAAAGAGTCGCGTGTTGGAGTGTAAAAGCTTTTAAAATATTCTATTCTAACAGTAGGAAAAAATGTTGTTTAAATTCTTGAGTTTATTTTCGCCTTGAGTAACATTTAAACTTTATTGCAGACAAATCCGAAATTAACGTTTTTAATTTTTTCGAAGTCATTACAATTAATCAACGACCAAAGAATATCTTAACAGATTTAAAATGCTTATAAATGGTTAACGATGGATTCCTATATATACGACTTTATTACTGATATATAGCGAATAAGCATTTCATGTTTAAGCGAAATTATGTAATGCAGTGCTACTCATCTTGACTGTTAAAAAAATCTGGAATCTTCAGTTTATTTATATCTTTGTCAATTCTAGCATCGTTCAAATTTTTAAAATAAAATTGCGTGAACATTTTTCTAACTGAAACTGGCCATTTTTAGTTCGTAATTACATGAAAAATTTTAAGAATATAGAATATTAATACTCCGCGTAAAATATTAATGTAATACTTATATTTGCGATTAAATGTCAAACACAACGGTTTTCCTTTAAAATATAGTAAAATTATACATGGCCATCCAGTGTGGATAATGTTCTCTTATTATTTGATGTTATAACGCTGTAAAACGCAATATATATGATACAATAAATCTCTTATCCGACTGAATAAATAATCGAATTTAGTTTTAACCTATATTACAATATAGCCTATTGCTATCAACTTTGATTTTATGAACTATCACAAAGTTTCTTTGTATGTAAATTAACGTAATATTATTGACTTTCATGATTCGGTACTAAAAGTTCTGAAGAACATTATTCCAAAAGTATTAAAACCTTTACAGAGTTAACCGAACAATAACGTTAAAATCCCATAAAGTGAAAATACTATACGAAGTCCAACCGTTTGTACTATTCATCTGAATGAACCTCCGAAAAATTACAAAAGCGCAGCAGGAATTCATGGCAACATCCGCAAACGCAATCGGAGGACGCCGAGATAACAACAGCTCGGGCAGGAAAAACAGCGACAAGGAAAAATACAATCGGAGCCTGGAATCTCTCGCCACCTACGCTAATTAATTAATGAGCCGCGTGAATTATCGGGTCTCGGGCTAGCAAGAAAGTCGCGCCTCCGCCAGTGGAGCGAATTGCGCAACTACGCGCGGAGATGCCGCGCGCATCTTTTTCCGCGCTTACGCAATTCCGCGTATGCAGATGGATGCACTTTAGCCGCCTCGCCGACCATCGATCCTCGTCAATAGTCGTAATTCAACTTTGCCGAGGCCTTGCCGATAAAGCTCGAGGATCCGCGATGTTTATAACTATTGATTCCAGATTGCGGGCTTGTTTCCTTTTTCCTTGGATTTTTTAAGGGCTGTGTGGGTTATTCTTATGAGTTAATACTGCAGCTGCAATTTTTCTGGAATTTCGAGGCTGCTTTGGTTGAATTGCGAATATGTATATTTACAGCGGCGTTAAGTGTGAAGAGGTATTAAATAAAACCGTTCGTAGATAACATTGTTAAATAATTGCAACTTTTCAAAAAAGTGAAAAATCAGTAGGTATGTGCTAAAGATTTATGGGAGATTCAATCTGCAGAGTGTCGTTTCAATTACTCCATTGAAATTAGCAAAGTGAAAAAGATAAAATTGAAAGGAATCAGTGTATTTCTTTTCGATTAGATATACAAAAACGTAGTCTATTTTTAATAAAATTCTATTGCTACGTACGATTTTGTACATACGTGTACAAATTTGGTTTTGCTACGTACTACTTTATCTTCAGTCTTTTTAAGGTAATGGAAGCCATTAATTTTGTCGAAGATTACCTCCGTTTTTTCATTTCATGATTCATTCAATTAGGAATTCAAGAATTTCCACTTACCATTGCACGATTGCACTAAACAAACAACATGTTCATTTTCAAGCTCGAAATAATTAAAACAACACCAGTTCAGCTAAGATTCATTAAAGTCCAACTTGTTACGAGAAAATTAACTACTCATTATCTAGAATGATAATTTTTATGCAATGACATCAATTTTCTTGAATTTTTAAAATAATTTCAGCTCATTCGTGCTTCTAATTATGATATTCAATTTTTTTAAGATACAATGATATTAAATATTTTGTGCATCTGACTATGTTGACCCCATTTCTAAAATACTTACTCATCGAATGATGTAAGTCGAATAATTATATCTTTACAAAATATTAATTGGGCCATTTTGAATCAGTCTTTTTCTAAAAGCACTTTTTCGACTATCGCGCTTAATAAATTGCATAATGTAATAAAATAATAATACAATTGTAATTCGCGATGACTTGGTCTGTGCTATTACGAAGTGCATTTACAAAATCATGAAGTAATCCTAATCGAGATTCCTAACGAATAATAATAATAATAATAACTAAATACTTAAATCGGTTTAAATCTTTGTTTCTGACATGCAGTGACAACTTATTTCAAATTTCATAAGTGAAATTAATTTTTCTTTTCCGCCCTGGTAGAGATGGAAAACATTAAATACCTACTTATAAGGTATTTTCAAAAATTTTATCTATAAAATAGGTATTTT
>JAWWEO010000001.1:11996585-12031753 GCA_035582975.1 Ormyrus labotus | reverse complement strand
AGTTAGGTAACTAGGAATTAAAAATACCTATTTTTTACTTTCCTGGCCATTTTTGATTCTTTTATCTCTACCAGGGCGGTACCATAGTAATTGGACAAAAACTTTCCCCAAAAAAGTCACAATTTCACATAATGAAGTGGCTCTCTTATATTGCGTTACCAAGCATTGACTTGATAATTGACTTTTTTCCAACAAAGGATAATCACACCGTTGAATCATAAAAGATCGACGCGTATCTATTGTCCAGATCCAACCTTGGCACGACATAAAAGACCTCGTAAAAACTTATTCTCCCAAAATCGAAGCCGCTTCGACTGAAATCCGTGCACTTGGCGAAGAAAGAGATTAAGTGAGGCTTGTAACGGAGGAGGCACAAAGAAAGTAAGAAGTCTCGAGTGCACGCTCGAGACTTATCCTCTTCACCTCATTAGCGAGCACCGACGACGTGTCATGGGGATCTGTTGCTGAATATGGAGTGTCGCTCGTTAATGCGAAACGGAGTATTTTCCATTTGAATCTGTTTCGGAGGTGCTTCTATTATTATCTTAATGACACTAAGTTTTCAACTGCTTTGTTTTTTTGCGCTGATGGTAATTTTCAATGAATAAAATAATGCTGAGTTTATAATTTTATTGAGCTTTTGTAAAAAGATCATATAACTTTTCTTTCATTATAAAAGCAGTGCCGCAATCATGGTTTTCTTCTCTTAAAATATATTATTTTAAAACGAATAGGACGCTTAAGTAAATTTTAATTTACGACGCAGTTAATGTTTAAAATTTTAAGTAAATTTAATTTAAATAAAATTTATCGACATTTTCTTAAATTGTTGTAGAATTTTCAATACATCAAATCATTATAACTATAGTATGCAAACTTGTTGATCAATTAAATGCGATGCTTGACCAATTCAATTCGTCACTAAAACTACAATATTTATTTGGAATAGACAATTATAAATTTTAAAATTTATTGCAGTGTAAATTTACAAAAATTCTAAAATTACCATACTCAATTTACTTACAAAACAGGAAAATATTTAAACTCAAATTCCACATTTCTAACTTAAACGTTATTATTTGAATGACTTCTATTATTTTCTATAACTCGAACATCGCAGAATCCATTACATTTATAAAAAAAAATGAAAAATGTATATTAAAACTCAAATCGAAATACTTTTCATACTGCATAAAATAATAATGACAGGAGCCACAACTTTCCGTTCAGCAAAGAACTCCAATTTTATTAGAAAACCCCGAAGATATCGCAGGCGCGCAGTGCATTTCCCTTGGCTCGGATTTCGCCAAGAGACCCACCCTGCTTCCAAACGAGCGGAGCACCAACCTCTAGCCTGCAATCTCGCGACCCACTTAAAGGCAAGCTCGACAAAAAAAAAAAAAAAAAGGAGAAAAAAAATGATACCATGCACACGTACAACATCGGAACGTCCTTAGCGCAACGGCAAGAACACAGCCTGCACGCCATTGTGCTCGGAGGAAGGGTTCGGCTCGTGCTCCGAGCGACTCTTGCCGCAATCGGCAGTAGCGATTCTTCTCGCGCGCTTGCCTGCGAATTCCAGGATGTTCTACATATATATGGATAAGCGAGAGAGGGAGGGGGGAGAAGCGACAATTAGCCGGAGCCGAGGCCCGATTGATCTCTCTCTCTCTCTCTCTCTCGCCTCGATTCTCGCTCGCGCACATTTTCTATGCAAAGGATTACGATATTTTGAATTTCAAGCGTTGCCTGGTGAAAAGGGGTTTATACATATATAGGCGCTGGCTCGCTTATGATTCGAATGAAAATCGTATGGGCGAGGAGTACAAGTGTAATCATCGCGGTTATTGTTGTGAGTCAAAGTGGCTGTATTGTAGAAGGGTATATTTAAATCTAGAGTAGTGAAATAATATAGTGCCTTGATAAAAGTATAGTTTCGTAACATTTTTCATAATTCTGATTTGAGTCAAACTTTTATGAGTGACTCTCTAACTGTACATTCTTTTATCTATGTGAAATATCAAACGGATTCTGAATTAGAAAAGTAAACAGATGCAGAAATGTTTACCTTTTTTTCAATTTCAAAATTTACAATGTGATTTATAAGTATCTGATTAACATCTAAATCTATTAAACACATATGAACTGCGTATTTTTGTCATTTATCTAATATATAAATCAAAATGCACTCAAATTATTAAATGTTAGGTAATATCAAGAAAACTAAATAGCCATTAAAATCTTCAGGTTATTTCAGAAAATATTTCCCCATTAAACTATTCCATAAATAAAATGGATGAAGAATAAGCGAAGCGTGTTTCTATTATGGTCCAATTTAATAACACCAACTTTAAAAACTTTTTGGTAAAAACTAGTCTTAAAAAAGTTTCTCACGGTACTTACTGCATAGATGCGTCGAAGAATGTTCGAAAAATTTTGATGCCATGACTAAGCTGACCGTGGCATCAAAAAATTAAATTCCAGTTTATAGTAATTTGAGGTCGAAATGATTGATCTCCGTCGCGAAGGACTCACTTCTTGCAGCTTTGTTTTCAGGTGCAAGTCTATATACCGAATCGGAAAAAATTTATAAATTCTACGAAATAATTCATACGAGCTTTGATGCATATTTATTCCACCTGTCCGCTTTGAAAGTTCAAGAGATATGTCAAATTAAGTAATCGTTCCTAGATAGGATAAGAACTTTGCAAAACATCGATCGAGAATTCAAAAAATTAAAAGCATTTGATTGCTAAATTTATATTTATAATTGCCAGTTGTCATACTTAGGTCAACCTGTACCTTCTAATTGTTCACCTTTAAACTTTACTACGTTTCTCACCTTCTTCTGTTCTCTCAATAGAAATCTACCAATTTATTCTTTTCAGAAAACAAGAAATAAATTAAAAATTTCAATGTAAAAGTTAAAAAAGCAGAAAAATTATACCAGAAATCATGTTTATTAAAAAAACAAATTTTTAAACATTCCGTGCCAATCCTTTCGCGCATATTTATTAAATCACAAAATTCTTTAAAAAAAGCTGTTTAAATAACGAAAAGTTGGAAAAAAAAATCAAAATCGACAATAATCGGCACACGCCAATCGCAGTCCCGCACACTGAGCGTCTCGGCAGCGCCTAAGTGAATGTTAACGCGGACGTTCGGCTGCAGAACCTGACCTGAAAGAAAGGCGAAAGAAAGAGCGAGGAAAGCCAGAGAAAAAGGCGTACGCGTGACAGTTTACAAGACATCGCCGCTGCCGCCGCCGCCGCCGCCGCTTCGCCTTCGAAATATCTCTCCCGCATTTCGCGAAACACACGCGAATGGAAAATAATCGATCGGGCCGTGCCTAGCCGTACTTACACGGATAAATGCGCCGACGTTTCTGTATTTACAGAGATTTCTGACTTATAAATGTGATTCCAAGCGCATGTGTGCCTCTCGACGCCGATGGGTCAAACAGTCGAGTACCCGAGAGAGCTCGATGAAAAATCGAGTTTCCTTCGTATAAATCGGTGGACTTTGCTGCGGTATTTTCAAGAATTCAATGAGGCATAAATTAACGGCTGCTTCGTTTTTTTACTTACTTTTTTTAAGGAATTTAAGCAATTACTTTTTTTAAGGAATTTATTCATTAATTAATTTTCTATATCTAAAAATTTTTCTTAAAAAACTGTATTTCAGTAATTAATTAATATACAGAGAAAAGTACCTGTACGACTTTTGAACAACTGAAACACGAATCTTTTATTATTCTCAAACTTGAAAAATTCTCGAAAACACTCCGAAAAATCCTTGTCAATTTCATTGCCATCACCACTCCCCGACCCACGCAAAAATATATTAAACAACTCGCTTTTCGTTCGTTAACACCCTCCATCCAGACATCATTAAGCCGATGCGAATCTGCAAAAAAGCGCCGCCCGCGCCTTTACTTGCGATATAACCTCTGGCGTCTGATGTTCGCCGCGATTTGCCTTTGCCGCCTGCAGTGGCGTGATTGACGTCCCCGATAGACTCGCTTCGATTCCAAAATTTTCGCACATTCCCGCGAGGCTGCCTCTCGAGATTATATTCAAATCGGATTTTTTTTTTTCAGGAGCGCTGATTTATACGTTTTGCGCCCAAGCGAAGATGATACCACTATATATTTTAATTCCTTAATAGATTTTCTGGGATCTGGCGAGTAAACATATTAGTCGGCAACATTGCAAATATTAACTTTCTATACAAATAAGTATTATTGACATGAAAGATTTTCCTTGAGATGTAGCCGAAATTTTTTAGAGGCTATTTAGTACTTTTCCGTAAACATGAGTAATCTTTATGATATATTAACGCGGCTTAACTCATAATTTATTAATGTGATTTTAATTTTAAGTTTATTACAGTTCAATTTGGCTACGCATGTTATGCAAGTCATACGATCTTCGGTTATTGATTACTTTTTGTTCAAAAACTCAAAAGGCATTAAATGAGCGACATAAAGATTAAACTTTTCGCAACATCTTTATTCATAAAAGTGTGCGTAAAGAACAGAATTTTGAGTGAGAATGATAGAAAATTATGATGTTCAAGAGTCCTTTATTATCAGCAATAATTTACAATCATAATTCTTCCGTCCATCAAAAATCTTATTAAAAAAGCCAAGAGCCGCACAATTAAGAATTTTAATCTACGCGCCACCAAGTTTCAATGTAATTCAAGCAGGTGCTTCCTTCTTATACGCATTTAATGCCACAATCTAAGCGAAAATTAATCGTGTTCCATCGTTATTATTGCGTCAGCGTTAGGCGACAACGATGAGCCTGAAAAAAATAATTTTATCATCGTCGCGTACTTTCTCACTGTACACATAACCCGAGCCGAGCGGTGCATTGCGGTATGAGTTATCGCCAAAAGCTGTCATTACAATCGCGCGAATCTCGTCCGCACATTTAAGATTGCATGCAGCGCCGAGTGAACGTAAACGGGAAAATTATGATAAATAAAGACGCGCCGTTTGAATCGCAGGCGCGACTTTCGTTGCTTGCGATTGTGTTGCTTTTTAATCGCCTTGCTCGAACGTTCTCCGTGACAATCTATTGACAATTTTATGTAGTTTATAAAAGTCAAATTTTTCATTCAATTTTATGTATTTATAATTACATTTTATGCAAACTCTAGGCGGCGATACTTCGCGAAATTATCTCTTTGAGTTGCAAATTCAGCATTTGACACGTTCACAAATCTTAGAATTTGTTTAATATGCTTATTTTTCTTCAATAAAGCCACCACTTTAGAAGCTGATAAAACAAGCTCTGATAAAACAGAAATTAATGAAACAATGAAATAGTGGAAGTTTATTGCAAAGAACTTCATAATTTAAAAGAAAAACCACTGACTATAATATTGCAATTAGCATTAATTTTTTATTTGATCGTAATGCACCTGCAGACTACTCCGCTGTTAAAAGCAAAAAATTACCTAAACGATCGCCAAAATTGCGTGGATTTCACCATGAAATAATGTAGGTCCAAGGTATAGCTACACTAACCTGACAAAGTACCGGTTCAGAATTGTAAAGAACGATTTTTATGTATATTAAAATTCATTAGTGTAATTAAGTATTATAACATCCAACAGAATCACTTTAGATCTTTTCAGATAGTTTAATTTCGATATACCTTATATAATGCTAAAGATAAATATCATAAGTTGGTCCAATTGCACATATTACAACACGTTTGATTACGATACCAATTGCTGAGCTATTATTATTATTTTTTTTTATTTTATAAAATAATTTTTCAATATAAAGATAGTTTCTAACCCAGAAAACTTAATAAAACATAGTTAAAAATACTGTTCTACTGACTGTATCTGTATACGAAGCTCTCTTTCAACACATAAGTAAGGAAAACATTGTGAAAAACTAATACTTGCAATTTGCAATTTATAAAAATAATAAAAAAAATTAAGTTCCAATACTTTTTTTTCACAAAAAGTAGTCTGCCTAAATATTGTATCAATAAACATTGAACTAACGCCTGACGCGTTAGCAACCAGTTCTGCGAATATGGTTCCACGGTAATGTTGATGCAGGCGCAGGCGACACCTCTCAGATTTGGCCGCATGAATCCAAATATTTTTCCAAAGTATACTCATAAGTGTTAACTCATCTGATAGCCTACAGCTTGCGTAACGACTTTTTCTTGGAAATAGTCAATTGAAAACCGCGCAATTAACGAAGCAAGTTAAACATGTCCTATGAACTTAATTAAAAAACTTAAAGACGGCGCAATATTTTGCGGCATAAATCTGAAAAATTGCAGGATGATACATCGCAGTATTTGTCATTAGGCGATTTTTTTATTGAAGTATAGCTCGCGCGTGGCGATGACGCGTTAATTAAAGAATTGTCTTCCTGTGTCTGGGTGTTATTGACTTGTGTTTTTATTACATAGTGATTTAATAAAGTGATCAATAGGATTATAACTTGTCAAAGCACTCGTTGATAATTAATTATCATCACATAAGATTAGAAATCCCCTTACGGCGAAATAAAAATATTTTTCTTATTTTTATTTGTGATTTATGAAAAATTATTGATTAAATAATTTTTAATTTTGATAGTTAGACTGCTTCGAACAATATAAACTATTCCAGAAAAATGAGTCGCACTAAAATCTGAGTAATCGAAAAATTTAGAATGCTTGCATCATCTCGCTAGCTCTTTAAAAATATTCAATTATGCCTAAAACCATTTGATACCGTAAAGTTAACATTTTTCACAAATTTAAATTGGACGCGCAATTAGCAGGATGGGGAAACCACATCAATTACACCGTTGAAAAAATAAGAAACTAATCAGCCCCAAAACATACATATGCATATTTCACGAAGGTCAAGTGCCTGAAGATTAAAACCATGGCCCTGGATGTAACATCATCTTTCACTTGGATACACCGCTACAAAAACTAGCCACTGAATATATCACGCATTTCGGTGGATACTCTAAAAAAATGGGTTATCTTTAGAAAAAATGGTTACGTTTTTTCGTTATTTAAACAGTCTAATATTCAACCAGCTGTAAATAAAAAAAACTAATTTAAATGGAAAGTTATTTATTTATGTTTCATCAATGCACATGCAATAGACAAAAAATAAACTTTTTATTTTATTTTGATATATACCGTTTCAATCAAGCTTGATGAGAAAAGTAATGATTCTAAAAGTTTTGTATAAGTAATTTAGATAAAAATTTACCATACATACATTTTGTTTAAAGGTAGTTATAAAGAGTAAAATAACTTCTGAATTGATAGAAACATTTTTGACGTGGGAAAAGTTTAGTAATAAAAACAACTTAAATCGTCAGTGATATATCAACTTCCTGCTATGTTCCCTTGGCATACATTTTAAATATGAGTATCTTAGGTATTAATGTTTATTTTTATTGATCTATGCTAGAAATGTAAACCACCCTTTAACAGTTAAAAAAGATGTTTGTTGAATCAACAACAATTTAGTAACAAATTTTACAGACTTAAATATTTTAAAAAGACTAAGAAATTAAATACGTATGAAAAGACTGAATCGTATTCAATTTGAAACAGAATAAAATTAAACAATTTCAAAAATCTCTATCAATTTTTAATAATAACGTTTATAAGCACGTAACTTTTGAAAAATCGAGCGTTGAACTGAATGGATGTGGCTTCCTTGGTATTTTCAGATTAGAAAACATATTTCAACGTTACAACAAAATCCGTGACCCAAATAAGTAAGTCACTCCTTGTACATATGTTACAAAATCAATGCAATTTTGTTGGAAGTATTCTTAAAAATTGAACCAAAACTTTCAACTAAAAATTGTATGACATAATCATACTCCACTGTTGGCTTTGAATGGAAACACAACTCCGAAGTTATTTATATAACCTCTGAAGTCTCTATAATCAGACGAGGATTTCGAAAAGGTCGCGGCCATAGATGCCCCGCAAATGCATCGTCAACTAGGAAGTGATAGCTGTGAGCCGTAAATAGGCAGAAGTTCGAAACTAGTGGCGCATTGAATAGAGTTACTTTCTCTCGCTTAGCCTGCTAGAATTTCTGGGTTACGAACCGACAGAGTAATTATATGCTAATAATAAAGGAATGATTTTTTCGCAATTTCAATCAATACACACTTACAATTAGAGAGATGCGTTTTTATAAAAATTTGTCATCAAAGTTTTGTCGTTGGCCAAGTTCAACTTTTCAAAGTTAAATCAAGTTTTAGGTGGTAAAGGATTAACAATAAAAATAATATTAGACATTTTCTCAATATCTATAGGAATTTGTTTATTTTGAATATGTTCTACATTGTCATTAAAAGTATTATTGATGTTTGCTTTATTAAAAATAGTTTTTCATGCCAAAAATATTATAAACAGTTTACTTTGACATGCATTTACTAGAAAACTGCAATATTTGTCTTCTACTAGATTGGTTTTCTGGTACTTCCAAACACGTAAAGTAAAAACAATACTTAGTTCCTGCTTTATTTTCAGCAATTCTCATCGTAAATCCATCTTCAATGCTAAAGCACCTTAAATCAAGTCCATTTACATCAAAAGGCGTATTGTAACTTCCATCTGGTTGAATTTTCCAAATCTGGAAGCCCTGGCAATCGAGATATTTGTTTTCTGCATTCTCGTAACATCTACCAGCGATTATTAACATTCCTCCTTCAGCAAGATTATACACATCCACCCATTTTACAGTTCGCTTAGCTTGTACGCTTACATTTAGTGTCAAATTTCCGAAAGCGTCAAACTGTGCACAAGAAATTGACTTTGAACCCAGTTGAGATACCCAGCAGATTCCGTACATCTTCTGATCATTAGACTGACCCATCATCACTTGAATAGAATCTTCGCTTTCATTAAGTTTTGACCTTATCAATTCAAAGCTTTTACCATCTAGATCTAGCAGAGTTATCACTAACTCAGAACGATTTACATCTACTGCACTGGAAAATAGACTTGTATAATTAGGAGATAACACAGTGGGATGCAAATAACCAATCATATCGATCGAAGGTAAAAAAGGCCTTGGTATACTAACTAAATGTCCCGTGAGATTGTAAGTTAGTCGACAGATCGATGGTTGTATGCCGTTCTTTTCTGCAATTCTAATAAAAGTTACAATGTTAAATTAGTGTGCAGTAGTCTTAAGCTTAATAATGTAAAAGAATATTTCATAAAATTATTTACTCTTTATATCCGCATGTATAGTTGTTATCCGTGAAGAAGTCGACGGTTTTTTCATAAAGCACCAAAGGAAACGCGTAGAAGAAGCTCGCTGAGTATTCGACGAGAAAAGCTAATCGTGTGCTTTTGCACTTTGTGATATCCAAAAGTTTAACACCAAGATAATCAAACGAGTCCTCAGTAGCGTTCAGAGACTTTTCCGTCCATACCAGCATCACTGTATCATCGAAAGGCAGCAGATAAATGTTGTAAGGATCGTACATTGTTCGAGTTTTATCCTTTGGTTTGAGTTTAGTATTCGTACAAAAATTTTGCACGGATCCCCATCTTTCCAACTTGACGTTGCATACAACTTCGTTCGAATTTGCCAGTTCACATATTGCGTAATGAAAGGTGTGGTCGTTTCGATCAAAAGTGTGACGGTAATCTGCTTGCACGATGAATTGACTTGAGTTTACAGGCATGATCCACTCATTTTCAAATGTTTCTATTTGCAGATCTGCATTTATTTCTGTTATTTCCGTCAGATAAATTGCAAGCGAAATGGCCAATATTTTAAGAAACGATGTCATTTTTAAATAAATTCGTTTAGATTCTGTAAGAAAATTTAATTGATTGAAGTTAAAATCTATTTATTTTGAAATATAGATTAACAATTTTTCGAAAGTTACATTTAGAAACTAAAGTTTCTATCAGAAATATAATTACATTATTTTTAAAATTTTCTTAGAATAAAATATTAAAGTAAATTTATTACTCGTTGATTATAGATGCAGTCAGCTTCGCAAACGACGGAATCAAATTATGAGCTTAACCATCATTCTAAAAGCTATTTATGATGTATAAAATATCAATAAATTGATAATATTATAACTTTTGCAAGCTTCTTCTAATTCTTATCTTATATTGACAAATATTTTTTTTCTTCTGTACTTTGAGTTGAGGAAAGAACTTTCTTTTTATAGATTTCTGAAATATATTACATAAACCATTTCCTTAATAATTATTTAAAGAAAATATAATTTTTGTAAATATTACTTACAAAGTTTTATTTGTCAATAAAAATTTGCATTTACTGTAGATATAATTATGCAATTCTTTGCTAGTTTTATTTTTAAAATTGTTATAAAATACATTTTTATTAATATAGATATAAAATATAAAATTAAAATATGAAAGTAAGTCACTTTGTGTTCCAAAATGTAATTAGAAATTCCAGTTTTCATTTTACGTAACTTCTTATTTTTCAGTAATTTTTTTATTTCTTTTATCAACGTTAATTCTGTATCAAAACATAAATACATATCAAATGGAATTTGTTTCTACACGAAATCTTACTCCTTTATTTTTTAGTTTTGTTAACCATTTTAACATTATTAAGTAGCATTTGTCAATAGTAAGGGAAATAACAATTTTTAGTTTAAGATGAAAACTGAAAACAATTGACCTTTAGATTTAGATATAGATCTAGTAATTTGTGATATTCCCAACTATGCTATTTAATATGTATTATTGATTTTTTGACGAACAACAAATCTATCTTTAAAAACAAAAAGTCGAAAGAGACTTCAAAAATCTTGAAAAAAAACACGAATCTAGAGCTGCTCCTGAATCCTCAAATAGTCGGGCATCTCCAACGGGCAATCGGCCATAATTGGCAGTCGTTCACAAGTGAGCGAGCGCGGCGTCATATTGTTCATTGCGCATCCCTGCTCATTTATATTGCAAAACGTGCCGCTAACGATGACCGCGGCGCAAAGCTATTTACCGGTTGCCTAATAAGCGGCTTGGCGTCCCTGCATCTTCTGCTTTTTGAAGACCGTACGTCGCGCTTGCGCAATTCCTCAAATCGCGACGCTACAGAGCAGAGATGAAAAAAAAAAGAAAGAAGAGGATCGTTCGCAAGCAAAATCATCTGACCTCGCCTGCCAGACGGGAGTTTCGCGAAAAGCAGCTGGATTTTTTTATAGCTACGGGCGAAATTGCGATCGGTCATACCTGCGCAATTAATATGCCCTCTCGAAATGCTTCATTTGTCTCTGTTGGACTGAGTGAGTGACAAAATATTTGGAAACGCGACGCAAGGTTTTGTGAAATATTGCACGTTAATGTGACGTTGTGATAGTTGGGCGACGGCAATATAGTTATCAATGAATGAATTTTATGACATTTTTCCTTGTAACTCGCGTTAACATTATTTTTCAAGTCAAATTTTTATCACAGAAGTGATATTGGTATATGTACTAGATATGTACTGGTAGATATGCTGGATATTTACACTTGATTTTTATTAGTAAATCGTAATTCGATGAATTCCATTTGTATTCTAACGTAATCGCGATGTTGTAACGTAAGCACGCAAATTTTATTATGCGTATCTTTTCATAGTTAATGTTATTGTGGTCATTCATCAAAAAAATATTTATTTTTACAGAAAAATAATTCATCTTAAATATCTAATCAAGGAAAACGCGCTTTTTAAGGAAGGATAAAATTCGGTTTTAAATCGATTTCTGTAAATAATTCATGAGTATACTAAATTTAACCCGCAGACGTACATAATAAAGTATGAGCTACATGATTTAATTACTAAAGATCGTCCAAAACTTGTCCTATCAATCGCCTAATGGATACACTCCCGTGAATAAAATTAATGGATTACCGGAAATATCACCATCGAGCACAGCTCTTTTTTTTTTTTTTTTTTTTTTTTTTTTTTGCGCAGTTTCAGCAGTTCGGGAATATTCAATCTCAAGATTTTTATGGCTGCAATAAAATTTGGATTTTTGTGACTAAACCTACGCAAGAGTACCACGAATCTCTTCAGTAAATAAACGCTTCGTCTTCTGATATTCCTCAAATGGATCCGTTGCGCAACCGATAATTCGCAGATGAAAAGCGGAAAATAATTGGAAAATTGTTCAATAGCAATTAATTGAATTATGACGTACGTAATAAAATCCTATTTTCACCGGCAACAAAATTACGACATTATAAATGCGAAAAAAGAACTTGGGCTTTATCGTGAAAATCGAGGATTTTCGTATGCATCGATCACGGAAAACTTTCCAGCGATAAAACAGCGTGTAATGGGAAATTTAATGATATCGCGTGCCAGCTATTATGCCATTTGACACGAGGTGTCGCGCTTACATTATGTAACGTCGCATATCCTTATATGCAAATATTCTGCGATGCAGATTTGCTCTATACCCGATCGCGACCCCTTCGATTTCTTCGCAAAATTTCGATATTTATGTTTACTTCTTTTTCTTTTAAGCTTCAATCGATTTAGCAATAATGCTTTGCGAAACGAAGAAGGAGCGTTCATAAATTATTTGCCGAATTGTTTAATATTTGCTCAATTACGAAAAAAGGTACTTGGAAAGATTCCCGCTACTTCTCTTGTTTAATATGTATTTAGGTGAATCGAGTACTCATTGCTTAAATTTGAAAGAATTGACAGGCGAGAAAGGTAGCGGATTGCGCAAAAAATAACAGAGATATTTGATATGAAACAATCTTTAATTATACATAAGTTGTACAGAACTGTTCAACAGTGAAGTACATTTGGTTTTGCGTATGTACAAAGCCTTTCTAAAAGTGTATATGGCTCGTTAAAAATGCTTCATTACACAGTCTCAGAGTAAATGTCTTGCTGATTTTTGACATATAACTATATCGTAATATAAAATATTAACATTAATTCGTGTTTATCAAAAAGTGTATCCGTATGATGTTTGTTACAGGCAACTAACCTTTTTGACCATACCACTATCCTAAATCTAAACCTATATAATAAAGTTCCTTAACAAAGATTTTCCTACGCGCATGAATAACCCATTAAACGGGTCTAAACGTTCGCAGATAAATCCCTTCTCAATGCTTAGACAGAAAATATATTGAACCTTGTTTTTGCACTCTTTCACATATATAAACGCCAAACGACAGTTGATTCGTTCCCGTATTATCGAAATCCTAAAAAAAACGAGCCCTACTTCCTAAGGTTGTCTTCTTCCGGATGGGCGGCGATCCACTCGAGGGCCTTGAGGATGGCCTCGGGTATGGCGGGGGCGACGGGCAGGTGAGCGCCCTGGGGCTGGAAGCCGTTCTCGTCGGCGGTGTAGCTGAGGGAGATGGGGGTGCCGTCGTCGGCCTGGTAGCTGTAGCTTCCGCGGACGGAGGCGATGCCTTCCTCGCCGCCCTGCTTGAGCTCGCCCTGCTCCTCGGCCTTGATGCCGTTGCCGGTCTCGAAGCTCCAGGCGAAGGAGCCGTCGGGGTTGGGGCCGTCGTCGCTGCGCCTCAGGATGGGGATGGGCTCGTCGTTGGCTGCTGGGGCGGCTGAGCTGTGGGCCGCGAGGGCGAACAGGACGAGGAGGGCGAAGGATTTCTGAAAATTTAAATTTTGTTTAATTGATACACTCGAAGATTGCAGCTGGCTGTGGACGGATGATGAAAATTTTTAAACTGTACGTAAGAAATTAAGTAATGAGAGTGCGGAATATCTGTCTGTTAAAAAAGACGCGAAGACGATAGCCGCCAGACGGATGGCTCAACTTTCGGTAATTCGCCGCAATCAATCATTGAGCTCTCCGTACGCGCAATAAATAACGCCAAAATGATAGCGGCAAAAAAGTCGAAGTCTTGTTTCACCTCGTCTCTCCGATACTCGCTATCAGTCCGAGAGCGGACTTTTACTTTCGACGGCGAGCTCGCGTACGTACTTCGTCTCCCTCGTCGAAATTTCGACAACGCAAAGAATTACTTAGGAGAGAGGAGGAGCACGGCGTTTGCTCGGATTAGCGATTACGCAACCAAAAGGCTAAGTGCACGAGAAAATCTGCCCGAAGGAAGAATTCGCCGTTGAATAATTATTATTGTCCGTATATTATGCCGTCACGGGGCAAAGGTGACGAGACCGTCCGTGCGTATAATAGTCGCCTTTTTTTTTATACGGCGCCTCCGTATCTCGCGGAGTAATGTGGTCGGGATGCAGAGGAACATCGAATCGATTGCTTCTGGACATAACAACAGATTTCGTAAGAAGGAAAGATGAGTCTCACTACCGCGGCTAATGCGAGCCTATAACGCCACGGATTCAAGCCCCTAAGCACTATTCTCGCTCCGTCTCTTTCTGACTCTTGGACCTCTGCAAGGCGAGATTATTTTTAGTTAAGGATTTACTATGCGGAATTTAATAGTTTAAATTGTGAAATTCTAAATTGTTGTTTATGCGTTAGCTTGTTTGTGAAATCTTCAACCTTCAGATTTTTCCCTAAATTGAGAAATTATAGAACGATCAAGTTTTTAAGTAAATAAATAAGGCGCTGAATAATGTATTTTTTAAATAAAGCATAATTTTTTAATGTTCATTTGTTAGGCGGAGTAAGCGAAATTGCACGATGAATTTAAAAAAAAATTTCATTTGCACAAACAAATAATCGTAAATTAAGTAAAACTCAATATAAATTAATTTATTTAATAATAATAATTAGTTTAATAAAAAATTTTACTTTATAATATTATTGTTTCGCCCGGCGAAATAAAAACACTGATTGTGTTCTATACTTTCTAACATCAAATATAAATTTTCATTTGGCAAAAAAATTCAGCGTCTTTTTAAAAATCAAGAATTTGTAACTTATGGAACTCGCACAATTGGCCACTTCAAAAAACTAACTAAATAATCGCGGCACCGTCTGCACTACTTGTTCTCCAACTCGAACCGACCGGACTGTCAGAAGAAGCGCTCGGGGAGCGTCGGACTTACCATGATTGCGGTTGGCTGGTGTATCTGAGCCGGGTACGTGTGTCCTTTTGATATCCCAGCAGCGAAGACGCGCTTTTATATAATCAGCCAAGACTACCCATGAAGCCGGTAAGTGTGTGTAAGCGGTGGCGTTAACGTCGGCTTCACTCCCCCTCGTCTTGCGGCTTTATACCAGGAGGCTTCTGCTGTTTGCGCCTTGTGAATATGTATTTCGGGACATTCTCGGCATTCTTACGACACGTTTTCGTCAGCGGCGCGTGTCACGCCCGGCAGATTATGCTATCGAATGGAAATAAATTTTGCCCGATCGGCCGATCTTTCAAAGCAGCCTGCAATCGACGAGCTGGACTAGCTTGGACTACTCGAGCCGTTTGCACAATGATGCGTAGGTAAACCGAGTCTAGAATGTTTATCGAGCTGAATTTTCAGATCTGCAGGCGTAGAAGACTTGTAACAGGTAGGAAGGATGGTCCTTCCTTAGTGGAGAGGTCGATGACCGCGAAATACAACTGAAATTCGTCTGAGTTATGGAATAATCAATTGTATTCTTAGAGTATACTTTAAATTTATTATCGATTTTCTGAAAAACGTTATTTAATAGCAACATTGAAACAATATTTAAAATATGGAAAAATTAAATAGCATAGCTGACATTCGTTTTTGTTCTAGTAATTTAAGTTTTAATATTAGAGAATAAAGTTATAATTTTTAGTCTACTCTCTGCTTCCTAATTAATTTTCTTATATTTAACTGCGAAGTTTTGGTTGCTTTTACTTTCGAATGCTTTACCAAGAATTTTTCATTTTTTATTTGATTCTCATAAATATTAAGTTTTTAAATCTCTAATATGAATTTTTCTAATACGTAAGTTATTGTATGATTCTTTAACAAACATCACGATATAATTTTAACAAACTGCAGATTAAGACATTAGTAATTATTCATTAAAAAATTGATCAAAACAATAAAATTATAAAATTCAAAGATTTTCTCTATTTTTTTAGAACAAAATACTTATTTGGTACACGTCCTTCTATTAATATTACATCAAAATTAAAATTATGCATGCTTATTTTTACATAAATGATGTATTGACTTTTAAGGGTAATGTGTTCCAGTGCCTATCTGCCGATTCATTTAAATTACAAATTTCAAAATTTTGACGATTTCAAAATTTGATGTTAGTCTCCTTATAATGTAGTTTTAAGTATTGTCAGAAATTTAAATGTTAATCTAACATTTTGAATTGAGAAATCACTTTTCTAAACCCTAAATATGCATTCTTCTTCATAATTTTAAATTTTAATCTGAAAATCTCTTTAGTTATTGAAAAATGACTAAACATTTAACTTTTCGATTAAATTAATAATATTAAATTAATTTAATAAAGATTATGTCATCAATTGTTTTACATGCAATAGAAAGCTGTCCACTTAATTACTCTACATTATCAAACGATAATTACCATTTTATAGACATTTCGTTATGTAATACTAAAATTTTGATCTTTATACAACACGTGTAATCTTCGCGTTAGAACAGTTTCAATCTGAGAAAAAATTCGAAAGAGAGAGAGAGAGAGTGTGACAAAATTACACGAGTATAAGTGTGGACCATTACTAACAGCTACCAAAATTATAGGCGTTGTCGAAAATTAAACATGTTGTAACTTGCTTTCAGCGAGTTGCAAAGCTATGAAAAAATTTTTTTTTCTTCGCCTACAGCATTGACACAGCTAATTATCTTGTGATTGTATAAATGTAGCGTGTGATGATATATTTTTTACGATACTTTCATCAGCTTTTTAGAAACTTTAAGTTTAACTATATCAATGATTTTTAACTTTTAATCAAATTTTTATTTCACTTTAATGTAATAAATTAAATTATACTTGTACACGACAATCAAAAAATACTTCGATGTCTTTAACATTACTTATCATGGTTAGTACCAGAATTTTCTAAGGTCATTAAAAGTAATTCTAAATTATTGTATATTATATACAATTATATTTTTCGATATTTTCGCATAAATATTATACATTAAATGATAGTCATTTTCTTAGTGTTTAGTCACAATACAATATACACGTTTTAGAAAGTGAAATTTTATACTGACTAATGAACATTACTCATACTCTTTCTAATCAAGTATTAAAAGGAATACTACAAGTGCGTATATGTACATACACGCAGATACGAAGAAAATTTTTGGACATTACTGTATTCGAATTCAATAATAGAACCGGTAATTCATCAAAATGACGGACTAAAATATTTTCACCGATAAAAAGTTTAATAATAGAAAGCTTCCTGTATGAGAAAGTAAAACGCGTCATAATAGAACATCATCGCTCACAAAAACTTTTTTCGGGATGTCAAACTACAACAAAAGATGTAATTTTGCATGCCTGTGATATAAATTGTGACTGCATTGTACAAAAAGCTTTCGATTTTTTATCAGCACACCTTCGTCCGAATAAATTGGCCCACTATTTATTTTTAGATTTCTTTTCGAACATATATGTATACATATATTTTTTGTGACTACTTAGATGCAACGATACAAATACCTATACATAAATTATTAAAATTTTATTTTTGTACTAAAATGTTTTTCGTTTCATCGGACCACCCGGGAATTAGTAACCATGTATTCATTGTTTTTAATTTTATAGAATATTTTATGGCACATACTCTTTCAATGCACCTGCACGTGAAAACATTCAAATTGCATTTTTTTTTTGGTCGGTGGCATTATCTTCTGAAATGTCTTAATTTGCATATTATAGCGTGCCTTTTCATAAAAATAAATTGTTTCTAGAAATCGTACGCGTAGCAGTTGCTTAACACCTTTATAAGCGGTACAAAAAATTATTTTCACGTTCACCGTGCAACAATTTCAAATTCAATTTAAAAATTAAATAAAATTTCTACTATATTTGATAATTTACTTATTGAATTATTAACTAAAGCATAAATTTGATAATAAATATGAGAGACAATGAAATGATCAATTATCTCATCTTAGGAAAATTATTATTATTATTACTATTATGAAACTAAAATTTATTATTATTTTTTTTTTTTTATTCTTGTACTAAAAAAGTATAAGTACACAATCCAGTTATATCTGAATTATTATTCCATTATTGTTCAATGCGGTAGGGCAAATGGTCATATTCGTTACTATAATACTCCTGATTGCGTAGTTATGCTGTTGGACCACAACAACTCGACGCACTCGAACAGCACAACTTTACACTCATTTTTCCATCAAAACACTCCAGCCATATGAGTCCAACTCTATAAATACCAACAAAGGTGCGCATTAAAATAAAAAAAAAATAAAAAAAACACCTTCAGATCCATTTTTTCGAAAAATATTCAAACCCGAAGCTGAAAAGCGCGGATAAGCGGGTAAACACTTAGCGCATTATCATAATTTAGCCATAAGTCCCGCGTGATGTACCACCGTCGCCAGACTACTAACCGTTCCCTTCGCCTCGAAGCCGGGCATATCGCTCATCCGGGCCGTGTAATTAACAAGCACTCCTCGCGACCTTTCCTGAGGCGTAAGGTCGGCTTCCTCCTCTTCCTCTCGTAATGGATCGTCATTAACGGGCTGCTCGTCATCTTCGGGCTTCGTACAGAAAAAAAAAACGTCGAAATTGACGAAACGCCGGGGAGCCGGGGTGGGGAAGGACCACTTACGCGCACTTGGCGCTGAGCTTATTGACAAAAAGATGGGCCGGAGGCCCGCGGGCCAACGTCGGAACGTATATAAAGCGGATAGGCGAGGAGGTAGCAAGTGTCAGTTCGCCAAAAAGTTCCCCCGGTGATCCATCACGCAGTCACGCACGCCGCCGTCTATTTGCTCAAGATGACCCGATTGGTGAGTAAGAGTGAGAAAGGCCGCCGCCGCCGCCAAGGCGCGAGACCGATGACAATTGTAATTGTAAGCGTCGGTCGCTCGGTTGGGAATTTCGTTCGGTCGCAGTCGAGCGGTGCCGTTCTTTTGGGCTAGAATGCGGACGTCGGAGTGCAGAGTGCACATCTTTGTGGAAATCAGTTTAATGAAAATTATGTTTTGAATCACTTTTTAGATTTATATATTGATTTTAATTTAAAATAAAATATTACTTTTTACGAATTTTGTTCATAAAATAAAAAATGCATACGATGCTATTAAAAAATGGAGTATTGAAAAAGAATTAATATTAATATGAAAATTTATCAAAGCAAAAACGCAAGTTACTTATTTTAATATATTTAAATTAAATAACCAATGCAGTGCTTCTTTGATTTGATTTTTTATTATAAGTTTGAATAATGTGCAGTAATTTATGGTGCCAACGCAAATGAAAGTATGTGAATTTAAAGAACGGCATTATAAAATGTCTACGTAAACGCAATAAAAAACGATTAGCTTTAGAAGCACGTATAAAAGGTTTCCGATAATAAAATAAGTCATCGTCCAAAATATCGTGGACGTATACTAAAATGAATCGAATTAACACCTCTCCGAAGTTGCTAATCAATTGAATACGATTATTCGATCAAGTGATGTTTCTAAATGAAGAAGATTCTCAAGGTGGTTAACACTAATCAATTATCAAGTGCTGTCAAAGGTTCCTAATAAAATTTCAAATAATACATGAAATTTCAAATAGCAATTTTCTAGTTTCACAATTTTAAGCATAACCAAACATTTTGAGTTTACATTAGACAAATGACTTTCAGCGATTTAATATTGAGTAGAAAAATAATGAAATTCAAAAGTACAAACTAATTAGTTTTATCCACATCGTATTAGAACCACGTAAAGATCAATTTACGCCTACAAGAAATATAAGAAAGTCTGAATAGAGCTGAAACGCTACAATAATCTAATCCCGTACAGGTATTCCTCGTCCTCGCCGCCGCAGTGGCCGTAGCCAGGAGCGCGCCCACGGACGTCTCGACGAGTCCCGTCCCGATCCTGCGCCAAGCCGCCGACGGTCCGAACCCCGACGGCTCTTACAACTGGTCGTACGAGACCGGCGACGGCATCAAGGCCGACGAATCCGGCTCACTGCGCAATGCCGGCTCCGAGAACGAGGCGATCGCCGCTCAGGGCTCCTTCAGCTACACCGCCCCCGACGGCACCCCCATCGAGGTGACCTACATCGCCGACGAGAACGGCTTCCAGCCCCAGGGAGCTCACCTGCCCGTCGCCCCCGCCATACCCGAAGCAATCCAGAGGGCCCTCGAGTACATCGCCGCCCATCCCGAGGAGAACGACATCGACGCCAAGAAGAACTAAGAGTCGCGAGCTCTGTTCGTTGCTAAACCGTTTAGTTTGCGCTCTATATTAGAGTATACGCTGGGGAGATTGTATATTACGCTGCCTTCTTTATACGATTGTAATTATTTTGTAAATTTTCTTTCTACGACTTTTGTATCTGTGAATATCGAAACTATTTTCTTGTATTAAAAATTTCTTAATAATTCCAACATTTTCTTGCGTTTCATTCGATTTTTAGAACCTAATTTGTTTTTCGGACAAAAAGTGAGTTATCAGCTCGAATGGTAAAGAGCGTTTTGCGCACATAGGAATCGTACACGTAAACATTGTACACAATTTAGCATGGCCTAGTATGTCTATATACAAATTTCACCAATGTTAAATTGTGTACAAAGTTTACACGTGTATGATTTTTATGTGCATCAAACGCACCTTACCGCTCGAATTGCGTTTCTAAATTTTAAGTATTTCGTTTTAAGGATTATGAAAACATTGAAAACTAATGAAATAATTCGAAAATATATATTGAATAAACAGGATAAAAATTTTTTGAAGCAATTAAATAATAATATTTCCTGTGACATCATACATAAAAAAAAAACTTAAAAAAACACTCATATATTCTAGTTTCTTGTTTGTTCCATCAAAAATAACAGACGGCATGAACGAGAACTGACAAAAATATTGAAAAAACAGCAAAAAACCATGAAAACAGTATATTCCCATCATGCGAATTCTGCTGAACAATCTTGAAAGCAACTCTTTCCGAGACCGCGACTAGAAAAAAAAGCGTGCATCATTAGCTTACACGCAAGCACTTTTTACGAATCCTTTCAAAATCATGTTCAATAGGTCGTTAATGAGTTTGTAATAATCGAAGAAAATTACAAAGTACGTAACGCAAACCATTAGAAACTCGCAAGACATTCTCAAGCAGCGGATTTTCAACAATATTCCGAACTTCTAGACTCACCGCTTGAAAATCTGTCTATGATTTTAGGAGCAATTTTCTGTTCTGCCTTTAAAGATGTTTTCTTACGTAAAGGAGCTGAATATCGTACATCGAAATGTTTCTATATATAGAAAGTACTGGATAAATAATCACAATTGCTTTTTAAAACTTTTATTGGATTATAAAGTATTTTGTAACTACCAGTCCAGTAAACTTTTGTGCAATAAAAGATTTTGTTAGTTGATAATAAGCATCATTCGAAACGTCGTCGTAACTTTAACATTTTTTTTCCAAATTGGTTGCAACTTTTAAATACAAATTTCTAGCCGAAATTTCAACGGGAGATCGCATCTCCAAAATGACTCTCTCAATTTTACAATAAAACTTCAAATTATGCATCTGCTCAACGCGTTCGCCGCTCCGTCATATACAAGATTTGTACCCTGTCGGCACTTTTTTCCGAAGCAAAGTACTTTTCCACCGTATATAACGCTCCAGCAAATCCTGCACATAAATCTCCGGATTAAGAATTCAGCAGCCATGTTTCAAGCAACTCGAATAAGCAAGAGAGCCTCCGTAAAAAGTCGCATCCTTGTTGAAAGATTAAAAAGAGGAGACAAGAAAGAAAAGAGACGGGCCATGTGGGTCAGCGAGGATCCTCCTATGTCGCCGTCACCTTGAGGCGATATTATTGCTCGGCTCCTTGAATGAGACGGGATGGTACATTATGTCTACGTGCGTGTACAGAAGACGATATCGAAGGAACGCCGCTGGGAAAGGAAAGAGAAGGGATATAAGAAGACACTTTCGTTCTCCTCCGTGAAATTGTGACACACACAATGGGGCATTCAGACTTCTTTGCTTTCCACTCTTCACTCTTCTCCGATTCTTTTTTTTTTTTTTTTCTTCATCGATTCTGCCCGAGCGTTTGTCTTTTAGTACTGCCGCATTGATGGATCGACTAGCGCAAGCGTTTTATGTAATTTTAGAGTTGTTATACTCTATGCGAAGCAACGACATCGCGTATAGCAACGACGGGTCATTGAATCTGTTCTTCAGCGCGTTTTGGGGAGTTTTAAATAAATAATGATTTGCGGAAGATTTTATTTTTGATTTGTAAAACTGAATTGTTTTCATTTAAAATCGAAATTGGAAAATTATGTGCACTCCAATCATCTGCCTGTTTGGAGAATTCTAGAATTCAGTAATGATAAAAATAAATGATAATTAAAAATATTTTTTTACTTCAAGTTTTTTAGTCATAAATTTTTTTACTATTATAAAAAAAGATTCAAATAATAAAACACGTAAAAAATAATAAAAAAAATCCATTAGCCTGAAAACAGCTTAATTTTAATAGCTTCAATGTAATTATTTACAAATGCAATTCTAATGTGTTACTATTTAACTGAAAAAATTAATATTAATATTCGATTGCGTCATAAAACTAACTTTATTATTCTTTTTTAAAATTTATATGGTTTATTTATTTATATAGTTAAACTAAATAATTTATGGAAAAATGATTTTTATGAAATTAAAATCAAATAAACTTCATCAAAAATTTCGTGCATAAATTCCAAATTTTTTTAAAGCTTAGGCGACATCTATCATCTTTTTTTAGAAGTTTAGATGTTGTTTTTATCTATTGTAGGTTTATTATTTAGTCTTACAAATCGGCATTTGAACGCTGTGATGTAAGAGAATGTTTTACAATTAAATTTGTCTGTTTTAAATCATCTGTGTATTACATTAAATGAATTAAATTATTATTATTAATTAATTTAATTATTATTCATCTAATGAATTCAGGTAGAACTCTTAAAATTCGCTCACTAAGATTTTTGTTTTGCCATATATTCTGCATAATATTTTGCTATTGAATGAGAGCGAGTTCTACTGATATCATTTAAAAATGTACCTATCTTGAATAAATAAAAAAAAATTTTAATTTTAGTTTCAAGTTTTTTGTAATTTCTTACAATTAATTCCAACTCTATAATTATTTAAGAACAATTAGAGCTAAAAGGTAACAAAGAGACATTCAACACGAAGAGGGAAAATATGAATTAAATTATAAACAAAATTATTTTTATAAAAAATTACTGTATTCTTTAACATTTATTGTTATATAGTATATTACTAGATGTGCAAAATTTATCTGAGAAAACGTGTATGATTAACAACAAATCTACAAAGTTATATTTGGTATGCTATCTAAAGTTAATATGACAATTTTCGCAATTTAATTAGCCAGAAGAATAACTTTGTCACGCAGGTACATGATATTCGAAATTGTAAATTAAAACAGTAGAAAAAATATTAAAATAATTTATCACACTAACAATATAAAACATCCACCCTCTGAAAAATGGAAGACAATTTGTCTGGCTTAAAGTTTAGTTGCGTTTAAGCAAATCTTAAACTACTGTCAAATTCTTAAAAAATATTTTTAATAATTTTTACTCAATAGAAACGTGAAGAAATAGATTGACCAATTAAATAAACTCTAATTTCCTGACAAATTATGCAGAATGGCTATTAATTCCTGTGAACGCCTTCAGAAAGAATTATAACATATCATATGAAAACCAAGAAGCCGACGAACAAATTAAATGAAATGTTGAGATTTGTATAGCATAAAAAATATGGATCGTTCGCAAAATAACCATTCTGTTAATCTTCCAATAATCGGCAATGATCAACTTTAGAATTGTTGCTGCTTCTTCAGAGGCAGGGGTTTGTTGAACTGCTGTTTCTTGAGGGTAATTGGCTGCTGTGCCTTCGTCGTGGGAGCGTCGTAGTTGGGCTCCTCAGTAGTACTGGGCTGCTTGGCAAGCCAGTCCAAAGCTCTCTGGATTTCTGGGGGGATCGGAGGAGGAGTAGGCAGGTGAGTGCCGGAAACCTGGGTGCCGAATTCGTCGGCAGTCCAGCTGATGGCAATGGGAGTGCCGTCGGGAGCGTTGTACTGGACTGATCCTTGTATCAATTGGGTCTCCGCGTCGGTACCCTCGTACTTGCGTTGGCCAACTTCGCGTTGCAGGATTCCTCCTTCGGTCTCGTAGGTGAAGGCGTAGTTGCCGAGCTTGTCACCGACGTCGTTCGACGCCTTGATGATCTTCTCCGGCTTGCGGAAGTAGATGTCGTCCTGGCAGTAGGCCGTCGCCAAAAGGCAGGTTATCAACTGAAATCGTAAATGATTTAAGATTGCGAGTGAAAGGCAGCAGTTATCAGATTTAATTTCTACTTTATCGACATTTGGTTTGGAGATAGACAATAATGCTAGCTGTGTTATCGAACTTTTTTTACACTTTACATTTTGTAATTAATACAATTATAATTTTTATTTAGATAAATTTAAAGAAAGGAATAAATGTTTTAAATAAAAAGTGTAAATCTTGTTATAATTTCAATATTTCTTTAATTTGTACTTCTTATAGGAGTTTTTAAAATAATATTTTTCAATGTAAACAAATAAATGGAATCTACCTTACAATTTTCCAAATACAAAAATGTTTCTATAAAAGAAACTTTATCCTCGCAAAAAGATACTCATAATAATTATAATATTTCTTCTGCCTTTAAAAGTGTATCTTGTAAAATAAATGTCTATAGTACACCACAATCGCGTACAAATTGCGAAACAAATAATTTGCTACGTACGTGTACTTTAGATAATGTTCATAATTTAATTATATCTGTACAACCATTAATGTGCATTCCAGAAATAATTGAACACCTTTCAATATATTTATGTACTATTTCAAATCAAGTTTTATTGATTTCCATCGATGATGCAATTGGAATGGGGATTTTTATACAAAAACTATATGCAAAATAACTACAGTTGGAATGCACGTATAAAAACGACTTTAATCGTCTCGTGAATCTTCATTAATTAATTTACATTATACTCCAATAAAGTATCAAGTCACTGTTTCAAACAGAAAAACACGATATTTTTCTTATCAAAAACTAAAATAATTTATTTGATAGCCCACAGTATTTATTCCCTCTATTAAATTAATCTTAATCTACTGCTTACCCCAATTACAAACACCTTTTATACTATATAAGCAATCGGAATCCGTATAATAATATCTGTCAAACCAAAACCCTTAATTTGCCGTCGCTTACAGTGTCGCAATTCGGCCTCCCACGACCCCGTCTCCATTTTCCTTTTCCCTTTTCCGAGGATTGGTCGCCGATTTAGGAGAGCCGCTCCCTTACCGTGTCACGCCCGGCCGCGCAAGCGCGTGCACGAGGATTCGTGACTTGTAGCGGGTCAAGCGTATTAACGAATCGAGAGCAGGATTTTATACGCGGCGCCTTGCTCCGCCTCGTCGAGAAATGTTCGATCTCTCGGCTGCGATGTTGCGACGGACTGTAGCTTTTGGACAAGTGGATTAATTTTTTTGGGGGGGGGGGGGGAGGGAGGATCGTAGATCAATGTAAATGACTTACGTTAATGAAACGCGATTCGCGAATGAGGGAATTTTTGAATTTAAAGGGGAGTAAGATGGTCGGATAAAAATTCGACGCTGAAAAAGCAGGCTTCGTAAGGCATAAAATTTTGCTCTAAAAAATTTGATATAAAATTTCACGCCGTATAATATAAGTTTTAAGACGCATTAATAAAATATAAAAAACTATTTATGCAGCTTAACATGGAAATGACTTTCAAAAACATTCCTATTCAAAATATAGGAAATTTTTAGTTACTGATAAAAATTCTACATACTACATTCTAATTTATTCATATTATTATAAGTGTTAATATTATCTCCAAAACTAAAAATGAAGTAAAATACTTTATATATTTTTGTTAATTTGGCTCGCACACGAACAATATTAAATTAATTATTTCTGTTATGTTTTTATAATTTTTTTTTAATTATAATTATTACAGTATATAACAAATGATAAGATTTTTTTCTATTCTTTACATTTAAAAACTAAATTCTTTTTTATAAAGATAACAATATTTTTTGTTTATTTGGCATTAGAAACAATTTTAACAAAGAAGGCAGAAGAACTTTGATTTAGATATTGATATTGAGAACTGGAAAAAAAGTTTGTAAAAATTTATACACAAAAATTCAAATTATTATCTAGTACTGCATTATTCCATAGAATTCCACAATTGCATAACTAGGCAAGTTTTTACAAGCCATCGTCTATGTTTATTGCTAGAAAGTTTTTTCAGTTCACGTGAGTTTAATTTTTGTTAAATATAAATACGCGAGGATAAGACGTACTAATTAAACGATCGATAAAAAAGATTTTATTTGTATATGATAATTACAAAACTAAATGTTGCTGTTTATTCATGGAAAAGTCAAAATTGCACAGACGAACCCGTTATAAGATTAATTTCTGTTCTGAGTAAAAACGAGTATTATCAATCAACAGTGCCAGTTTGAATATTCAAACAAACAGACAACGAAACAAACTTTTCAACAAAAAACTTGTACTTTAATAACCAACCGATCCCACGATCGCGAATCGATACGCTTTATCAAGGAATGAAATGGCTATGGGTTTCCTATTTTTTGTCCGCAGCTGAACTTCTATAAACATGCACACAAAGCAGTAGTATATATATCGGCACTGGGCTCCGCAAAACACTCACCAGAAGACGCATGGCTGCAAGTCCCGGGCAACGGTGAGAAAGTGCAAGTGAGAGCCGGCTCCGTGCGCTTGAAGCAGCCCACCTTCTTCTTATTCCTCCTCCTTCTAAATCGCCTAACACCTTTGGCTTCGCCGCTTATATATACGTGCCTCGAGTGCACGTATATTACGATCCCCCGTCGGAGTTGATCACACGTTCACAGTAAAAAACACAATCGTAGCAGACGTTCGGTCCCTGCGCAAACAAGAAAAGCGAATCGGTGAAAATCTGAAGAAGAAATCTGTGGGGGCCCCCTCGATTTCGGTAGAAACGACGGGTGGAGTACACACCGACGGAGGTGTTCCGCAGTGTCTAAGCAGCAGTGAAGTTCGTGAGAGACTCTTTGGACGGTCGGGGGCACCGCGATCTTTATACCGTCCTTGCACACCCGGTACACCCGGTATAAACGCAGACGCGCTCGCGCCGCGCTTTTACATAACCCGGGAAAGTATATTTCGGCTCCTCTCCTACTTGCCTCCGACGATTCTTACGCACACAGACGCGCACGCAAGTGCGGCTCTCCTTTTCTTTATGCTTTCGTCAAAGACGTATATCGGGCTTATCTGGTGGACCGAGACCCGACGAGTTACCCTACCGATCATTAATTATGATAATGTAGGTACACAATCGTGCCTTGGGCATTTTAAAATCGTCGCTCGGCCGGTGAGTCATGCAGCTTGATGAGGCGAAACCAGTGTCTTTGCATAGCTAGTTTTGCGCGTACACGAGATTTACACGATTGAAAATCTGCTGTCTACAGTTTCTCTATAGTTTGAGAAAACGTGAATGTTTATTCCTGTACCAATCGACAATATTAAAAATTGCCTAGTTGTGCGAACGAGGGGCTTAAAGGGTTATTAAAAAATATAGGTAAAAATTATTTTGGAGCTAGATTTACTTGAAGAAAAATGTAAAAATTCAATTTTATTCAAAGCGTAAGCAAAATTACGCCATGAAAAAGTCAAGCTAGATTCATATACGAATAAAGAGTTATCTATTTTCGTAAGAAATGAGATTGATGATATTATATTGTATGGCAGAAATAACTTACTTCAAACATCGAATGATATGTAAATCGTGTTGATGAAATCTATTTACACTTTTAAAATTTAGTTAAAAATGCTTTTGAAATCTAATTAATTTAATTGAGCAAGTATTATTTAATTTTCCATGTGACTTTGAAATTATTTCGTCAAAATGGTATCTGCTAATAAAAAAGATGCGTGCGTCAGAAGAAAAAAATTTAATCCAATTTAATTATCATATATTATAATGATTCACTCTAACCATCTTAATTTTTAAAAAGTTCTGTTTTAAATTGTTGTTGTTAATAAATAAAAAACAAACATACTATCCGTTACTGTTTTTAATATTAAATAAGATGTTTTTGAAATTTAAACTATATCTTAACAGGTTTATATATTTAATCATTAGTTAAGAACAATTATTAAAACAAAATTTGCTTTTTAAAATATTCCTTGATTTTCTGATTTTTTTACAAATAGTTTAATTGTTTTACAAATACGTCGTGATTCTTTCAAAAAAATGTTCTTATACATTTGATATCCTAATCCTTTCACTATTTGCTCAGTTAATATTTGAAAAACTTTCCGCTATCTAAAATCATTCCTTTATTTACTGCCTTATTTAATTAGAAGTTGAAAAAACCATGTGAAAATTTATGAATTTGAAAATTCTATATTTTTTTATCCTATGTTTTGATTATTTTTCTTTTTGTATATTAATTAATCAAATACTGAATTTTTTTCTATATTTTAAATCAATATTATTGTATTCAGAATTCAAAAATTCTCATTGCAGACAACTTTCTTATTTTTATGTGCGTATTATTTTTTATTTTACTAATTATAATTGCTCATAAAACTTTTGTCTTAGAACTACACAAAATACAGTTGCACAATAACTTTAAAATATAAAACTGTTCAGTCTGTCTTATAATATGATTTTTTTCTTTTGATTTTTGTTTTGGTTCTTATTCTTTTTCATTACACAATCATTGAAAAATGAGATGCATAGGCAATATAAGTCGAATTTAAATTATTTTTAAGACGTCATATTGTATTAAAAATTATACACGATACATTATATAAATTCTGTAATGCTTAGCCTAATTAAATTTTAGAATATCTTCAACGATTATTGTTTTATTGCTTATTCTTTGTACATGCCATTTTATCTAGTTATAAAAATAAAATAAATCTATTTATGAGAGTAAAATGTAGAATCGCTGTTATGGTCTTTTATATCAGTAAATATTTTAAATTCTTTATAAAAGTCATTGACTTTTGGATGAATCAATGTATGCATATCTATTTTTATAGATATAATAAAGTGATTCAGATTAACTAATGCTTATTTATTACTAAAATAGGAATTTCTGATGGATAAAAATCAAAATTAGCATAACGATAGTAATTTGCACGTCTGGAATATGAAATATTCAAAATAAAATTATAAATTCAATCTTTTTGTGCTCTACAATTTTATTTTGTTCCTTTTATTTCTTAAAAAAAACATTAATGAGATTGTATTTATTCTGTATTTTTTTCAGAATCAAAGTTTTAACTAAATTATACTTTTTAATTTGAAAAATGAAAAATTGTTCTCATGCAGAAACTAAAAGTTTAGATTTTGGGAGAGAGTATATTTGAGTTATGTATTTTCATGCATATTCAAATTTAACATAGAACCTGTATTTTAAATATTCTTGAATCCATTTTTTGAGTTTTTGGAATTTTTGAGTATAATGCAGAAAAGTGAAACAACCCGTTCCAGACCCTAAAACATTAATTTAAATACTTAAGAATATTAGATGAAAGAATATTAAACAAAAATTTATCAATTAAAAGAAAATTATTTTTAAATTAACTTTCTTTTTACTGAAAACTTCTATTAAGTACAGAAATAAAATGTTGTCCTCATCTGTCTGTAATATTAGAAATATCTAAAATTGAACAAATTCGATAAATTAAAAAGTAAATATAATTCAATTTAAAATTTCAAAAACGTCTCGTCGAGTACAAGCACTCAAACTAACCAAAAGATAATGCAGCATCAATTTCGCTAGTTGAAGAATGCTCGCACGCGCGATACATAGTATTATTACCTTCCTCTCACCCCGCAACAACGTCATGTTAATGCCACATAGAAAACATACCGAAGTATTGCTCAAAGTAAACATCAAAGAGACGAATCATCGAACCCGACAAGTGACTTGGAACTTTTTTCCTTGCCGCGCGATTTTTGCACGCCCAGCAATTGTGAACCCATACTTTCTATCTTTCACTTTGTGAATGATTCTCGAATGTGTGGGTGTGAACGTCACTTTGACTTCATGAGATAATCGATCAGCTTTGCGGTGGATTCAGAAAATTATTCGTACAAAATCTGCCATTACTAAGGCGCGTTAATTGCAAAAAAAAAGAAAACTAGAGAATTCGATGGATAGAGCTGATTGTCTTCGATAATGTAATTTATGCTTGACACACATTTCGAACAAAGAATAAAGCGGCACGATCTTAAAGATTATTGCAGATTGATTCGTGATTACCTTATTCCAGAAAGAGAAAAACGATACTCCAAAAGGTGCATCCGTTTTCTTCAACGTTATTTATTTACTTTTCATTAATGATGCAGATAACTTTCGTACAGAAGATTATGTGAACTCAGCGATTCTAATGGTTGCATATTGCTGTCAATTTTATTAAAAAAATGTTAGCGTTTCAACAGAAAGAGTGTTCAGAGGCAAACAGAATCATAAGTAGTCTAAACCAGATAGCTAAATAATAACTTCATTGACTAACTAAATGAAGATTTAACTACACGTATTAAGCTAGTTTATTATTAATTTTTAAAATTTTATGTCCATGAAGATGTAATATTAAAATAGTTATAAATTAAATTCTCTTTTAAGTTTTTACGATAATGATGTTTGTGAGCACAGAAAACTTTTAAATCTCGTTTGAAAAAGATAAAATAATTAAGTTATGAAGTTTTTTCATTATCGTTGACAATATTCAACTATAAAATTCTGTTTATACAATGACTCTAATAGTCATTAACAAGCAAACGATGTAGTAAAAATTTTCATTAAAATAAATTTGCGAATTAAACTTTAGACAAAGAATAATTATATTACGTAAATACTAACTTATGTAAAATATTTGCACAATTACAAATTTTCATCATACTTATGCTCATCTAATGCAGAAAATGAAAAACATTAGAAAGTTAACTGTAGTGCAGCTAAAGCTATTAATGATTTATTATTGGATGACTAATTGAATTGAAAGTAGAAAAACCTTTAATAGTACAGAAAATTACATAATTTGTATAAATATGTAAAATTTGATTCCATGAAGATGCATTTTATATATGACACACTACCCCGTCTAGAAAAAACAAGTAATTTTTAATTTAGCAAATGTGCTTTACATTTTTCATTTTCATTTATCGAAGCCTTCAAAACAAAAAAAACAAAAATAAATATTTACAAAATACTTGTTATTGATTTATGCATCTTTTTAGATTGAACTAACAAATGTTTTGGTCGAAATCCTAAACTAGACGTATAAATAATTGATGAACGTAATATTTAAATTTTCCCATCATTTAGATTAACTTACCTTTGCCTGTTTACATAATTCTCGGAGAACGTGTATTGAAATTAACAAAACAAGCTTCTAGTCCATAATTTTATCGATATGCATATATATATACAAAACATACATACACAATTATTCTCCGTATCCGATTTCGATATGGGAATCTCCATCGATTTCAGATCCGACGTAAATATCAGTTTTAGTGCTTAACTAAATATTTCGATCATCCGTGTGCGCCATTATACGTAAACCACTGCAATAGACTTGGCATTTGAAAGGCGAATATCTACTTGAGTCTTCAAAATTGTACACGAACAAATAATAGATGTTATTATTTTTAGCCTATTATAACTATACTTAGAACAACGGCATTTTATAATAGTCTGTGTAAGATGAAATTTCTCAACATTTTTCAATGCATACCAAAAAGTTTATTTCAAGCGACTGAACGTCTTTCCCACTAAAAGGAATACCCTCGAGCACTTTTCGTATCGAGCGATTAACCTGGCTAAAATTTATTGCGCACCAAAAAATGTCAAGTTCAGAAATCTCAGGCGAGCGCGCGA
Organism: Ormyrus labotus; assembly: GCA_035582975.1. Lineage (NCBI taxonomy): Eukaryota > Metazoa > Arthropoda > Insecta > Hymenoptera > Ormyridae > Ormyrus > Ormyrus labotus. Next base: position 11,999,647 of record JAWWEO010000001.1, on the reverse strand, counting down.
AATTTTGTAATCGCTAACGAAATAAAATCATCTAACATAACTCAAACGCGTCGCGGCGCTTTTAATAAGCAGCGAACGCGTGAGATTCGAAGGCGCGCGCATAAAATTTTCGTCCCCGCGAGGTTGCGCTTGCGAAATCTGCGCCGAGGGGCCCCCATACCGCGACCATAATTTCTGCCCCGACAAAAAGAAGCCAAGAAAATTCTGACAGGTCGACCGCCGTAGATTATATTCTTTACGGTGTTTCTGCTCGACGACCTTCGCTTGTTTCTTAATAAAACGCAATGCGTTAGTGCGTAAAGTGGAGGGAGGGGTACAGCTAGAATATAAATGGTATAGGTTGTTTAAAGAATAGTGATATGATTATTATTTTAGAAACAATATTTAACATTTTGATGATTGCTTCTAATTAGTTCGGGTCGTTCCTTTTTAAGATTATGCTAAATAGTATTATGACGGCAAGTTATTTTTCTTGTGATGGATAGAATATTTATTTTAGTATTTTTTAAAAATTTCAGGAACTGTCGAAGGTTAATTTCACAATTTCTATTTTTATATCTTAATCTTATAAAATAATGACAATGAAATCAAGAGTCGAGTATTTTCAAACTGCTATTGATTGTTATAGCTATCTTAAAAAATCTTAAATAATGTTTTACCGATCATTCTGAATATTTCAATCTCAAAATTAAACATTTTTACATGCCTGGTACGAGAACTAGCTTTAATCTATATGTATGCTGCTTACAACTCAAGTCAATTACACGTTTTATATATACATATACAAATTACGCAATTGATATACAAATTTAATACATTTTAAAAAAATAATTCTTTTTTTTTGTAATACATCTTGGTCTTATATAATTCTGAACTTAAAAGAATATGAGTAGACTATGCTCATTTATAAATCTATAAAAACCAGGTTTATAAAGCTAGTAAAGCATTAATTTACTTTCTACTAGACGATAAAAGTTTTGCCGACACTCCCATCGATTATTCATTCGTGCTACTTTATTTGCGTCTGTAGTAAAGAAACATCTCCCGTACTTTCGGACGCGAAAATGAATTTCAGACGTCATGGAAATCTGTAATCCGACGCTTATAGCGCGTAATACCAATGACCCCCGAGATATCAGATCGCATGTGCATTGGCATCAATGTGGATGATGCGAAATGTAAGTTTTGCGCGGTTAAGAAATTACGCGATCAGCGCTCGTTGCGAAATAGTTGTAGGAATCGGGTCGTCATACTTTTTTTTGCGTAGGTTGTAGAAACTTATTTTCAGAATTTTAATAATGTGAATGTAATGTTTAATTATATAATATTCCGCATTGAAGCCATCGGATAATTTAATTGACTGTATTAAAAGTTTTTCTCATTCTTTTATATTTAACCTCTATTCTAAACTTGATTCTAATCTTCTCTTTATAGAATCTTTCTAATCGTTCAAAAAATCTAGACCAAATATCTCCCTTATAGGGAGAGTATACCGAAGGTGTAGATCTAGAATTTATATAAAACTTTGGATTCGGAATAGTTTTATTAACTTCTTAAAAGTCTGAGAAAAACTTTGGTTAGCTGTGACGTTTCCTTTTTCCTCCGGATAGACTTCAGCGTACACCAGGATCGATTTTAGGAATTAAAAGAAACGAAGTGCGAAGTGCGGAATCCGGAAAATAATGTTGTCCATACATGTATTATTCATTACTTAGCTCTAGGTTTTATTCCGGCCTTATCAATACCATTTTCTTGATGGGAATAGATGTTTTGCAATAGAATTTGACTCCTGCAATTTTCTCAAGATCCATAACCCGGTAGGAGGAATCAAGATTAGAATAGAGGAGGAAACTATCCTTGCAAGTGCAAACGCCCGTTGATCTGATATAATTATTTAGATCACTCAATATTTTAAAGCATAAATTAATTTGAACTGCAGTTTTTTATCTAACTTACTTGTGCGAATAAGCAAAAAAACAGATGTAGAAAATAATTTTAGTGAATAGTCAACAGTAAATAAATTACTTATTATCAAATAAGTAATAAAATAATTAACAATCACATGGTTTATCGTGCACCATTTGATTTTATTATTGTGCATATTGTTAGTTAGCTTAGGTTAAAAGTTCGTTTGTTTCTTGCTTGTGATATACCTACCATAACATCCCTTATTATATTTTTTACTCTTTGATAGTAACTGTCAATTGCGCTTTATATACTGTGAAAATTCCATTAGTTTTTTTATCAATTAAATCAATTGCTTCCTTCTTGAGGAAGCATTTTGATAGTAATTTTTGGAGTTGTTCGAAAAATCGGTTATAATTGTATTTTAAGGTGTCAGAAACAAGAATAAATGGTTTTTGAAAAATGTCTGTTGGATGTGTGTGTGTGTGTGTGTGCGTGTGCGTGTGCGTGTGCGTGTGCGTGTGCGTGTGCGTGTGCGCGTGCGCGTGCGCGTGCGCGTGTGCGTGTGCGTGTGCGTGTGCGTGTGCGTGTGTGTGTGTGTGTGTGTGTGTGTGTGTGTGTGTGTGTGTGTACGCCTGATCTCAGCTTCTACTGAACGGATTTTCATTGTTCACGGCTCATTTTTTTTGCTTTTTTTTGTGATGGCGAAATTATGAAAAGAAATCGCGCGATCCTGGACACGAACTTTTTTAAAATAAAGAAATAGTCCATCTTTTTGCATGAAACTTTTTCTGCATTAAAGATTGACTTAAAATATGGATATATAACGCGAATTCCATCCATATAAATTAAAAATATAATTAATAAAAAGAATTTTTTTCGAAAAAACCTTAACCTAAAATGCCTAAGTTTAAGAGGCACGCACATAGCGCCCATCGAAGGCTGATCATTCGTTTGACACTCAGACTTGCCTCGAGGCGCTATCGCGCCTCTTGATTATATGTATAATATAGTACTGTCATATTTTTATCATTATTATTATTTTATTATAACTTTTTACATTAGTTTTAGAATTTAGTTTGACTAATAATAGTTAGAGAAAATTCAATTTACTTGAAATTTGTATTTAATTTTTTTCAAAACGAAGATAGTGTGAA
>JAWWEO010000001.1:11953000-11996485 GCA_035582975.1 Ormyrus labotus | reverse complement strand
TCTTGCGAAATCTAGCTAGAACGTGAAAATTCTACTTTAATTCTAGCGATATTATCGGAAACTTGCTACCAGGGTATCAATAAACTGATTAAGGCTTTTTAAATTAAGAATTAATCTAACACTTTTGTCGGGCTTTTGAACTAAAAAAATATTCGACAAAAATTGATCCTGGACAGGTTTACCTTCAACTAAAGCGCCCTTAATTATTAAATCGGCAATTAAAAGAGAAATATTTCCCTTTTCTAACGCAGAAAAATGTTGACTTACACAACGCGATGGATGATAAGACTTAAATTTAAGGTGATCCTTCCCTAGGCCGTATCAAGTTAGGGGGCCACGTAACTACGGAGCACCAAACTGCGTTCAACTCGCTAGTGATCAAAGAATATTTGGTAGAATATTCCCAAAAAATTCTAGAAGATTCTTCGTCTTCTAGATTCCTACCTTTATTGTTAAAAGTAAAAACAGTCTTTTTGTTTTCCTGAAAAGATTATAAACTAAAAAAAAAACTTCAAAAGAAAAAAGTCTGTTATGTATTTTCGAAATTCGAAACTTTTTTGATACAACATTGTTTGTTTACATCTTATAAATGTGTGTTTAAAATTTCAGATCTTAATATTTTATAGAAAAAATTGAGGAAATAATCTTGTGAAATAAAATCGCGCAGCGGCACGAATTTTTTGCCGAATTTTTGATGTTTTTTTTTACGTTTTGATTAATAACTTTTAAAAACGTTTGACGACCTTGGAGCCCTAAATTCCTAATTGATTTGAAATTAAATTATCTTTCATTTGCTTATATTTTCATTGGTGTGTGCAATTTCTTTCTATGTTATTTTCAAAAGAGAAGTCTAATTATTTACTGTTAATATGGAAATACATGGGAAGAAATTATTTTACCCGTCATATGTGAAAAATTACATAAAAAGAAATTGCACACACCAAGGAAAGTATAACCAAATGAAAGATAATTTAATTTCGAATCAATTAGCACCTTAGAGCCCCAAGGTCGTCAAACGTTTTTAAAAATTATTAACCAAAACGTAAAGAAAACAGCAAAAATTCGGCAAAAAATTCGTGCAGCCGTGCGATTTTATTTTACAAGATTTGTTCCTAAATTTTTTCTATAAAATATTAAGATCTGAAATTCTAAACACACATTTATAAGATGTAAACAAACAATGTTGTATCAAAAAAATTTAGAATTTCGAAAATTTGTAACAGACCTTTTTTTTTGAAGTTTTTTTTTAGTTTATAATTTTTTCAGGAAATCAAAAACATTGTTTTTACTTTTCACAATAAAGGTAGAAATCTAGAAGACTTGAAGAATCTTCCAGAATTTTTTGGGAATATTCTACCAAATATTCTTTGAGCACTACAACCAGCTGTACAACTTACGTTATCTTTTAACGCTTTCTCGTGTACGGTTTTTTCTGTGAGAGTTTGGATGAACTGCGAGGCGAACACGAGCGACAGTCTGTGCGCGTTGCTCGTTGACTCTTCAGTAAGTTCGGCACTGTCTTCTTCTGCCCTCCCGCCGATGCCGAACAAGACTTGCTCAGAGAGCGGGGAGGGCCCTTGAAGTTTTTTGGCTCCTTAGGTAAAATTGGCCTATTTATTTTTAAATCGCCTGCTGACTGATCAATAAGCTTGGCCGACTACAAGGTTTCAGAAAGTTTATTTCCGAATAATAGGTTATCTGGCTCTGCTGTCTTTAGGGTGTCCTTCATAGCTGAATTTATATTCGCTAAAACTAGACTCCGAGGAATTAACGTCTCGTCATGCATCATATCTACCATGAGACGGCACACATCACTCAAAGATTCGATGATTGGAACATTGTTTACTTCCTCTCCTTGTAACAGAGAAGAAATAGACTTAGCTATACCTGCTATACACGCAACTAACTTTTTTGCTTGATGACAATTCTACTGTCTCTTCCCTATTACAAATTTTATCGGGTTCTATGAGGTTTCTGCTCCTTTTTATCGGGATTTATGAGGTCTTTGTAATAGAGAAGAGACAGTAGAATTGTCATTAAGCAAAAAAAGTTAGTTGCGTGTATAGCAGGTATAGCTAAGTCTATTCCTTCTCTGTTACAAGGAGAGGAAGTAAACAATGTTCCAATCATCGAATCTATCATCAATCATCGATAAAATTTTATCGGGTTCTATGAGGTTTCTGCTCCTTTTTATCGGGATTTATGAGGTCTTTTTCAACAGGGTTGTGTTAGTAACTTCATTTACTGCATGTTTAACCTCCGCATTTAAGATTGGCGGATCAAGAAATAAACAATTACTAGGCAAAGGCTACTTTTTTAAGAGGTTATCCCTTTCTTCAGTAGGCAAGCACAATTTTATGATGTCCGCCCAGCGAACAGCAAAACTGGAGTGAATAGCGGGAGCTAGAGCACGTTCTTCGACTATGCGAACACCAATCATCTATAATGTCCTTGCTAAGATCTTTTTCCGTATTAAGTTGCTCCTTCTGTGCGCCGTCTATACTCTGCAATTTTGACGCAGTCGTTGCGTCTGTTGTATTCTGTGATTTTGACGCAGCTATTGCGTCTGTTGCACTCAGCAATTTTGACGCAGCCGTTGCGTCTGTTATACTCTGTAATGTTGGTACAGTTGCGTTCGCAGTTCTCGGTACAGCAGAAATTTCCTTGAACGACATAGACGCCAGAGTTTGCGCGCCATTAACTGGGTGTTCGCTGCCTTTTCCAGCCATTTTTCCCTTACTATTGCTTCGCTCTGAAGACTTCCTTTCATCGGATGACGAGCGAGATCCTGGAATGTTACGATATACGTACTGATATGTCGAAAAATGACGCAAAATAAAAAGCATAATTCTGTCGAACAGGTAGAGCCTGTATGACAAGAAACAGCGTAGACTCGTTATATAACCATCAGACAAAGGTTAGAGCCTTTGCTACAAATTTGCTACACACAAAAATAGAGCTTTGCGTAAATTGCAGGTATTGTAATTACAATTGTTTAGAATTTTTCAAAAAAAGAACTAAACTTGTGCAAAGTATTGTAAGATATCTTACTGTAATTTTTTCCCGAACAACTCGAGCTCGTCGACGAGTAACGATGGCGATGTTTCTTCTTCTTACGCATGCTCCTTTTCATAATTTTCTTTACGTATTTTTTCAACCGTCTTGAATCCTTACCTCGACCCATGGTTCACAATAAAGGATGAAAAAACAAATTTCAGCACACCGTACTTGTGGCTCTTCTGACACAAAAGCAGAGAATGAGATCCGCAGCGCGGCGCGGCGTGCAGGTCTAGATTTTTGCTTTAAAACTGTGGAAATTCTGACAGGAAGTGGGGAGACTACCAATTGATCTCTTCAGAGGAGGCGCAAAATTACAACAATTATATATCCCACATTGAAGCCATCGGATAATTTAATTGATTGTATTAAAAGTTTTTCTCATTCTTTTATATTTAACCTTTATTCCAAATTTAATTCTAATCTTCTCTTTACAGAATCTTTCTAACGATTCAAAAAATCTAGACCAAATATCTCCCTTATAGGGAGAGTATACCGAAGGTGTAGATCTAGAATTTAAATAAAACTTTGGATTCGGAATAGTTTTACTAACTTCTTAAAAGTCTGAGAAAAATTTGGTTAGCTGTGACGTTTCCTTTTCCCTCCGGATAGGCTTCAGCGTACGCCAGGATCGATTTTAGGAATTAAAAGAAACGGAGTGCGAAGTGCGGAATCCGGAAAATAATGTTGTCCACACATGTATTTTTCATTACTTAGCTCTAGGTTTTATTCCGGCCTTATCGATACCATTTTCTTGATGGGAATAGCTGTTTTGCAGTAGAATTTGACTCCTGCAATTTTTCCAAGATCCATAACCCGGTAGGAGGAATCAAGATTAGAATAGAGGAGGAAACTATCCTTGTGCGAACGCCCGCTGATCTGATATAATTATTTAAATCACTCAATATATTAAAGCATTGTACGGACCTAGTAAATAAAAATATAAGTATGTTAAATTAATATGAACTGCAGTTTTTTATCTAACTTATTTGTGTGAATATGCAAAAGAACAGATGTAGAAAATAATTTTAGTGAATAGTGAACAGTAAATGATATCGCTTATTATCATAAGTAATAAAATAATTAACAATCACATGGTTTATCGAGCACCATTTGATTTTATTATTGCACATATTGTTAGTTAGCTTACTTTAAAAGTTCTTTTGTTTCTTGCTTCTGATATACCCACCATAACATCCCTTATTATATATTTTACTCTTTGACAGTAACTGTCAATTGCACTTTGTATACTGTGAATATTACATTAGTTTTTTTATCAATTAAATTAATTTTTAATATTAAGTCATTATTTTTCATAGTAATTAATTAATTATTTTTAATAATTAAATGAAAATATGTTAGAATATTCTCCACGTAACATATTATCAATATATTAAGTATACTTTTTTAAATATTAAACAATAGTAAAATACTTGCTTATCTTTTTTTATTTTACAGTATTTTCTACGTATAAAGATAAAATATGATTACGTTTCAGCGTCCTCATTTATTGAAAGACAAGATTACAGTAACGTACGAAATTGCTGTTTTAACAATCTATATCAAAAATTTTAATGGAATGAGATTCTGATAAAATTAATATAAAAATATTTATGGATAATTACCAAACCAAAATTTTCATAGCACAAGACGTAAAGTCCACCACACGTTAATTGACAAGGATATAAACTTCGGAGAATTAACATTTTTATCAACTTTTTAGATGGATCCTTAAAGTGATACCACCTAATACTATAGCTAAAATAAATGCAAGTTTAGTGTTCAGAAAAAATAAGTTTATCAGCTCAAAATAAATACATACGCAGTTTCACGAATGGAAAAACTGCTTTCAATAACCCTTTGGCCTGGCATGCACATGTAAAACAAGCGTATAAAATATCCGCTGTAAGCTAAGACACCTCTAATAAAGTCGCTGGGATCCTCCGCCAAAAAATGAAGCATAAGCAAGAACTACAACAATAGTAAAAAGTTCTTTATTTTTCCAAAGAATAATGTAACGGAAAAGTTACGCACATAAATCGTTGCAAATGTGATAGCAAACATGTTGAAACCGGTTCCTATTAAAAAAGCGACGCTGTTAGAACCTTCCATTACAGTGTAGTAACTAGAAATGCATCAATGTAAATTCTTTGTTTAAAAGCAATTTCATTTGTGTTTTTTACTTACTTCAGAGCTTCAGTATGCATCAAAATTGCACTACTAACACGAGCGTACACCTCTTTATCCACTGTTTTACTCGTTGGGTTCTCTTTCAATATCTTGTCTGCCATCCACAGCCGTTGACTAAATAATAACGGTAAAATTTCGAATCTTTAAAGAAAGTATTGTTCTACTTACCGAACGACAGCGAGCAATGAGAGTAAATGTTGGGCGTTGTTAATGTAATTCGTGTCAAAAGAACCAATATTTAGAAGTGAAACGAGAGTAGCTACGTATTCGTGAAGGTACAAATAAGTGTAGTATTTTTCTTGGTCAATTCCATAATCCACAAAAAAAGGTAGAATTTTCTTTCGAGGTTCATCCAGCGGAAAGGATTTGTCATACATCGGCGTGGTCAAGCAGAGCAAAGTGAACATGTGCAGAGCGACAACGGTAAATCCTTTAACGAGTGAATTCGCTGTAAGCTTTTTATGATTTTGCATCATTTACTTTCATATTGAATACCACCTATGTAAAGAAGGGTTAAAAATTTTCCTTGGCAAGCAAACTTGTCCATAATTTTGACTTCGTCCTCGTCTGTTATATCTGCCCAATGTTTTTGAATTAAAGATGCCAAAGCAGCACGCTATTTATATTAAGTAAAAATAATTATGCAAATGTATTATAATAAAAGAGTTTTCAAATCACTTCTTACCTTTCGATGATAGAAATAATTGAGCACTGTGTTGAAAAGTATTCCGTAAAAGAAACATATACATGATAAATTTATGCAAACGATTCCTAAATCATTCTTCAGTTCAGCTTTTGCACGAACTAACTAAAATAATAAAATATTAGATTCGTTATGAGATTCAAAGGCAAAAATCGTGATATTCTAATTTTTACTTACTAGTGGTATAATTATAGAAATTGAGATAATGGAACAAATTAATACTTTTACGAAACTCGATAAGGGAGGGGCCAATGGCCAAATGCCTGATAAATTTAATAAAAATTTATTTATTTTATAATAACGAGGATTATCGTAAACGTCTAGTTTATTCATGTTTAAGATTAATAGAACTTTACAACCAACATTATAATGAATCATTTTTAAAAAAAATTTTTTTTGTTTAGTTATTAGAAAAAAAATTATTTTAATTACTTCAAATAACTGTAATTTACTCCTTTTAATTACGCGCTAACTGTAATTAATGGACTTTTATGACCTTTGCATTCATAACTACATAAAAGTTATTAACTTTAAATTCTTATGATGAATTTAAAATCGACTTAGAACGTCGGAAATTATGTTTTCAATGTAGTTATCTTTAGATTTACAACCATTACCACAAGAAAATAAAACTGAACAAATAGATTTTTAAATAAATTGATTACAAAATATTGAAATTTTACGGACTAAATATTTTTTTTCCAGCTAAATGATAATAAAAATATTGCTTGTACAATTACTTCACAAATATTAATATAATATAAAACAAATATTTATCCAAGTATTATGAATTACAAGAAACTTTTCTTTCCTTCCAGTTATCATCTATTGGTAGAAACTAAACTGTCAAGTACAATTGCTTGTCATGTGTAGAATGACTGACGGGTCAGTGTACAGTAACAAAAGCAAAATAATAATTAAGGGCAGGCCGGAGTTCATGTCATTTGACGTTATGACGGTCTGCGACACCTATTTGAGCCCGTGCATAAGATCGTACTGTGACGCGTAAAAAGACGTCAAATCAGTTGTCTCCGACCTCCACTTAAGTGGTAACTAGAGTGCCGTTAATATTTTATAAGGCATTTCCATCTTTCGTTTAATCGCCCGTCTTGTCCAGTATTTAAAAGTTTTATTGTTAATTATTTATAAAAAAAAATAAATGAAAATTATAATTTATTTATTTTAATTGTTTAAAACATTTTCCAATGCCTTTAAAATAAAATAATTGTTCAAAAAATAGGGTAATTCAAAAAATTTTCTATTAATAAATCATAAAATTAATGGTTAATTGATTTGCGTGTATTAGCAAAATTCAATTGAACCTTCTTAGTTAAGTCACTTAACGTCGAAGCAGCAAACGTTAGCCAGCCAGCAGATACATCTATGACTATACGCCTTGCACTCGGTTCATGAGAACGGAGCTTCGCGGTCTGCGAGGTAAAAAGAGGGAGAGAGAGAAGTAAGCGGGCGCGCCACTTGTTCTACCCGTCATAGAGTTACTCTCCCACTGTAATCGATCGACTGTTTGTTCGGCCTACGAACAAAGGCAATAGTATATTAAAGTCACAAGCCGTCGCTTGAAATGGAGGGAGAAAAAAATTTACTCATAGGAGTATAGGAACAATGAAACGTGTATTAATCCAATATCGTTAATCGGCGGATGAATATTGTAAGAAGGCCGTTAATTATCAACCTCGTAATGCAGTTGTTAAATAAGTCATTTAAGAGAAAATGATTGCAAAAAGTTTGACAGGTAGTTCCAAAACTACTCTATTATTTATCAAAGAAAAGAATTTAACAGGTATAAACGAATTAATCATTATAATTGTGAGATGCTGCTAATATAATTTCAGCTCTTTAGGAAATTATGACATTAGGCATAACATTAGTTCTCGTGTCGCTAATAATGTCGATGAATTAATTTATTTCATGATCTCACCTTGCATTAACCGGAGTCAAGTGCAGATCGTTCAACGTATTAACGGTACTCCGTCAAAACAACGTTAAATTGAAGTATAGTATTATCTCGTTGGCATAATTGACAGAATAGGGTATTGAATTTGTGTGGTTAGTATCAGTTGTTACATCCTAAAGACGTATTTTTATTAAAAATATCCTTGTCAGAGACCGATTGACCTTCTCTTCCCAAAAATTAAAAGCACTGAATAAGCGATCAGTGCCGTTCGGTTGCAAAACAATTTAAGTATTAAACGAGAGCACCGCCTCATAAGGAGGGGCTCTCATTAATTGAATAAGCAAAAGGAAACAATATATAAGGAGGGAAAAATCAGCTAAAGCCGATTTTTGTTTGTTATCCGTCAATCGCTGTTTGTTGTAACGCGTATTTTAATACCGCAATATAAAGTATACTTTCTATTTGGAAGTCCAGTGAGAGTGGACCAAAACATAAGTAAGTACTAATAAAATGGTAATAATCTAAAATCCGAAATACAAGTTGGTGGAGTCTACTATCCCCTAGATCCCGCAAAAAGAAAATATATATATCTAAAGTCTTTGCATTTAATAAATTCAGACTTAACACAGTAATAAGTTCGACAGTTTTCAATAATAATTCATAATATAAATCGAAACAAAATTGTTTAATTTTATTTGAAGACAGATTTTAAAACCTTTTATCGTTTTCCCATTTATTTAAAAAAACTTAAACTCAATCATTTTGATAATAATTGATATGTTATGCTTTACTAGCCGTTCAGATTCAAAGAAAACATTTCCAGCAATCAATCGTAATAAAGTAATTCAAATGACTTAATTATCAAGTCATTAGAATTACTCTAAAAGATAGATAAAAAGTAGATATATCAAATAATTATATTTATACTTAAGAAATTGTCATTCAACTAAAGTGATTTTGAACGAAAAAAAACTGAAAAAAAATCAGCACGAGACGACAGCTTATTCGCCGAGCCTCTTCCGAACCTGAATAAAAAATAAAAGAGAAGAGAAAACTCTGAGAAAGCGAAGGAGCGATCTCGCTCGTTGCATCCTGCTCCCGATGGCGCGGCGCGCGGATTACACAGCTCAGGCTTGCTTTACGCAATCGGGGATCACGACACTGATAACTTAAATGCCTACTTGCCTCGTCGACCTCGCGCTGTGGGAATCGAATTGAACTCTCTCGGGGATCGGCGTCGAAGCCTTGGCCCCCGTCTAACATCGACGTGGTATACCCCGCGTATGTGCAAGCGATTCGACGATGGACGACGCGCGGTGCATCGGTATGTGAGTCGGTGTAGCTCTTTCACGACGCTCGGAGCTACCGCTTTCGTTGTCAAAGCTAGACGTGAAAGGACGACTCAAAAAAAGAAAAAAAAACTACCCAGATTTATCGGTGCTGTCTTGCTGCTTAATTGTAGGCAGATTCGTGCTAGCATAAATTTTAATCAGTCGCTGGGAGAACGGAATGAGAGAAAAATAGTTTTTAAATGGATGACGTCTTCATTAGTTCGCTTTGTAACGAAATGAAACGGGTATGCTGATATTTTTTAAAATTTTAGTAAAGGACGATTTTTGTTTTCTTATTATATGGATAATATCATAGGTTTGAGAAAGAAAAGGGAAGCACAAAAAACTCCGTCCTTCTAGCTAACCAATTTATGTAATCGACCTGAAAAGAGACAAAGAATTCAATAAATATTTAGTATATATTTAAATTTCGTGTCTTCCTTTTGAAAGAAATTATCTTCTAAATACAATCTCCAATTATATTTATAATTTAAAATATAAATTAATTCTAATGTCTTGAATCAAAAATGCATGTAATTCCAATGTATTGGTTCAAGAGAATTTAATAATTGTCGAAAAAAATCGATTTTTGTATTATTCTAGTGCATTTGCAAATCCTTATTAGTATGTAATTTTTAAGTATTCGAAAATTAAGGTCCATTAAAATTAATATCAAACAAGACTTCAAAAAGAGTTATTAATTAACGTGTCTGGATCGAAAATTTGCAAACACGAAATGTATGCAAATTTTTTTTCCAAATTTTTTTCTTATATATGTATATAATTAGAACATAAAGTAAAAGTTAAACGAACATCCCAACATATAGTAAAAAGTCGAAATTACAGTTTTCAACTTTACCAACGCTTCGCAAAGAAAATTTCTCGTAAAACATCAGTCGATATCCTTGATGGTATTATAATATTCTTCCGCAAAAGCTCAAAGGATAATTTCTTTAATTTATTGTCCACTTTTTTTTCGTTTTCTTTACTTTCACGCTGCACTTGCTAGAGGTCGTTACAAAGTAACGTTATGTGGACATAAAGCATAAAAGCAGTGCTTTAAATGAAATTTATTGAAAACATTTCTAATGCTATACAAGAATATAAAATTAAAAACTGTTATTTTTATTTTGCTATAAATCTACGAGGATATATATAATCGTGTTGAAAAGTTAAAAACTATGTAAATTTTACAATTTGAATTCTTTTTATACATTGCGTAATGAAATAGCTTCATTTATGTAGTTATAAGTATGTAAATTTTTGCCAACCAAATAATAGATATATTTACATGAAAAAGACATATAAATACCTGTAATTACGCAGCAAGCCTCGAGTCTCGGTCATTTTGCAAAAATTTTTAATGTTATTTTTTTTATAAAATTTTAATATTAACCATAAGTAATACGTAATAAATATAGTAAAGATTTACCTCATACACACCTTTACTATTTACATAAACTTTGTCAATTCGCAAACTTTCATCTTCAAAACATTGTTGCAACATTTAAAGTTACAATCAATTATAAATTCAATTCATTTTCATGGAAAGAAATAGTTGAAATATTAATGAAATGAAACTTTTTCCACCGTTTTCGTCAATTAAGATGTAAGTGATTTTGTAAATTATACAATGGTTTAATAAATTTGCATAATTTTTTCTAGATCGCATACAAGTCACCCGAAAATGTTTCATTTCTTACGGAATTCAATAAAATTAATTTACAAATGTTTCTGAAAACTACGGCATTCATTAAAACAGATAAATCATCAACGTAGAAAGCATTAAAATACTTTCGTAACCTTTGCATTCGCCTCCAATTTTAAATATCCTTTAATCCATCACGTAATCGCCTTTTATATCACCAATTCGTTTGACAAGCTACACTTCATCTTCTCCGATTCAAGCGGCTAGCTGTTCTTTCCATTCTCCCCGAACTTTAATCCGGAAAATGAACTCGAAAAAGGTAGAATATTAATCGAAAACCGTAATAAAAATCTTTGCACACCGAGTCCGGGGGCCAGAACTTTGCGACAAAAACAAGCAAAAGAAACGCCCTCAAAATTTTACCTCTCCCTCTCTCTCTCTCTCTCTCTCTCTCTCTCTCTTTCTCTCTCAAGAGCCGGCAGGCAATTGAAAGTTGAAACCCCGCCAAACGCCTTATCTATATATCCGCGTGCCGCCCGGCGAACGTATTAATGCGCTTCACGTAACAGACGCGTCCTTAAATCTAGCGCCTCTTATTAAAGTGGCAAGGCGTCTCTCTCTCTCTCTCTCTCTCTCTTTCCCTCTCTCTCGTTCTCTTTCTCTTTGCTTCTTACTTTATTAATAAGAGATTCTGTTTACACCGACGCGAGCTTTTATGAACGTAATAGCCTTCGTTTTTTTTTTTCCTGGAACGGAGAGGGGAGAGTTATTGCGCAAGTGGCATGAATTATTATTTATGCTTTTGCGCCTTTTCGAAAAATGGTTATTAGAGACATTTTTCAAGATTGAAGAGCAACTATTATTTACATGTCGAGGCGTGGCTGAGGGGATAATTGTTCAGCTGATGGACGGAAAATGAATAAGCTGATGATTCTGTTTGCTTTTTTGAATCGCTCTTTGCCGGAGAGCTTTTAACGGTATTTTAAAATATTAGGATGATTTTAGATCGGTCGATTAACTTATTCAACTAAACAATGTACCTAATACTTTAATGAAGCGTAATTAAGAAATTATTCTAATTTTTTGCAAATATAAATGATGTAGCATATAACTATGTAATTATGATTTATTAACATTAACAATTTAATTTAATCGCTTGTCATTCAACTAAAATGTCTTCAGTTAAATTTTGAGTAAATACTCAGCAAACTCATAGAGTCAAATTTATTAATATGCAAATTGCCTGTAACCTATTACCAAGATATTAAATTTTTTTTTCGTGTAACTCATCAACATTTTTCAGTCCAGAAATAGAAAATTATCAGAAAATGTTCTATTAGTAGAAATCTTTTAGAAGCATCAAACTAGTAATTCTTTCTTATCTTACAATCAGAGAACTTTATTTCAAAGACAAATCAATAATCCTAAGTGGTTTACATTGACTGGATCGCTCTCGACTCGATAATAAAAATAAAGAAAATCGACTAAAAATACTCCCTGATGTAACTGAAATTGCACTTAACATAATTGAGTAAAACTGCTCGCAGTGTAGTATTTAACATTAAATTTAGAAATTACGTAAATTATCATCGCACGGCCAGACTCGAGTGGAAAGATCCTTGTAATAGAACTCGAATTATTGTAACTTAATCATCCTCGTCGTCCTTAATCTCCGTAAGAGGCATCAATCAGCTGCTTCTGCGGCATTGCGGCGCTTCTCAATCTTCCTGCTTCTCACCGCTTCTTCTTATACACTTTGCAGCTGTTTACTCCATAAACAACGGCGGCGACACAACAACAGGCCGCACGGGAAATTCGAAGTTTTCGCGTATTTTACGGGATTAACGACGATGTCTGTGCCGATGTTTAATAAACATCGATCCTCGTCTTTCGTTAATAAATCAATAACTCGCCTATTAGATGTTCCCATAAGCAGCTACGAAAGTCGTGAAGTATTGTGCCGACGGCCGGCAGTACTTTTTCCTCGTAAATCGTAGTTGTACAACTTAAATATGAATCTTTGTCGAAATTACTGAGTGTATAGTCTAATTTTAATTATTATATCTTGAACGTTAGATGGAATTTTCTTACTGTTTATATTAAGCTGTTATGTCAGCAGAAAATGTTAGTGTAGGTCTTGATAAATCGAAAACGACGTAATGATTTCAAAGGATATTCATTTTTTTTATTAATTATTTAGTACTTTAACATACTTAATAGAAACGATGCAGTTTCTCAAATTTTATTACAGGATTAAAATTTTATGATATAAAATCTCCTTTTATTAATTTTAAAGTCCTATAAATAAAAACTACCTTTAATGTAAACACTGATATTTCCAGTATATTTTTGGAGGATGGAAAATTTATATTTATACTGATTTAGCATAATTATTTTATCAACTTGCGATCATTGAAATTATTTTAATTATTATTGAGTATTAAAATATGTGAGCAATATAAACATTTACAATTATAACCATTGATATTGATACATATAATATATATTATCTACAATTTTTCAAAATTTGCTAATTATATTACTTACTAAAAGTTTATAAATCTTCTATAAATTTGTTATCAATAAAAGATATCGGTAATATAACTAAATAAAAAATTGTTACTTTCATTCTATTAAATATTTCAAACGATTTATTTTTGATAGCAAAGTTATTCAATAAAAGATCAAAATAAACAGTATATCTATAAAATTCTATATATGAGTCAGGTATATACAGTGTGAGCATAAGGTTTCACACATTCCTGTACTCGAAGTGCATCAAAGTTTAAACAAATAAAAGGTTACCTGTATGTCGAGGCTCAAATTCGCCAGTACGTCCAACCGTCAAACAGACATATTCCTTCGAAAAATGTTTGAAAAACTTTTTGAAATTCAATCGAGGAGGTTTCAAATGCATTACCCTTTGGCTAAGTGTTTTGGGTTGGAGCTGCCCGGGGTACTCGTGTTCACTTGCAAGAATTCATGCTTTGATATGAGAGAGCTTACGGGAAAGGGATCCTCGGTTCTCGTGTAAACCAAAATTTACAGAGAGGGTACTTGGACTGCCCTGAAGGTGTACGGTGCGCGATCAACAGAACACTGAAAAAAATTAGTGTTTGATGTTGGTATCATAATTAGTTCCGTGATAGATTGGACTTTAAATTGAATTGCTTCGGGTTCAAAGTAAATGGTATTTTAACGAATACTGCGAAATATTGCTTTTAACAGGCAGGGATCGATTTTTCACTCACTACGTAATTAAAAATATATGTCACAATTACATTTTTCTGTAATTAGAGAATCGCAGTAAAGAAAGTTGTTGAAAATATTAGCTTTCTATGTAATAAAATTTCACAGTCAATAAAAAAAAGCTCATCAACCCTGCCGTATAATCCCCCATGAAATCCTGTTAACTGTAAGATGGTTTTGTACTTAAATATAGTGCTTCAAAGAAATAACTCATAGTATATCGTCCACTACAACAGGTGAAATATTTTTTTATTTAATTGTTCCTTTAATTTGATTAAATAGTGTTATCGCCAATAAAAATTTAAGTTTTTTCTTAATAGATCACTACTTACATCGCTTTGATCAGTCATAAGTTATACGTATTTCTTCTGTAAAATGCATGAAAACAATTAAAAGTATAAAGTAACATTAAATAAATTATTCATTCAAGTATTATTTAAATTTAATAAATACGAAATTCCTAATTTTTTTTATTACGAAACAATTGGTTAAGCATTGAATATTTTTACATGGATTTTTACATAAAATTATAATTTCACGCAAAGCGTATAATTTAAAATTTTTTAAATTAAATTAAATCTGTACAAACGTTATTGATTTCCTATAGAATAATTAAATATTATTTTATTTCGACAGCCTTAAAAACGTAGCATTATTATGCAATAAGCCGCATTGTGTGCGAGTTTAAGTGTAATAAAATCTTCAATTTTGAAATACTTTTGAATTACAATTGTCTCGAAGTCAAACACATTATTTTGAGTCGGCAACGGCGAAAAACTATAAACGACTAATAAATACATTCATCAGCCCATTGTCTGCCCCATCTCTCGAGGTCTCTGCAAACTGCGGTTCGCGAATTACGAGGTGTTTGCATTGAAAACCTCCCAATCGATGCATAATTTCATCGATGAAAGCAATTCATTTAACAGGCAATACTTGCCTTTTTCTTTCGCAGCTCACGATTGGGAAACGGCGTCTTCTGTAACTGCTAGTTAAACGTATGGAGAGTGTGACGCTGTCCTGCTGCGCGGTGGATGAACTAAACGAATGTTCAACTTTTTATCCGAATGTTTGATCAAACTTAAAGAGATGTTTTACATTGATTGTAGATTAATTAAATAAACGATTGATGCTATATTTCACTTTTTCTGGAACATGTCCAGGATTGGAGTGATTGTTTATTGTGTGTTTGTTGTAAAATTACACCGCCGCCAAGCATGCAAAAGTACTAACTTTACGATTGAAAATGTAATAATGTATAGTATTTTGTAATACAATGTGGGCGGTAATAGGTTCACTCAAGAAATTAAAAATGAAACAAGCAATCATTGTTACAGATAAGATTTTACACATAAATCAAATGTGAAATTCCTTTTTAACGTTCTATTGCACGGAGATAAAAACATTCTTTAAATAAACCATTCATATAAATAACAGACAATTATTATATATTAAAAACTTAATAAACACGAAATTCTCTCTATTGCGTTGCTTTTTTTTGCAAATTACGGTGATCTACAATATGAATAATACTAAAAGTATTTTAATAAGAAAAATGTACGCAATGCAAGTATTGCCGATTTTCTTTTATGTCTTTATAGTAATTACGTTAATTTATTTGTTAAAAACAAATTAAAGTTGCTACCAGTAAGTACATGCGGGTCCTAAGTAGATGTTTGATAAGTTAAGCAGAAACGTAACCAGCGATACTGAAAGCATTCTACTCATTCGGAAAGTATTTATTACAAGATATCACTTATAACATTACAAGATTCTTCATAGTGCTTTGTGAATCTTATGATTTAAATATTTTATCGTTAAAATGTAATAAAGTTTATGTAGTAATGCATCAATTTTATTAAACAATATTTTATATCATATAATACGAATATCATTTTATTTAACGATAAAACTCATCTTTAAATAGCATATTTTACATTCATTTTTAATGTAAATAACTCTAAAACTAATAATATACCAGAATATTTAAAAAATGTTTAAAGGAATTTTTAACAAATTTCGGAAGGAATATCGCACTTTAATTTAGCAAAGTCAAACTGTCTGCCTCTTCCCCGAAAAAGTATCACAAGATTTAGGTACACTCATTTAGCATAATTGAATGTGCTCGCACAGACGAGTCTAAAAATCTCCTTTCTCTCTTACTTTCAGGTCGTCGCAATTTCTGGCGGCAGAGTCGGACGGCATGAACCTGAGGCCAAGTCCGAGTGCTTAGCCGCAGGACCGATCCAGGAAGTACGGACTACCACTCCGACGAACGAAACTTAAAATTGGATTTCGATCGCGGGATGGAAACGGCCGAATCTGTATCGGTGTACGTGTAAGTATTGGACGGGGAATAAAAGCAATATCGGCGCGTGGCTCGCGCGCCAAGCCTTTGCCAATCTTGAGAGATCGGCAGGACCGATGATGGACGGTAATAAAATATATCGATATAATCTGAGATTAAATTAAGGCCGAGAGCTTCTCGAGAGTTTTTTGAAAGAATGGGGGAGATATTGCGAGGAGCGTGCAGAAATGAAAAATTCATTTTTCCAGAGTGGAATCGATGATTGTTGAAGCTTAAATTTATAGTGGCTATTTTATCGTTCCGTTGTAAAAATTTTCAAATAACGCTTGAACAAACAGTCGAGAATGATGATTACAAAACTGTCGAGTGGATTTACGTTCTTAGTTCTACGTCAGTTTCCCAAAACTTCATTTAAGCTTTTTAGAGATTGAGGTAAACGCTAAAAAGTACTTTTCTTTTAATTAAGTTACTTTTGAGCAAGTTTAATTTGAAGAAATTAAATAAACTTCTTGTAACAAAGCCTTCGGTGTAAAAGCAGACGGTGTACTTTGTCTTTTTTTTTATCAAATAAAGGGAAAACCGCAACGATTATTCCAATAAATTCGTGTTCTCTAATCTCTGAGCGTATCCCTTTCACAATCTCGTATCAAAAATCTGTAATTAGAGGCTGCCGTTCTTGAAAATCTTCATTCACTTATTTGCGCTCCCTCATTCTTCGAGAGACCTAATTTTTAACGTGATGCAAGATCTGAATCGAACGGGTTGTGTTCTAGCATCATCATCTATAATGCACCTTCCACGGAGAATGCAGTGGAATTTGAATTTCCAAACGTTGACTTATAGTTACAGGATACGGAGTCTAAAATGAAGGTCAAATTTCGATCAGGTCGATAAAGACAACTAAATTAGATTTCTTAATAGACTCGGTGACTATATATTACCCAATATTCACCCGCCCAGGGATTGTTTTTCTTTCTTATTCTTCTGTAGGTTTTAGACAAAGCATTGGGCCGTTCATATGCATATTGTAGGAGTACATTGAAGATGCGTTTGGTTACGGAATGCATCGTTTACACGCCTTGCATATGCAGATATGTAGCTTTCCATATGCTCGAATGGTTCGCCTTTTTATTTAATTTTTTAGCAAACTTATATCGATTCGTTTGAAAAATTTTAATGTTACTTTTATAAGTGCGTAATGATGTAACGCTTCACAAATGATTATTTGCAGTTTAGATTCAGCATTGTTATATATGACGAGTTTTTATATAGATGTATTCCGTATGAATTTTAATGCTCCTATTAATATGCGTGAGTAATGTTCGAATACAGTAGTACGTATTACCGAAATCACAACAAATTATCCATTTAAATGACGACTCATCAGTCAATATGCGCAACGTAATATTAAACAATAAGGTTTATGAATACACATTTTTGAATAAAGCTATATAAAAAAAAGCTATATATAAATGCCGTCGTTGACTAACGCGCACTTTTAAATCGTAGAATTTTTTTGAATAGCAATTAGATTTTCATAAACTGTATACGATAATGCTACTCATCTTTGCCTATTGAAATCAAAGTTTTTCTTTTCACCTCGAAACAAATTTGATTTATACACCCTTTAATTGCTGATCTCGGGAATAAACTAATTACTTTTAGACGTACGATCGCGAAGCTCCTTCCTTAACACCTCAATCGAGGCAATTAAAATTCTCAACCTACGCGCAACCAGTAATCAATCGAGCTGCGCAATAACAAAATCGCTTCCCGGTACTCCGCGAAGGTCACCGGCCGAAAAACCTCGCATCCCGAAAAAGCTCGCGAAACGGTCGAATCGCGAAAAAATCAGCGCAAAAATTCGTTCCATATGTCGGAGTACGCGTCTCTGCCCTACCCTAAGCTCACCTGTCGGGCATCGAGCATTCTTCCAAGCCGAGGAGGCTGAAAAAAAGAGAGGCGAAGAAGGCATGGCGAAAAAGCGCAGTCTTCCGGCAATAAATTCCTCGGCCGACCGCACATCCGGATGCAGCTGGGACAGGCTCTCTCTCTCTCTCGTGTATGCGCGCGGGGAGCAAAAATGTACGGAAAAAAAAAACCAAAAAAAAAAAAATCTCGGCATTTTCCGCGCCCGTCGCCGAAGGAAGATGCGCTCGCGGCGTACGCGTTATAGAATAGAGACGGGCGAGGAGGGCAGGGATGACCCCTTTCACTGTGGCAGCGCAGCGCGGCGTTAGCCGGCGGCGGCCCCGACTCGTCGCATCTGTATATAAGGGGCCTCGCCTCTGGAAGAGGAGCCAACGAGAGGATAGGAGCGCACTCAGTCAGTCACATCTCTCTCTTTACCTGCTCAGGACGCTTGCACGGAGCTTTTTTTTTTGTATCCTCTTACGGACTGCTTCTGGGATTCGGCTTACTGAACGGGACGACATGCTGAACGCTAAGGTTAGTGCCCATTGCTCATAGTCTTCTTTTTTTTTTTTAAATGGGGTTGGGGGCGTTCGGGAGACTGATGCGTTTCTGGCTGGGTAACGTTTGGCTGGGATACTGAAGACGAAGAAGATATTTGGAGAATTGGATAAATATTCGCGAGGGTGTAGAGAATTTTTTATATTTTATATCAGGTATTAAGTTTCGTCACTTAATAAAGGGACGTTGAGATTAATTTTTAGAGGTTGCTTGCGGGTTTAATAAAAAAATGTTTGATCTGCTTTTCTCAGAAACTCTGTTATGAAACCGGTTTTTTTTGGAAACTATTAAAACGAATAAATATTTTTATAAAAAATTTTTTTTATTTTTTCGTGTAATATTATCCAGACGAACTCTGTATTATGATAAAGGTTTTTTCTTCGAAACTCTATTAAAATGAATAAATATTTTCATGAAAAATTGTTTTTAATTTTTCGAGTAATATCACCAGACAAACACAATTTAAATTTCATCTTTGATTGAGGCAAGTTAAAAAAATTAAAGATTTCGCGATGTCACTTATTAAACTAACGATTTTCGACGAATAAAAATTATTTTGCGAGCTTTCTTCCATTAAACAAATAAACATTTATTGCTAATGAAAAAAACCACGCGTTCCATTATAATAAAAAAAAAAGAATCAAATAGCGCAAAGCATAATTACAACCGCTCACATTTGCCTTCGTCCAGAAAAAAAAAACTACAATCGCTCTTATATTCTTTCCTCCATCTTTGAAATAACTCCAACGAGGAACGAGTGGCTCTCGGCGCTCAGCCACCCGCAATATAAAATTAAAAAATTAAACAACCGGCCGCGGAGTCGTTTGAAAAAAAAAACCCCGCGCGCTTGAAACCTTATTAAAACCGCACGACGAATTACGAGACACGTGCGCGCGCGCGCGCGCTCTTTGGAAAAGAAAACTCCCAGGTGCATTAGCCCATCGTTCACCTGCGAGGACCGCGATTCTCTATTTTCCTTTTAAACCTCGGCGAGAACGAGAGCTCCTGCGGTTACTATTTATTATGCCGAGTGCTTGGACGTATCTCGGCTTTTCCGCTTGCTTCTTTTTTTTTTCTCTCTCTCTCTCTCTCTCTCTCTCTCTCTCTCTCGAGCTGCCGGCGGGCCGATGGCGCAGAGGTGAAGTGCGTTGAGAGAGTCGAGAAATTTTCGCTGGTGGTTATAGCTTTCGAGCTTTGATTTGGCGCGGCTAATTCGTGTTATTGACGAGGGTAGATGGAGATTGCTTAGCGTTTTTCGAAGAATAAGAAAATCGTTTTATTTGAATATGCGAAGAAGATGCGCTTCAGTGTTAGATGAGAAAAACGATTGTCTTTATTGTAGCTCGGCAATTTTGCGCATTAATTTTATGCAAGCTTTTTCGCACAGGCTCCGCAGGAAAATATAATTACGGTTTAATTTATGAGTTATAAATCCTTTGAAATTATTACATTTTTACGGTATTAACGTATACACAGTCGGTTTTACGCAGATTATTCACCAGTGCAAAAAGAAATACTTTGTTTTAACAGCAGAAATACGCGGAATACTAGTCAGTGATATCTTCTTTATCTCATTATCTAATTGACTTGAACAATTCAATCCGGTTTCTTTTATAAATATCTAATTAGATATTTGGTCATTTTGATAACGCCAATGAAGTTCCTCAGCATTCCATTGTCCACATTTATCCATAATTTTTCAATTAGCATGCATTTATGCATCGACACGTCCGCATCTTCACCTCGCCGCCAATCATTACCTCACTTCTTATTACCTTAGCGATTCTCACAAAATGTTCACTTTCACCGTCGGTCGCGAGGCAAAACGACAAAAATAAAGCAAAAAAAATGTGCCCCCCCTCGCCAGAAGCAAGCCGAACGACAAGCTTTTTCTTCTCCTCCCTACAAATCTGTGTTTTCCTCCACTTTGTATAAGCCTTTTAAACTATTCGGGTCCTCTCTCCTCTTTATTCCTCCCGTTCTAATCTCCCGCCCCTCTTATCGCTCCCCCGCGTACCGCGTCGCGGCATTTCCCGGGGGGAAATAAATATTCCTCCCGCCCGGGCGAAATATTTTTGCATAGCTTTGCATCTCGTCCGCGAGTCGTCGAAACTACCCCCCTCCTTCCTTTTTCTCCGAGGCATAACCGCGGCATAATGATTGCAAATGCGAGGAGGCACGGGCAGGGAGCGGATCGCGACCCATGCTAATGCGCGTATTCCGGCAGCCGCAGCCGAATAATTTTCAAGCGACGCTCGGCGCTCTCTTCTGTTGCGGTATCAGAGCGAAAGGGAGAGAGAGAGAGAAAGAGAGAGAGAGAGAGTGAGAGGATGTAATGCCGGACCGGAATCGGCCTTTTTTCACTTGCTTATGTATGCTTTTGACGCGGCGCGTTAAAGCAAGGGTTTTCGAGGTTTGCGACGACGACGAGGCGGGGATTTTCGATCTAATACTCGGCTTCCTTTTTTTGGGGATAGCTTTCGCGCTGCATGTAAATCGTTCTTGTATAGTACCGGATAATAATCGGGATGTATTATTAGATGTCTTGGCTAAAGGAAAAGAAATATTTCCAAGGAATATATTTTTTTTAAATATGTAGAAATTATACAAAAGGATATGCAAAAGGAAATCTAATAATCTTGGAAAATTTTTTAATATCTTTTTCCTTTTTTTAATCTGCCATTGTACAGTATTATTCAGTTTTTCAATTTTCAATCGTACAATTTAATAAAATACCATTAAAAGTAATAATTTAAATTTACTATACACATGATGTTTGTTTTGCAAATAAATATAATCTTTAATAATTATACGTTTGCGCTTTCGTAAATTATTCATTAAATTAAACAAAATAATTATCTGCATTTGAACGTAGAATTTCCAAGCTTAACGATACACCAATTATGATATAATACAATTTTAAAACTGCATCGATAATTACACGCATTAAACGTCGATAAAACGCTTAATAACGGTCTTTTTAGCAGCAGCCCTTATTCCATAAAGAATCCGAGAGCGTTCGATGCCGGCGCAGCTTTGAAATTACCCCCGAGTCCAGGCTGAGAAATTACGAAACACGAAAGAATCCTGGAAATTTGTTCGCGCGGGAGGGGATCGAGATTAGACCCCGAATCGCGCCGGACTGTAACCCGCACGCGAACTTCGACCGGTGAAAGTAATAGCGGGAGGCTTTCGAGGAGCTAATTACGGTCCGCGCGCATAAATTTATATTCATTCGCTGCTCGATCGATTTTCGAGCGAAAAAAAGAGGCCGAGAAAAACTGTGCAATTAACGTTTTATTGCGAGTTAAGTTCTAAAGAGAGGCACTGCAGTGAGATTGGGATAAAAAGTTTGCTCTTTTTCTTTTTTTTTAGTGCTTTTTCTTTACTGAACATTTTTAAATATATTAGCTCGTACAAGTTTTCGGAACGGGCGTTTTATCTGAATTAGAAATGCAATAATCCATAAATTAAAATGACAAATTTCAACACGCGTTTGTCAAAAAAAAAAAAAAAAGAAAAAACAGAAGTCCCATATTTTATTTAATCGCGAAACGCACGCAGTAAAAAAGCAATAAGAACACCGAGATTTCGGAATGACACTCGCACTGCTCCGAAATAATTTATCGTCTCTATTGCGCGACAGTCGTTAGCGACTTAGATTTCGCGCGCAAGCATTTATGCTATCCGCGCTGATAATGACGCATTTCAGCTGCCGCCTTTTCGTTCCTCTTCCTCCGCTGAATTAGGCGCTTCGAGTCGAGGATTGCGCGAGGCCTCACAGCCGAGCTGATGTACCGAGTTTTGCACCGAGAGAGCCTTGCGTTTTAACAGACTGCGCGAGATAATTTAGAGCGCGCCGGTAATTAAACAAATTTAATGCCGCTTGCAAGTCTGTATACTTTGTAGCGGGCCTTTAGGTGCCTCTGGAAGCTCCTCTGCTGCCTGCCAGACGTATATAAACCGTTCAAGTTCGCGCTTTGTCTTTGGAATGAACTTATTTCCCGCGGAGTTTAAATTCTTTATGCAATTAGAGCGATATTGTTATAACATAGCTGAAATAATTACTTCTCTAAGAAGTTGAAGAGAATTCGAAGCTTCGAGCTTCGAGCTTCGATAAATTAGAATTTATTATATTACGTTTTATAAAAGTAAAGATTTCGAGCGTTCAGAGAATTTGACACGGAATATGATTGATCACGGTTATTTCAATATTTGCGTAACTTGTAAACTTTAGGTTTAGATCCTAATTATACCGATTTCCCTCCGAACGTCGTGCACGAAATTGAGCAACGCGCTTCTCTAAATAAATTTCTTGCCTCGAATCTTATTCAAACTTTTTATCCTTTCAGGATAATTCCCCACTCTTACTCTTTAACCCAGAAACAAAGTAAAAGCCCGTATTAAATTGCACGCGCAAATAATAATTCGCGCGAAAATTGTGTGTTCACCCTCTTACTTTGTCGAATTAAGCGGCGACAATTTTCGAGATTACAATCACGCGGCCGTCGGGAAACTTTATTTAAAATTAGGGTTAATGGGAAAAGCCGCACGCATACACACACACACGACACACAATTAAAGCCAGCTGGTGAATCTTGCCAAAGTCCAGTTATGCAAATTCGCATTAGCCGCGCAATTTGAAAAATATGGAGAAGCGGGGGGAAAACTCGCGGCATTGGGTGTCGTCGATGGCATTACAGTCAGCGGCGATCCGCAGCCGAGGCCGAAATGTGACTCAATGGCAATTATTATTGTTTCGAAGGCCTCTCTTACGGGACGCGCGCACTTTAAATTACTGCAACGTACTTGATACTTTTTTTCGTCTTGAGCGTCTTCGTGTTCGTCGGTATTTTTAGAAAAGCGACGAGTGACGGTGAATTTCAGCAATATTAAACGGCTTCATTGGCACTTCCGAACGCTTCGCAATGAAGATTTTTAACTTTTTCAAGGATTCTTAGATAATGGTTTGAATAATAGGGAAATTTTTATACGATGCAACGATTTTAATTAACTTTGAAAGGATTGATTAAAAAATCTTAACAAAATAAGCAACATTTATGTAACAATTTTTAACTTTATCAAGCATGTGCCTACTTAATTATTATCTTCAGAAAGTACTTAAAAGATAATTATAAGATGTTTCAAAAAACTAAGTACTTTGAAATGTTTCTTATAAAAAAGTTTATATTAACAATTTAATATTTTTAATAGTTCCGAAGACAATTACGTGATAATCATTTAATTGTAGACATTTTTCAATAAAATTTTTTCAATTGATCTTTATGTAAATTTAAATATCACTAAATATTTCTTATTCTCGATTTTCTATTACAGTAAACTGTGTAAAACGCTTTGCGCGTACAAGTATCTGAAAGTTCACAGTAGAAGCGCTTCACTTACACTTGCAACTTCTTCGAACTACATGTAAAACTTTAATAAAAAAAAGCACGTAGCCCCGCTACAATCAAGCTCTCTCAAAAGCTCATATTTCAGATTTGTCAAATTTAATTAAAATAGTAACAAGTGCATAACAAAAGTTTAAATACAGCATTAAAATTTAACTACTTTTTGCGAAGTGTACTCTACTCTCCACGTTGCAAAACTTCTCGTATTAAAAGATTACAAGCCTCTAAATTTCAGCATTTCAAAATAAAGTTTCGCGCTGGCGAAAAAAAGGCAGCCCCGTCATAATGAGATTGCAATGCAGCAGCGGCAGCGGCAGCCCCCATCCTCATTTCGCGCCGAAAACTTTTTTTCTCAGCCCGCACATAATTACTCGCTAATCCGCTACCGGCTCACCCCGCGCCGTACGCATATACACGACGGCGGAAAGTGCGCGCGCGTAATCCGCGGCTTTTAATTATCCTGCATGCGAGTACGGTGCCTCCCCGATTCGATTAAACATTCGCCCAGCTGTCGCTACAGGGTTTCGCACTAAATCGCGAGCTCTCCCCTCCACCAACCCCCTGGATTAACTCCTGCGAGCGCGAGCTTTTGTCCGCGCCGAAGCTTTTTATACGCGATTAAGGAACTTTTATTGCGAGTCCAAGTGCACGATTGACGCGTTTAAAAAAGTTTTGATTGGGCTCCGCTTCGTCTTTTTATGTCTCGAATGTTAATGCGACGGGGGGAGACGGGGGAGCGCGTACACTTCGAGGGGATGCTTTTCGCTGCCTCTTTTAAACGGATCCCACGAAAATGAGATTTCAAAGTACGTAGCGATGTTTTGTAAAAATTTTTCAAAAGAGCTGGCTTTAAAATTAACTTTGCTTCTCTCCTCATTTTATAACGATCCAAATAGACTTTCAAAAATAAAAGTCCGACATCCCCGAAAACTCTTCTACATTTCCCGGCTCGCGAATCTTTGCATAAATCCAATCGGATCCTCCGATCCTCGGCGAATCCCGGCGAATATTCAGCCGCCGAAAAGTAATGCATAATCGTACGATATATCCCGCGGTAGTTTATCCGCGGCTCGGGGGGGGGGCGGAATAAGCGCGCCGCGCCTGACAGGCCGTCAGAAAGCCGGCAGCTCGCTGACACGTAACAGCGCCGCGACGCCTCGAACGCCTCCCCCTCCCCCCGCGCGCGCGGCTTGTCGTACACATGTATATGCGCGAGCGGATTCTGGAACGAGATATGCGCCGAGGCGCGGGAATGCTAAATTCGTTAGATTCGATACGGTCGGAGATTGCTTTCACGGAGGGCGGAGTGACTTTTTAACCTATGATGAGCGAACGACTCTTCGATTTTCGAGGACAATTGACAGTTCCCCGAGATTTTATGCCCGCCGACGTTGTAAATGTAAATGTGCTATTCTTCGGCGAATTCATTGTGTCTATTTTTAGGGTTCGGGCGTCTTTTTGAACGGTTTGTGCAATGCGTTTGAATCTAAGAATAACAATGAAGAGCAGCAGTATTTAAAAAGTCGCATTATCGCGAACATCGTTTTCGATTGAACTCTCTTCTCTTAATCACCTCGACTACCAATCAACAGCCGCAGCATCGCCGAGTTCTACGGCAGCGCGATGTGCACTCAAGCTTCCTCCCTCGATAAGCGAACTCCTCGCCGATCTTCGCCGAGGTGCGCCCTCTCCGTAATAAACGCCTTGCGCAACCTCCCTCCCCCGTCGAGTGGCCGCGGTTCCCGGAGCGAGTAAGGCAGAAGTAAAAGTGTGCCAGGAGTGTGTGTGCTCTCTCGCCTGTTTCGGGACGGCGGGAGAGAGAGAGAGAGAGCCCCGGCAACGACACGCGCCGCGCCGATTGCTATCGCGGCGAAACACGCGATTCGGGGCTTTATTATCGCGTGGGCCGCGGACCGCGCGGTGCGTGTCTCGCGGGAGGAGAATGGATCGGCTTGGTGGAATTTGCATGGACGAGCGGGAGGTTCGGGAGGTGTAATTAGCTCGAGGAGCGATTGCTTCGTTTAGTGTTGAGTGGCAGTTTTTTTTTTCTTTTAATTTTTCGTTGGGAGAAATAAAAAACTCGAGGGTATGCATTTTTACCAGAATTACTGATTCAATTCAAAAAATGGGGGTTTTTCAAAAGAGAACTGGTAAAATTTGCCTAAATTACACGCTATTGCACACAGGTTCCAACAAAGTGGCAACGCACTATTAAAAGTAATGGCATCGCTAAAGTGAAAGAGCAGCCGCCTCGTCTTGAATTAACGACTGCTAAGCACCGAAATAAAGGGGAACGAGCGGCGATTATCGGGCCGAATTAAAAATTCACTAGGCGCCGTTTCGAAGTCTTAAAATAAATCGCGGGAAATGAATTCTTCCGAGTTGACCCGGCTGTCGGCTCTCCCCCGTTTTCCTCGCTGACGAAAAGAGCGCCAAAAAAATAAAGGGCGCACCGTGTAGTGCAACTCGCGGAATCGCTCTCTCTCTCTCTCTCTCGCTTCTCGCGTGTAATTTTCTCGTTTCGAGGCGGGTATCGGTTCTTACATACCCCCGTCGGAGAGAGCCCGTTTGTAAACGCGGGCCAATCGTCGTTGCTCAATCGAAGTTTGTCTTTGTCTCCCGTTCTCCTCTCTTTTTCGGCGCTTTTTCTACAGTCCCCCTTTCCCGCCCCCCGTTCTTTATTCAATCTCATTTATTTCCCTTTTATCTATAGCTCTTCTTCCGCGCCCTTTTTTCCGATACTCTCGCGCTTCTTCTTTTTTTGAGGGATCGACTTTTTCAACGGCTCCTTCTGCAATCTTTATTTGTTTTAATTGCGCGAGATCTCTGGCTTCGATTCGCCTTTTGTTCTTTAGATTCTCTCTATTTCGCAATGTTCACGCTAGGTAAATTTACTGGGGATCGCATTAAAATCCAGCGGATTTTAATTGAATGTACTCTATTCCCTTTGAAAACAAATTTTCCGCCCCTCAGAACCGAGATATTGAAGTCCCGGCCGGCTCTCCTTATCTTAAAAACTACGGGACTTGATATTTCGTAGCGTCGGCCGAAATTTATGCACAAACTAAACTAAAGATTCATCGCGCCTCGGAGCAGGCACTTAGCAATTCAAAGAAAAATTTCTCCCGATCCATCCGAGGATGCAAGTACCTCCAACATCGACATAAAGCTCGAACTCTTCCAATAAAAGACTCTAGTTCTCTCTCTCTCTCTATCTCCTTTTCTCTCGGTGAACTCCGGAGCCGGGCTCTCTCTCTCTCGAGAGTTCGAAGTTCGTCGGGGCGTGGATTGGAAAGTAAAAGTGCGCGGCCGATATCGACTCGGGTGCCGGAGGAGGCAGATCGGCCCTTGCCATTGTGGGCCGCGCTCTGCTCGCGACTGCGAATTAATTAGCTCGCGGGACTTTTGTGTACCCGGGGAAAAAGAACCAGGAAACCGGCCGGAGAGGTGGATTGACATTTGGCTGGCCCGTGATTTATTTCGGGGGGAATCGAGAGACGAGTCCGAGTTACGGAGTGTATAATTTTTTTTTTTCAATATGGGCGTAACGTAGAACTTGGACGAGCTTTTACAATGAAGAGCTTTGTAACTTCTTTCTTTATTGCTAGTGTGCACTTTTTAATTTCAACAGTATGTAGCAAATTTTTAAAACGCAATGATAATTTTAAATATTTTTGGCCTTTAAAAAGCTTTCAACTGCAGTATTTCGTAAAATGAATTACACCAGTTGGCCGCGTACTTTTAATTACAACTTGCTGAAACAAAACCTTTGAGGTATTTCAATAAAAAGCCATTTAAAATTCTTTGAGCAATTGAAATGATCTAGTTTTAAACAGCTCCGCAAAAAGTTTAACGCGTCCAATAAATAAAGCACATTCGAAAAAGCTGGCAAAAAAGAAAAAAAAACAAAATCATTGCACTTTTCTTAAACCAGACGTTCAACGGACGTTTCATCTGCTTTTTGCCGAACTCCCACGCAAAACCGCCAAACTAATACGTCAGTAGCGGCGCAAGAAGTCGGTCCGCTCGCCTAACCCAGATTTCCCTTCCGCGAGATTACCTGCTCGCAGTCGAGACCTAAGTGACACGTAACCTCAAAGCCGTTCCTTCCATTCCCCGACGACGCAATATTTTTCATTCCACCCGGAATTTCTTCTCGCCGCGCGCGCGCGCGTCGCCCGACGAAACACAATGGGATATACGCGGCTGTACGTGTATGAGGGAGACGTCCCCGGCAACGATCGAACCCAGAGATAACAATGGCGCGCGCGCGTCTGTCGCGAACCGATGAAGAGCGCGAGGGAGCCGCGCGAAACGCTGTTTTCGAGCCTCGACGAGCAGCACAATGGGACGAATTCTCGGAGAGGAGATTTTGGAATTCGTAATTGCAGACAATTATCAAATGTTTTTTTTTTCCTTTTTTTTGGAGGAGGGGGGAAGATGATTGTTGCGCGGAGAGGAGTTGGCAAAGAATTTAGATTGTTCGTTGCAGGCATATGCGAGGCTTTTCAATGATTCGGAATATTTGCAGAATTTCTCGCCTCGGAAAGAATTTATTATCGATACCTTTCAGAGCTGAGGTGAAAAATAACGTAGAAACATTTCTAAAGTTGGCAGAAAATGTAATTCATATTCGTCCGCCTTAATCCGCCCCAATCTATAATTTCGAACTTTTAACACTTTTGATGATAAATTATCTTTAAAATTGAAAGCAATGTAACCACAATTTCACTTATTACAACACCGCAATCTTTACGTCACGAAACAATTTTTCACCGCCGTATCTCGCCGGTACCGCGAGCATCTCTTAGTCCAGAATCATGACTAAACGAAAATTCTTATACGCGTAACCATCTCCGCGTCCGAACGAAACCCCCGTCCATAAATCGACTCCGATTCTCAAAATTCCGGATCCCCCTCGGCGCCCGTAAAAAGCTAAATTTCTTCATCGCCCATCTCCGTCCTTCCAAAGCATATACACGTGCATTAATGAGAATCGCCTCGTCCGCGGCGCCGAGGCGCAGGTGGAGGGAAAAGAAGCGAGCTGCCTCGCGCGGCCTGTACATATTAAATTGCGGAGAGCGGCGAACGGCTAATGAAGAATGCAATAACGCGGCTCGTGCAAAAATCCTCCTCCGCAGCTCTTGAGCATACATACATACATACATACGTGCCGGCGAGAGAGGCTCCTTACAGGCAAGAGAGCCGGCCGCCTTACGAAATCGCGCGCAGCGCGGCTAAGGCACGCGGACCTACAATGCGATTGAAACGGGAGAACGTTTTTCTGTGTTTTTTCTTTCCTTCGCTCGGCGAGCGACCGTCGATTTTTTCTTTTTTTTCCGCCGAGAGCGGCGGATTACCAGCGACGAGTGATTAGTTTCTTGCTCGATGCAGCCGATGAATTTGAACGATTGCGCGGGTGCGGGATGCTGTTGTTGCTTTTTTTTTTTTTTCATTGTTCCAGAGGAGTGTAAGTAGCCGAGGGAATTGCCGATGGACGCGAGGGAGAGGTGGTTGCCGCAGCTTTTTCTTCGATCCGAATGCAATTTAATCCTTAGACGTCGCTTGAATGTTGTTGAATTAAATCAAGAAACTTCAAGAGCAATCTCCTTACGGGTGGACAAATTTCGGCGTTTAACCTAAATTTCCAATTTCAAAGAAAAAGCTTTACCATGAGCGACTCTAGTCATTAGAAAAGCTATTTACTTTCGTGTATAATAGACAGTATTTATTATACGGTTCCATTTACCTTACATAACTAAGTAGTTTCTTTGATCGCGATAGTAATTCGTTTTTGTGCTTGCTCGCTGAAGGTAACGGGTTTCAGGCTGGGGCTTTGATTTTCGGTACGGTTACAAAAGACGTTTCATGCGAAATTCCTCGTCGAACAGTTAAAAGCAAACAGAATGGAATGAAAAAGAGAGACGACTTCGTCGGCGTCATCAGATTCTTTCTCTTTCTCTCTCTTTCTCTTTCACTTGCGGCTCAACAATAAAAGGGTTTTATTTATGTCGTAACATCTATATGCTAGTCGCGTAGCTATTTGCATTTTCGAGTACATTTTTTGAATGAGAGCCATACTTTAAACTCGGGCAATGAAATGGATTTGCATGAGATTCGGGATTTTTGATGGCAATTACGACTGACAAAATTTAATCTTCGTAAATGCAGAAAATTCTTTTTAAATTCTTTTTTTCGTTTTCATGATGAAATATGATAACTCAATTTCGTAATTTTTTTTTTAATCTTTTTTTTTTATTTTCGGCTTTATTATTAACTGAAATATAATTAATAAATTCAAATAACTGACTTTATTATATTAGTGATAAAAGGGACGAAAAGTTGAAAAGGACTGCAAAATCTAATTACCAAGACCCAAAACGCTCTCTTTTATATATAATAAATTTTTTTTAATATTAAACGATTGCGTCGCTTATGCGAACCAAGTAAAAAATTTTATATCACGTCTTTACTCGCAATACTCTATTATACCGACATGAAAATTTTTAGTCGAAGCAATATTACAAACATAAAATCTTTCATATTAAAATTATTATTTAGTAAAACAGCAATACGCGATGTTTACTCACTTCGAATAACCTATAAACCGGAGTCTCTAAAACTAGCCGCGGAGCAGCAAAAATCGCGTCAACGCTAAAAATCCAGCAACCATTAACGGATATCACCGCGTCGAATTCGAAACATCCCCAAGCATCCTTAAAAAGCCCGCAAAGAATCCGTCTGAATCACAATACAAGCTGCCCTCCCCCTGCTCTCCCCTCGTAGTAAAAGCAAACAAGAGACAGAGAGAACGAAAAGGCAATCATATCGTCCTGAGCGAGCTTGCGCAAGGCGCCGCTCGAGCGCAATAATGCACAATAATTCGCACAAAGCTCATTGAAAAGTCCCGCGCTCTTTCTCCGCGCGACGATTTATGCAGATTCTCGGCGGCGAACAATAAAAGCCTATCTACCGACCGGGATCTCCCTCTCTCTCTCTCTCGGCGAAAGAGCGGCCTTGAACAATGCAATGCCAACGGCGCAGCCTTTCTCTTTCCTCGCGCTGCACCCCGGGGGATTCGTTGTGAGCGGGTGGGGAAATGTCAACGGTAGCATTGACCCGTTAAAGGCGGGCTCTTTCGTTTTGTCTTCCCATGACGGCGGAGAACTCGATATTCCGAGCCGCGCCGGCAGGTTCCGTTCGCCGTTTTATCACCTTATGAAAAACCTTTATGAGCCGACGATGATTTACGTCCCGTTAATTCGATTCGTTATTAATCGCACGGGCCGCTTAAAAGTCGACAAACGATGAACCTGGCAATCGAGGCTCTTCTGACTTTTGCTCCTTTTTTTATCGGCTCAGTTTATAAGCTGCGATGTTATGACCGTCGCGAACAAATGTATTTATATAAACGTCATCGATGCGTTCTAGCAGCTCGTATTTACGACAAATTGTTGAAAGAAATTCTCAGCTGGAGAAATCTTTAACGTTACCTTTATATAAGAATTAATAAAAAACGACATTTTTAAGCTTAAAAAAAAAGCTCTTCCAAGCTCTAATTCTTTTCCAATTTCCAAATTCCAATAAGTCTATATTCGAGTAAAATCCACTCTCCCCTCAAAAAGACCCTTAAATCATCAGTCGGCCAGAAATATGACGGCCTTCCCTGAAAAACCACCTCAAGACCAGCCGAAGCTCGAAAGCGGTGCGTGCTCATCGATAATCTCCTCGCCTCTCTCCCGACTCGCGCACCTTGCGCTCTCTCTCTCTCTCTCCCTCGCACACTTGGCCGCGCTATTTCATAATGTCATTTCTACGCCTGACGTAATAACGAGGCATCGCTCGCTCGCGCCCTTTAACGGGCATTCCCGTATGAATGCACCGTGTACGTATATATACGCGCGCCTACAAGCGGCGTGACTCTCTTTCGAGATAATTCCGCGAATATCGGCACGATTCGCCCGAGGCTGAGAGAGAGAGAGAGAGACCCAACCCATCTGCCGCGGCATGCACGTCGCTTCTGCCGTTTTTTTTCTCTCCAGGCCGAGAGAGAAAGAGAGAGAGAGAGAGAGAGAGAGATGCTGTACACACCCATGACGTACCCGATGAATGCACGTTCGTTAACGGGACGAGCGGATTGTATTGTTGGGAGAGAGTTGATGCTCCTGCTGTTACCGATGTTGCTGCGCTGTCTTTTTATCGATTTAGCCCTAATTATGATCCCGCGCCTCTTTTGTGCATGGGTAATGAGATGGGCCGGGTGGAGCAGAGGTACTGGATGCTTCGTTAGTCGTCAAATTTCGAATTTTAAAGGACGCGCTTTCTCGTCGAAAAGCTGTAATGCCTGTGCATTTTTAATTAATTTTTATCAACATTTCTAAACAATTTACGTTCTTAATGTATACGTAACAAAACTTGGTAACAAAATACTGCTTCGTTCGAAATTTTTATAATAAACTTTTTACGAGGACTATAGAAACTGTTAAAATATTTTGTAAAATTAATAGAAATTTCTACCGTAGATTTTTAATTGCAATATTGAGCATAAATTCCATCAGAAGACTGCACAGACAGATGAAATTCATAAGGCACTTTATAAAACCTCCTCATAATGCATAACAATATTGGAGAATTCCGACAATTCAATTCCCCGCCAGAGACATTCCCGGCCGTCTCATCTCGCCGGCCGAAGCCTTACCTCGCACTCAAAATTAAAACGTCATTAGCATTCGCACTTTCGTCACCCATTGTACGAGAGGCCGTAAATAAAAGCCGACTAATAGGCCCGCTAATACAGCATTGTTCTCGCGCTGTCCTTTCAATAATCCGCCCAAGAGCGATAAATCAAAGCCCCGAGATCCCACGCATCTTCGGTCGAACGTCGGGAGTCGCCGTGTCGCTCCCTCGTAAGCCTCCAGTCATAACGTGCCGTCGTGCCGCCGGGAAAAGAGTCACGTTTCCCCGCGGAGTAATTGGCGTGCATCGACGCGCCCCGATTGCAGCCGCGCCGAAAACTCTCCTGCGAGGGAAGCTTGTGAGAATCGGCAGGCTTTTAGGCTCGCGTTGTTTCTGGCTTTTGTCGATTTTTCGGCCACTCGATTGTGCGGCAGAACCGATCGGAGATAATTCGAATGCATAATGGCTCGGGTAAACAATGGCCTTTGACTCGCGGCATTGTTTTGAGAGCGAGAGCGCCTAGGAGCGCGGAAATTAATTGCTGATTATGGCCCAAAGTACTTTTGGG
Organism: Ormyrus labotus; assembly: GCA_035582975.1. Taxonomy (NCBI): domain Eukaryota; kingdom Metazoa; phylum Arthropoda; class Insecta; order Hymenoptera; family Ormyridae; genus Ormyrus; species Ormyrus labotus. The sequence continues at coordinate 11,962,960 of JAWWEO010000001.1, read as the reverse complement.
ATCGCAGTCCCGTTTCGGCTGTGCGCTCCGTCGGTATTATTTGCTTTTTAAATCGATGATTGTTAAAGCGAGCCAAAGTTCATCCTGAACTTTGTGATCGTGTAACCGCGAGGTGAGGTAAATCGAACGAGAAATTGTTTTCGGATATTTTAGTTGAATAGTAAATGGAATTTGTAAAGTTAAAATTATTCAAAATGGTTATCATAAATCTTGTTTAACTTTAAAAGTAAAAGGACCATTTTCGCTTTTATATACTTGAAAGCTAGTTTTTCTCGTCTACAGATAAAAATAAATCTGAATATGAAGGAAGCTCGCATCTATAAACATTAGAAAAGAATATTTTTTCATAAAAAATATTTTAAAAATATTGCTTAGTCTCCGATGAATTTGCTTTTACAAAACATATTTTATAAGTACCCGATAAAAAGGAATGTACTCAAAATCAAATTTCTCCCCCGGGGTAACTTAATAATTTTTCTTTTCATTTTCAAACAAATTGATTTTCCACTTCTCTACCGACCTGAAAAACTTTAAATTACCAAATCCACTTTCCGAACGAACTTAATCAATCTTTCTCAAAATTCGCCATTCCCGCGCTCGAGCCAGCCTCGACTGTATAAAAGCGCGAAAACGCATTACCCTACGCCAGCAATAACAAAAAAAATCGCTGTTCCTTTGCAGGTACTAGTGGCGCTGGCCATATGCGCGACGGGCGCTCTCGGGGCGCCGCAGCGTCTGGGAGTCGGCGGGGGAGGCAGCGCCGACAAGGACGCCGTCATCACCTCCCAGCAGCTTGAAGTCGGCTTCGATGGTACCTACGTCAACAAGTGAGTAAACTCTCTCCTCTCCCCCCCTCCTTTCCGCTCGGCGATCGAAATTCTGGGCGGTCGCGAAACTGCTTCCACCTTCTTGGATTATTAGTTCGAGTGGTGCGCGGCACTCGGGCTCCGGAATTCGGCAATTGGGTTTCCGGGGATTGTTTGGAAGCGGTGGTCGCGCTCGAGTTTCTTGGCCAATGAATGCCGGTGCGCGAGAGAGAGAGAGAGAGAGAGAGCTGATGGACGGATTATCTTCTTAGCGGTGAGACGAGAGCCTTTGAGAATGCCGATTTTAATCGACGCTATATAGAGCTTACCAAGTTTTGCGGAGCTCGGGATTTCTTCGTTACGCTCGATTTGCTTGATTATTTCGGAATGGGGGCCAATTTATGCAGATTACTTCATGAAGGGAAAGCCGCGTGATTTTTTTTAATGCGCGCGTCTTACGGGGGAAGAAGGGAACGCTTATAGCTCGCGAGGAGGAGCTACACTGAGAGAAATGTATATTAAAAATTACTATTTAAATAGTAACGGTGGGACATACTTGACGAATGAGAAAAATTACTATTTTTTATAGTAAAATTTAATACATATGTATTAAAATTTATTATATATGTATTAATTTTTAATATTTTATATAGTAATTTTTCTCATACGTCAGTATGTCCCACTGTTACTATATAAAATAGTAAAAATTAATACATATATAATAAATTTTAATATACCATTTCTCTCAGTGTAGTTATTGTTCAAATACTTATCCCGCGGATCCTTCTAAAGAATTTATTTTAATAAAAATTTCCCGCTGCAGTGATAGAATTTTTGATCTCGGTAAAGAAATTTATTTAAATGTAAATTCAATCGCAACGGAAAATCTTTTGTAGAACGGATAAAGCGTAGAAAGCCTCGACTGCATATTGAACTTCTATTTGCCTAGTTTAAATTTATAGAATATTATAGAGGCAGGTTATTCAAAAAATTTCAACTAAAATTAAAAAGGATAAAATGACTTCTGCGGTGATCGAACTCTTACATCAACGGTTTCAAACGTCAGGCTTTAAATGTTCAAAGTTCAAAAGAAGATGCTTTAAATTTTCTAATGATATAACAGCTGATAATTACAATAATTATAGCAAGAAGTCGTTTCATCTGCTAGCCCGCGAAGTACCCGTTGAGTCATAATCATTTTTTTTTTATTTTTTTTGACAATCGCTACAGGAGTCACGCGTGGGGTTGTCCTTTGTAATTTTGCTGACTTTCACTTTTGGAGAGCGTCGCTGTAAGGTGACGTTACATAACAATGCTCGTCAAAAGTATTAAGGATTTTTCATTTTCTGCATTCGACGCGAAACTTAATATTCTTAATTTTATAATCTCTATTGTTGGGAGTGCAAAATTAATTTGAACTTTAAAAATAATTGATTGCGGTTTTAAATTGCTTCCAGATTGGAAGATCTTGCCAAGAGGATATTGAATATTTTAATATTTTTAAATTTTAAACGTATTTCTTGGTTTATGTAACATAAATTAATATTCTAGTACGGCTTTGACTTCATTATCTATAAATGGAAATACATTTACTCGGATCCATTGCGACAGATATATATATATTAATTAAAATAAACATGAACCGAAATAATTCTTGGAAACTCGTATCAGAAAATCAATTAAAAATAAAATCATTTCAATTTATAATTATAATAATCGCCGACCCATCCAAATCCACAATTTCTACATCCGAATCAAAAGTCGAAATAACTCAAAATAAAGTACATAACAAAAAAAAAAAAAAAAATTCCCTTCTCCCATCTAGCTTCGAGACGAGCAACGGCATAAGCCACCAGGAGTCGGGCGCACCGAAGGCCGCCGGCCCCGAGGGTCCAGCCGTGGCGTCCCAGGGCGCCACTTCGTACACGGCGCCGAACGGCGAGGTGGTCAGCATCCAGTTCCAGGCGGACGAGAACGGCTACGTCGCGCAGGGCTCGCACATCCCGACGGCGCCCCCCGTGCCCCCGGAAATCCTCCGCGCCCTCGAGTGGAACGCAGCCCACCCCGAGGAGGACGGCATCGACGGGCCCAACAACCGGCCACCCCCCAGAGGTACGTCAGAGCGCCGCGCTTCCTCATTCTCTCAGCAAGTTCTCCGCGCCAGACGCACCGGAGAGCCCGCGGGCTTGCACTTTGTTCGGATATTAATGAGCTTAGTCGGGAAACGAGGGTGTAGCAATCAAAGTCCTTGATGAATTAAGCACCGAGCTGCCGGGGATGTCTCGCATAATTTATCGGAAATTAAACGGTACAGCCGTGTTCTCCTTCGTAATTTAGCGCGATACTTTGGCGTTTAATTTTTCAGAACTGCGCCTTTTACTTTCCGCGTCAAAGTTTTAAGGGGGGCTTCGGTCAAAGGCACCGAAAATCCACCGAGGAAGAAGACCCGGCGAATTCGATTTATCGCCGGAGGAGCCTATACATAATGCCCACATTTGAAATTGATCAAAAGCCGGCGATAACCGTACTCGTAACTAGCTTCAAAGTCCGACCCCCCCCCCCCCTCCGTCTCTCCGGCGCAATTTCCGATAATTTCGCGATAAATTGACAGTCGCGAGACCGGGGAGCGCTTTGACTCGCGTGCCACCGAATTATACTTATCGATCGCGCCGGGCTAACTGCATCTTTGAGCGCGCGTTTTAGAGGAGCCGTGTAGCTTCTGCTCCCCGGCGGCCGATAATCGCACGCTCTCGAGCTACCGGGCGATTAGCCCGGGTATAAATCCGTCTCGGCTGAGCGCGCCCCTCGCACTTTGATGCGCTCGAGTCGATAACGCAAGAAGCCGCGATTAATTCGATATCGCCTCGGCCCGACTTTTCTCTCCGGCAATTAAACTCGGTCGAAGTTCGCGCGGCTTTGCGCCCGATGACGAGTTACTTTCGCTTCGGTAATAGTTTGGCGGTACAGTTTTTTCGTAAATAACTTATTTCGTATTATAATTGACTTTGAGATTGACGAGGTATGCAATGCCTTTGTATAAAAAGTAGTTGACGAACGAGTCTGAGATACCAGGTAAAAACGAAAGCACGAAACTTTCCGCGTGACTTTGCCAGACTCCTCTGCTACCGGAATACGAAATTCAAGATACGCAGTGAAATTGATTGTGTCGTTAAATTATTCGGGAGGGTTGTTAACGAGCTATTCGGGGGCATATAAGCCTCCCGCTAATCCTCCTAAAGCGTCCTTTTTTTTATTAACTCTCTCGCCCCGGAGTATCTCCTTACTTATACATCTCGGTAAATTAATGACGCCGAACGAGGCGGCTTAAGTCGCGTTATACAAATGAATTGCCCAACCCCCGACTACTGAAAAATTCATGGGGATCATAAAGCAGTGGCGGAGTATGCCGAGAGAGAGAGAGAGAGAGAGAGAGAGAGAAAAGAAGATGCCCGTTTATCTGCGGGATTGATTTTTATTCCGATTGCAGACGCAGGCAATTTATTACCTGTCTGAAGTGGAACCTTCACTTCGCCGTGCGCTTATCGCGCTGAATCCTTGTGAGGAATCATTCGAAGGAACAAATTTTTCGTTGCCGTAATTGGGATTTACGTTCTTTGGGAAAATGTTTCGTGATTTTAAAAATTTTCAGATAAGCTTCGGGGAAACGTGTTCCTTAAATCTTTGTTGTTAATTCGAACCTTTCGAATAGTTTCAACTGAAGATTCAAATGAAAATAAGAAATGCAATTTTCGCGTGTTTCATTTTCTCAATCAAACGCAAACTTTAATTAACCAAAGTATCTCTAGTAAATCCAATTAAATAACCAATAAGCAAATAAAATCGCGGAGAAATACAAATATTTGTATATAAAGTAATACAAGAAATAAGGATAGCCTTCCGACATAACCGATGACAAACAATATCCGCCAGCCTGTCTAACGACGACACCAATCCACGGCGGCAATAAAGGTTTATCTCGCGATTGTCGATCGCGCCCAACAATGCCGCGGCAAAGTTCCACGAGTCGCGTAGCGCGAAAAGTTGCAGCTGTCGGTCGGCAAAAGCGGTTAAGAAATTTTTTTCGGGGAATCGATCTGAAGCAGGAGACGCGCGCGGAGTCTTTTATAACAAGCTCGAGATTTCGGTCGGCGCTCGCATATTAATAGAAAATTATTCGTAAATATTAATTTCTCATCTAATATCAGAATGTATAGAAATAGATGTTGTATCGTGCAAAATATTGATTATATTGATGGAATGCATAAATAGATGACAAAATAAAATTTAATCTTTCGATACGATGAAACATCTAAGCTCTTTATATGAAAACAAAAGAATCTGCATACTACGTTATTCTGTTACGAAATCAACTTGAACTAAGAACGCACGAAAGAAATAGTCTATCAATCTAAGATCGTTTTACGCCGTAATAAATAGATTTATCCTCAAGCTAATCATAGAATCACTTTTACCTATAAATCAGTAGAAAAACTAAACGATCTTCTGCGCAAAAAATCCGAAACAAGATGCCAATATTTCTCCGAGACCTCTAAAGACAACAATGCATTGCACGTCGAAGTAACGACTCGAAAACAAAAAATCAGAAAAATCCGCCTACAAAACTAATTACTTCTCCTAATCCTCGGAACAATCGGGAAAATAACAGAAAGAGGGAGAGGAGCGGTTTTGCAAAGCGCTCCTTGCAAAAACTCAGAAACAGAATGAACGCCCGTCAGTACGTCTTTCTCACGAGAAAAGGGTGCGGGCTTAGAAAAGGGTACGTTTTCCACGCGATTTCCACTAGCGTACGGACGCTTCCACGTCAAGCAGCTCAGTAAACACGCGTGCGAAATATGGGTTTTTAATCATAGATCGATTCTTATTCCCTTTATTTTATAAAGACGTGTACTTTTATAAATACAGTTTGAAGCGAGAAAAGGTACGGCACTTGAATACCGAGGCACACAATCTGATAATATTATGTAATAAGTAAGCTGCAACTAAAAGAAGTATTTCATCTTTGGAGACGAACGTAAATAAATTAGCATAAAATAATTGTAAAAATAAACATTGCACTTTCATTAATTATCATGTCACAGTATTAAATCTATCTAAGAAGCAGTATTACAATAGAACATTAAGACTCAATTATTCCCATCAAGCTTCAATTTAATAAAAATGTAAACAACAATAGATTTAACGATCGCGTGGGATTACTTGTACTCCATAAGTATGATGTGCCTACAAAACAATTTCGTAAAATGTTAATTTTAATAGCGTACAGTTTTATAACTTGGCATCGAGAAACTTTAACCTTCGACGTGAGTTTTCTCGAGCCGCCTTGAAGAAAAGAAGTTAATGATATTTGATACATATATTTAAAACAATCAGAAAAAAATTCTTTTACGAAAGATTGAGGACTGATAAAAGCAACCTTCTGCCAGCATTAAAATCTTTACCTCTACTTAACGGCGCTCTTATTGACATTCGTTCTCTGTTTTTATTGCAGGTTAAAGCGCAGCGCCATAATAGAACTTCGCCCGTAATGCCGAGCCGAGGGATCAGAGCGATAGAGACGAGAGAGTGAAGACATCCGATACAATATTAAAGGAGAGTCTCAGCTTTGACACCGAAACGACGGATAGCGAGTAAACCCGACCGAGGCATTTCACAGCGTTTACCTTTAAAACAAAAACAAAAAAAAAGATCCGATTTTCTATACGCCGCGCGGTATGACTTGGCACGCGTTGGGGTCGTTAAACATATGAATATATCCACGCATTCACACTTAACAAAGTAGCATAATGCAACAAAAAAAAAGCAAGGTATATTAATATATGTACACCGGTTATCGAGTCGATTAATGGCATGTATATCTATCGCTTGACTATATATCTCTATAAAAGAAAAATGCTATACTTTATACGTAATACAAATGCACTATGATATGTATATGTACGTGCGAGTCGAGTGTCGCTCTTACGCTTCTCTTCTCCTTTTACCTTTTCTCTACCTTCTTCCCGCATTATAACATTGTAACATGCAAAGCGCTGATGAACCTGAGAAAGAAAATACTGCAAAAAAAAAAAAAAATAAGATGAACATTGAAAAATAACGACAAACGAGATATTGAACAACAAACCGCTGCATCAGCCTTTCCAGCTGCGGTGGATTTTCTTCTTCTATTACACCTGTAATGACGCATTACGCAAAATGTATGAATGTACGCACACAAACACACCACTGTCCTTGTGATTTTTTTTATATATGTAAATAAAGAGTTCCGCCTGAATTGTCGAGTCTTGTTTTTAATGTTTACTATCCTTGGCCGATGTTTGCGAATCCTTGAACGTCCCGTAAATCAAAGAAGATGTGGCTATTTAAATTTTTAAGTCGCTTCGGAATGAAGAATTTACATGGACTGCAGATACAGATTATGTATTATTTTTTCAAAATTCACGGATGAACGTTCGTTGGTGCAGGAAATTCCCCATTGGCAATGGTAATTTTGCTATAAAGTTAATGTTAATCTAATTTTAATTATTCCTTGAACTAACGTACAAGATTTATTGCTAAAATCAGTCTCATAGATATACTCAAAGATTATAATAAAATAGCTGTCATATCGTCCTAACATCATTGATTTATAATTTTTTATGTCTCTTTATACTTAACTTGAAAAACTTTTTGTTTGGAATCAATTTGATAACGCTGTTATAATCTATTTGAATTTTTCAACTTAGTATTCAAAACAATTAAAACTTTACTAAAATTAATTTTCAGTAAAATGGTAATATTTCAATTGAAACTGGCTTTTCAGCTATTGCGAATGAGAAGTAAGGAGAACATCAATACTTCACTCTCTAATTCAACGAATCAAGCATTATCTTGATATGTCGAAAAAAACTCGCCATTACAATCTGAATGAACGTCAGTCCATTAATTTATTAAAATACGATTCAATCTCGCCCCATTACCGCAGATTACCTCCATAAACACCTTTCTCTCGGATCCAACTTTGAGCCCCTCGGCCAAATTTATATCTCTATTACAAGCCCAAGCAGCCGAAACAGCACGAGCGACAAGAGCGAATCCTCCTTACGTAAATCGGCGCTTCTCAAAAATGTCATTGAGCATCGAAAGAGCGTCGATCCCCGCCTGCAATCGCGCGGCAACCTACCGTCGAAAGGCGCATATCGGCACCCGCGACGAGTTAGACACATAGAGCGAAGCCGCAATTACGAAAGGTGCCTCGGAGGCCCAGAGACGACCTCTCTCATTATTCCTGTTGACCTCAGGATTTGATATTTAATTGCGGCTGATTGTCGCATTACTCATTCGCGAGCGCCGCCGATGCACGTCTGGGGCATTATGCGCGATTTAATAACTTTTCCGTATCGGACATTTTATCGGCGGAGCTCATCTGCACCGCCACTGCAGGAAGCCTCATTCAAAGCGGATTACGATTGTGGTATCGGCGGAGGAGGATCGGGGTGGGACGACTCGATACTCGATATTTTTCTCCAATAAGCTCATTTATTACGTAATTAACAGATTCTGCGGTCGATTGTGGGGCGAAGGAAAGGCGGGATAAAAAGAAGCGTCGTAGTGGGATTTTTGTCTAATATTATAAAGTATTTATATTATTAACATTGATTATCGTCTTGTTTGTCCATCGTGAAAAATAAAGTAAATTGATCAAAATAGTTTTAATTTAAAGATCGTCCTTTTATATATTTAGACATTCGAAAACAATATTATTTGATTTTTTACAAATTTTATTTGAACTTAATTCGTCTTTTTTAAATAAGTAAACTAGTATTACTTAAATATAATTATACTTAAACTCATTTACATTAAATGGCAGCAAGTTTAGTTTTCTTAAGGGTAGAATCTCATCTCATCATCTCTTTGTAAATTATATAGTAACATAAAATTTTTAATCGACTGGAGGATTATCCAATACGAATTCTGCAAACCTCTTGAAAGTAAAAATCTATCGGATCACTTTCTGTCAAACCGTATATATTCTCTTTCTTATTCACGATTAGATAATCCGATTTGCAGATTTTTAATGTGGACACCATTTTTTAATGCGTTTATGTAACTTGCAAGTCATCTTTAAAGGATTACGTGAATGTCTTCGGACAGTAACTTTACGTGAGTTTATTAATCTACTTTGATGCGCGTGTAATTAAGTTAAAATTCACATTAGACACTTAATTTTAAGAATATGGTCTTAGACGAACTGCTATTTAGAATTAATTAATTTCTACGGGGATTAAATAATTATTAAATATTCGTTCACTTGTAAATCATCTTGAGAATTACGATTAAGTGAAGGCTGACGTAATATTACTAATCTCTATACTATGTGACAATTATCGTGTACATTTCAATTCAATTTTCTGAAATTTGTAAGATTTAATATTAAAAAATATATTAAAGAATACAAAATATGAACTGAACTTTATAATGTATAACAAGTATATAACTTTTTGTACACTGAGAAAAAAAAGTAGTCGAAACAACAGCTTCGTGCCTATAAAGACAGACAACTGCCTTTTTCTATTAATTTAACAAACCAGAGACTGTTAACTGAACGGCCCAGTGAGGTTAAAGCAATAGGATAGTATGTTGAAACAATGTTTAAATTTTTTGATGGAATTATAAATATTATTGTTTTAACGAGTATACGTAAAAATAATAAAATTAAAAAATTTATTTTATTTCATTATATTTATTTTTTTCTTCTATTTATTTTTTCATTTATTTATTTTTACAGTACATGTATTACAATTAAATAAATAAATTAAAAATTTTGATGTTGATGGGAATAATTACCAAAAATTTTTTCAGAGCAGTTGACAAGTTAATTTAAGAACTATAATCTTTTGCAAAAAAACCATAAGAGCTAGGGTAACTTTTTTGTCTGAAATTATAGGTATTTTTGTTCTTTAAATTATTCTTGTTCAATTCAAATATCTCAATCCTATCATTAAAAAAAGGTAAAATTAAATTTTTCAAAAATCGAAAATTTGTGATAAAACAAATACAAATAAGCTAAACAAAAAAAGATTTTTTCTTTATACCTCGGTCGAAAGTACGCACTTCCCGCACCGATTTCAATGCAGAAAGTCATTGATTTGTGCAT